>JACCIC010000005.1:3607500-3957500 GCA_018907035.1 Sycobia sp. Sy_11
TTATGATTCTAACTTTATCATCGTTCAACTTGCTATGCAAGCATATTCACTATACATATATATATATATATATATATATATATATATATATATATATATATATATATATCCATATATACCACGATATATCCACCATAGACTTAGGAAGTATAGATTGAGTGTACCGTATTATTTGACTGATTCACTATGCGAGAGAGAAAGATACAAACAAGAACTATTTCTTTCTCTCTCTCTTACAGTGAAAAAGTGGAGGAACTAAAAAGCAATATGGAGGGCTTCTGTACCGTTTGGCGACACAAGTTGGCATGAAGGTAAAACCCGCGAAATTTAAAGAATTAATACAACACTTTTATTATAATAAATTTAGTAATTAATATAATAAAGAAAAGAAAAATTTTTATAAATACTTTAGAAATACTTAGATCAATTTATTTATAATATTTTTACATACTTAAGAGATAAATTGAAATATTTCATATAAAATCATAAAATAAGCATATTAACGTTAGCTAAGAATCTAAAGTACATTAAAAACATTGTACATTTTTAAAAATTCCAATTTTTTTTCATGCATAATAACTGAATCATAAGACAAGTCTTTTGTATAAATTGCATATCTTGTTAACTTCTGTTGTAAAAACAACATTTATTATGACTTTGCCCAAAGGTTACAACTTCAATTTGCTTAATTTTATTATCAGTAATCGTAGAGAAATGTATTTTTGTTTAAATAGCTCTTGTTGACGATCTTTGAAATAAAATCCATTCTGAAATCCACTATAAAATCCATTCAAAAAAATATTATTAAAATTGAAATTGTACTTATATCGACTGTTTAGAATTAAATTAATAAATATTTTTATCGCTCTTACAGTCCTTATAATATAATATATTATCTAAAATAATGACAATCAGACTGTCCTTGTTTATTATCACTCTTGAAGAATGAAATAAAACTTATTACTAAATTTAATTAGATTAAAAATTAAAACTAATAAATTAAAATACCTTATTTTATCGATTTTAATTTTTTTAAACTTTACAAGATTTCAAATTTTTTACATTATAAAAATTCAGATTTATAAAACTAAAGAAACTTGTACTCATTCATGGTCATTAACTAAATTTTTTATTTCAATATAATTATAGATTTTACGTATCAAAAAATGATACCCCTGCCAGTAGTATGCTCCCTGTCTTTTCATAGTGTGAAAACCTGCATATAGAAAATGAATACTTACTTTGAGTCATGGCTCTACGCAGACAAATACATATATATATATATATATATATATATATATATATATCCTGAATAATTTTTTCAATTTCTTCGATTTTATTATATACGCTTCTTGCATTTCAATACAATATGCGTAATTTTGTCGCAGATATTTTTTTAATATCGTCATGATTATTCTTAAACATTATATAATTTTTTTCGCATTATTCTGTATATATATATAAACCTAAGTATAAAAAATTATTCTTCTTGATTATCAAACTTCTGTTATTAATATGGGGCGGGTGATATGTTTATAAACTTATTGCAGCATGACTGGTAGGGATTCGTTGTTTGAAATGTACGAAAAAGCTAACGCTGTCATTTTCTTATATTTATATTCATATGAGCTTGATAAAAAACTATATAGTTCCTTTCCAGTTAAAGAAAACGTGGCTGATATAGTCTCTGGTATGTCTATAACTACCTGTTCTATCTAATTTTTTAGCTACTCTGGAAGTTATTTTTGGTTCACAAGATTTTTTTCTTTTTATTGTCCTGTTTATTTTGTTAAATTCACTTTGTCTTGATAAATTGGTATGAAGTACGATATGATATCTTATGAGATGATATGATGATTTGATATGATATAATATAATATGATATGATATGATTTTATTGTTTATTTAATTTTTTTATGTTATTTAACGTCGCTTTATTTATGCTCTCAAATACTGGTGCTAATCAGCGACCGAGACTTTATATTTGTAAACAAAACATATGTAAAATATTACAGCAGTGCTTGTGTCAATCAGTCGGGATCGGGATTTGAACTTTGATCACCGAGGTGCTAGTCCTTCACTCTAGCAGTCGGACCATTGTAGACTTCAATTTATTTAATATAATAAGAATTATATTTATATAATACAACCTGGTTTATTAAGTATGAAAAAATACATGAAAATTATCTTACCTTTAATTCATTAAATGCAGAAATTCAGAAATCATTCAAAATTTTCTGATGTGGGCATTTAATAAATAAATAATATAAGATTTATAAACGAGTACCTTAATTTTTAATCAAAATAAAAAAAAAATAATAGTGTCTCGTCGCGCCCTATTTATTAAATATAATAATGCAAATAAAACCCCGGTTCTATGCACGACTGTTTTATCGCTGAAGACCGGCGGATTTTTACCATTATTTTTGGCCTAGTCTCGCGACCAAAAACCAGAAATGTGGGGCCGATTTACACAGTATATCCCAAAAATTTTTAAACTGGGCGTACAAAAGATGTAATAAATGTATAAAAATTTTTCAACAATCTTTACAACAACGCCCGCTGCTTTCGTCGTCTTCCACCGATTCTTTACCTTAGGCAAGGAGATTATACGACCCAAAACTAGTAGCACGAGACATATCACATTGAGTATAAGCCACTTTCAACATTTCCTTCGTTCCCATTGCACTTTTACCAACTTTAAAGCAAAATTTAATGCAACAGGGTGTTCGATATTTTTATTCATCTTAAACAATGACAGTGACCACTTTGATACTTCCACACAAACTACGATTGAACAGCTGTATGTAATCCGACGAACTTGAAACTTTGTACAGAAGTAGATAGAGATTGCACTAAGTAGTGTCCAAAGTTTTGTGAAAATGGTGCAAGTAGTAGATAAAGGATATCAACAGAGTGATTTGCATTGAAAGATTATGCATATGCATAATTCCACTGCCATCTCTCTCTGTAACATTAAACAATTAATGACTGCATCAGAGCGTTTTTCATGGCCCAGATTATATGCTAGTACGATTCCACCGCTTACCTCGCTCCGATAGATGTATTAATATAAAAGAAAATATATCGACGAAGTTGCTGATGTTAAGTGAACGAGAAAAAATTTAATTACCCAACAAATTGCAATAATTATTGGATAATAACGGGGTAGAAAAAATAGATATTTCAAATATAACTTGTGTTTTATTTGTTCTACTCCGCACGAATGCGACAGCCCAATAGCCATGGCGGTCCGCATTGGACCGAAAGGAAGAGTGGGGGAAAACTCGCACTAGGGATAAATAGGAGGAGGAACATTCGAATCGGGGACTTGCAGGCAACGGTTTTGGTGGAGTGGTCGGATTAACAATGTGAACAAACTATTTAGTTTTTATATTAGCTATACTTTCATTTTAATAAAGTGGTTTCTTATATTTCAAAAATTTCCAGGCCAACGAAGACTTCGTCACGGGGTAACCGGAGCCACTGTTCGACGACCAACAGCACTGTCAACGGCGCATACATCATCGGCAGGCGGCCAGCGGGAGCACCTAATCACGCTCTGGCGTCCCACGAAGAAGGAACGGATGACGCCAAAGACAACTTTTCGAACACCGCGGTAGCTGCGTTCATGAAGGAGCATCGTATCCCGAAAAGGGTACAACCAACGTGTGCTGCAAAAACCGAAGCGGAGTTGCTGCAAGCTAAAAGGTCAACTGAGCGAGCAGCGACGTTCGTACACAGAAGGGCTCGTACAGAAATAGCAAAACTGTACAAAATATGTATACAATAAATTGACTAGCTGTCGGAAAGAAGTCCGAACTCCCGTGAGTTTTACAAACCCAAAAGAAAGAACTAATAAAGGTTAACCTTTTAGGAGAGATGCAGATACCATGAGATTATGACTAATGAGGTTGATAAAAAAAATATAAAAAGAAATGAATTGAAAGGAAACAAAGAAGACAAAGAAAAAAACAACTTGCATTAACACTACAGGGGCAGATACTAAGAGTGAGACAAAAGATATAAATGATTTGATGGTGATAGAGATGCAGAGGAAAATGATGAAAAAGAAGAGGAGAAGTGAAACAGTTACTAATGAAAACAATGATGATGAAGATGATGCGAAATGGAAAGAGTGGAGAATGAGTGAACGCGATATCAAGAAGATAGCAAAATCAGTTTATAAAAACAGAGAAAGTAAGAGAGAATAGATTTCAGAGAAAATACAGAAGTGAATAATCAAGTCAGCTGTATGGGGATTGAAGAAGACATCATAGTTGTTATTAAGTAGTTTAAATTGTTACATACAGTTATGAAGAGTAGGATAGTTATAAGTATATATAAATCAGTTACAGGAGATGATAAAAATCTTTGTTTTAACTTCTTGCATACGTACTGGTAACATTTTTTATGCATATACAATATTCAAGATAATCCTAAAATAGTCATCTTCAAATCAAATTTATAAATTCGAACTTTCTTGTGGAACTAAGATTATAGCTACTACTAATTACTAACTATAATAATTACTAATAACTAATTATTATATTCTGTCGAAAGAAATTAAGTGAATTACCCACTTAATGTGATGTGATCAACAATGTTATAAATTTATACATGTAAAGTAGGGAATATTATACGATAAAATTGAAGCTAAATAAAATAGCTACTTCTCGAATGAATTGCATTTGAAAGTATGAAAAATTCTGATAGATATCATACGCATAATGATACAGCTATAAGAAGAGGAATAAGTAAAATCAAACTCAATTAAATTATTCAGTTAATCAGTGCACTTGAAATAAACGATGTAAGAATTACCTTAATAATCAGAGCTTTAGCCATGTTTTTTCTCAAGATTATATTTTATAGATTATATTTAGACTAGTGAGATATGCACATCATTTATTTAAGTAAACAGAAGTTAATAGAACGATATAATAGTATTAACATTATTGGTTTATTAGGAATTCTATAACTTTAATACGTCCGTAGCCTAATAGATGCCGGATTTGTCTTACGTAAGATGCAATTCCAGCAAACGCAACAAGTCTTTATATTTACATTTATTGAACGAGTCACAATAATAATATCGTAACGATTCCAAATGTCGATGTAACACACGGATTGTCACATATAATAATCTCTTATGGCTAGCGCATACTGTAATAATAATTAAAATTGTTTGCACCGAAATACAGAGAACCTATTACAACAATGTACTACAAATTTTACATTTCTTTAAAAATATGAATCGATTTTGGTCAAAATTAATTAATTTAGTCCGTTAATGGATTAATGTAATAACGAATTGCTCATTTCCACTTCAGATTATTCTGCATTTGCTGTAATATTAAATTACGTATAGAACTTGGCTTATTGTACTATCGTTTACAATAATAATAATAATAATAAAGAACTTAAAATTACAAAAACAAATTACAAAAAAAATTAAAAACATATTAAAATATTTTACTTATAATAGTTCGAATATCTATATACATTTACATGTATTTATACATCTATATATGTATCCCTACGTGCCTATGCACAAGTTTATGATTACACATTATATACATAAAGATATATCTATGCGAACGCACAAGTTATTCGTCTTATTTTGCTTCATAATTAAATGCGGCGAATGTTTTCGTTCGAGACACCCGTTCTATACAACCGTAGTATTGCGATATAATTCGCCCAATATTCATACGAGTCGAGGATGCGAGAGAACGGTAACCCGCGGGTATGCGTTATAGGGGGTAGCAGGCGCAGGCCTAATACACTTGACGCGGCTTTCTCCTGCCGTGTGAGGTGTAGTCCCTCTTGTGTATTGGTATCACTATGTTCGGCGGTTGATAGAGAGAGAGAGAGAGAGAGAGAGAGAGCGAGAAAGAGAGTAGATAGTGCGTTCTCTCTCTATTTTGAGTTCGCCGGTGTATCTACTGTGCGTGTTTTAGAGATCTTCGCGACCCTTTTCTGTTTACTGTCACTCGTTCCGTCGCCTAGGTCGGAGGTGGGGTCACTAATTTAGAACAATGGAGTTTGGTCCGACGCGCTTCAAGAGTACCATCTGGAGGGTGTGAACTTCCCGCTGGCTGGATTAGCAATGATCTTGGCTCCTCCATGCTGGTCTTTTTAAGGACCTGACCACCTGCGTCCCGATCCAAACTTCCGATCCCAGGGCTGGCTGGCCTGCAAGGAGGAGGGAGCGGAAAAAGCCCTAGTCTGCGTTTGAACTCTGTCCGCGCTTCATTCAAACAGGGAAATGTTTCCCTCTCGGCCAATCAACCTCCCGCCGCTAGGGAGCCCGATCGGGGGTTTCCACAACCGGACTACGGCTCCCGGAGATCTTGGGAGCCTCTCTGGAAGAAAGGGGGTCCCTGATTGAAGCCGTGACAATCCATCGTTAGTGTCCAAGGACCACGGGACTCCTCGGCTGAGCGGGGCTCAGTACAGTTCAAGGAATATAAATTTTCTCTCGACCGACCTTCGAGCCCTCCAGAGGACTTATTTCTGGACGGCTTGCCTGGGCGGCGTCTTTTAGTGCCCTGGTAGGTCTCCGGAGGCCTTGGGGGTTGTTACTATTCGGAGCTGCTGGGAAACTTGAAGGTCGCCCGTAACTCCTTGCGGGGATACGTCCTGCCCGGAAGCCACACCGAATGGAGTGCGATTAGATCCGGGTTTCCGGATCGGACGCGAGCTCCGCCCGTGGGCTCTCGAGCAGTCGGGGGTCGTTGGCGGCAGGTACCTGACTTCCGGCCCGTGAGACAAAAGGAGGGTGAATCACCTCGTCTCAAACGGGACAACCCTGAGTAGAACCACTGAGGTGGAAGCCACCCACCGTTGGAGGGAAGGAAGGGGTAGGTGGCTTACCTTGTCTCCAACGTACAGTACGGTCCACCCGCAGGTGGAGAGAGGAGTAGAAGGGGAAATGGCTTATCTCATCTGCTACGATCGAGGCAGCCCTGAAAAGGGCTGATGCGGTTGGGGCCACCGGAGAAGAGGGGAAGATGGCTTACCTCGTCCCCTACGAACGAAACAGCCTTGAAAAGGGCTAATGAGGTTGGAAGTACCGGGGAAGGGAGGAAAATGGGTAGATCAGCTTGGGCCGAAGGCCCGAACTGTACTCATCTCCGCTAATCCTGCAGCTGATCATCTGAGAAAGCGCTCACAGCAGCATCCGTCTCTTGCTCTACTCGGCTCAGCGGGGGGGGGGGGTATGCAACAGTATGTGCAAATAATAAGGTGACTGCAAATATCAAAGGCTACATCCTTTCGATTATCATCGATTTTTTTATTTTATGTTGGTGTATGTATACCGAGCATATATTCACGAATAAGCTCTATAGCATTATTTGTTTATTCAAGACAGGCATACAAAGTTATAAGTGTTTTATGTGCTCTTTTGTGTCAAAAATATGATTCAATATTCCAAAATTCTTGAAATGTTGACAGTTGCATACGGTTTGTCTACTTTATGGATAAATAATATGTATAAGTGGTTCAAGCTGTTCCATGAAGGTCGACAGGCTGACGAAGACGAATCTCGCCCTGGATGTACTAAAACATCAGCAGCAGATGAAAACGTTCAAACAGTGAAAGATGTCGTGTTAAAAAATCATCACTTTTAGAGAAGTTTCTGAAGATGTTGGCATATCGCTTGGCTCATGCCATCCTATTTTTTCGGGTGTCTTGGTCATTGGACGTGTGTCAGCGAAATTCGTTCCAAAAATGTTTAATTTTAATCAAAAGAATCGTCGCATGACCATAGCTCAGGAGATGTTGAATGAAGTCATTAATGATGCTGATTTTGTCAAAGGGGTTATAACTGGCCATGAATCATGGGTATAAGGTTATAAAACTAAAGTGCAAATATCCCGATGTAAAAGCTTAGAAGAACCAAGACCGATGAAAGCACGCCAAGTTCGATCAAATGTCAAGGTTTTGCTCATTGTCTCCTTTGATTATCGTCACATAGTACATGAAGAAACCTTACCATAAGGTCGTATGGTCAATAAGGAGTACTTTTTAGAGAGATAGGCGTTTAGATACGCCTTTTGAGAGAGGCGATATGCAAAAAACGTCCGGAACTTTCGAAAAATAATTCGTAGCTTTTGCATCACAATCATATACCTGTATATTCATCGTTGCTTGTGAACGATTTTTTGACCAAAACCAACACTCCAGTCAGTCCTCAGCCTACATATTACCAGATTTGGCGCCCAGTGACTTTTTTCTTTCCTTAAAACTGTAAATATCCATGAAAGGACATAGATTTTCAACGATTGAATAGTTAAAAACTATATCGCTGAAAGAACTAAAGGATATACCAAAAAATAATTATCAAAAGTACTTCGATTATTGGAAAAAGCGTAGGCAAAAGTGTATTATGTCTGTGGGAGTTACTTTGAAGTGGACAACATATAGTCTGTCAAGTAAGAACGTGGTCGTGTTAATTTATAAAAAAATTTTTGCTAAAATCTTTATACTTATATATACATTGTACACATTACAAACGATGGTGAAATTCGGTTAATAATACAAGTATTGATTAATAAATCAATTTTTTTTTGAGAAAACCAAAAAGTTACATTATTTGAACACACGTCGTACAATAAATAAAATGCGGATCATTTCGATGCAATGTGTCGGGATTGTTTTTATTATAACTTACAAACGCATTGTCAAATATTAGTCGTTGACGCTCGTTCCCAAAGATACCTACATATTCATTTGGGAAGGTGTTTCATAATCTTGAACTTATCAACTCAGTTCCGACGTCTCAAACCATGCGTCACATGGTGATGCGCTGACGTGGCCGAGCAGAGGGTAATGAAACTTGTTAGTAACGCCCCAGATAAACAATAAGTCCTCTAATAAGCAGCAGAATATTCTGTGGCTATTTTAATGAAGTTGTGTCTGTGAATAAGCGAGGAACTTCTCAAAGGTTTCACACACGATTAGATGCTCGACAAACAAGCCAATAACATAAGAAATCACGCACGCATAAAAGCATAAAATAACAACTTCAATAAACGCATAACAGTTTTAGAGGATACTAAAAATATCGAGAAAGTGAATAGGTCCGTGGACCTCGATGTTCAACACGGATTTGATCGGTGCCCGCCATTTTTTTGTGAGAAGAATAGTAAAGAAGCGTCCCCCACCTTATGTTGGTCTATGCAGCGGTCCAATTTGTACTGCGAAAATGAAGTGCACTTTTTAATGAATCTTCCCATGCGAATTTCCTAGCACAGGTCCTTCCTGCATTGCCTTACTATACTGTCTAAGGAGGCTTGGTATGCCCGTTCACCGACCCCAAACAACACATCTGCATCTTGATTAACTGAGTGTACTGGGCCTAATCGTATAAGCCTAATCCCTATAAGGGGATGATCGAACCCCCCAATCTCAATTAGTCGCTGGCCTAGTGTGCTTCCAATAAACTCTGTTTTATATGTTCTCCTCGTCTCTCTATCTCTCTCTCTCTCTCTCTCTCTAAATAAGCGTCTAATTACCATATCATAACATATCATCATACAAATTCATAAAGACAAAGAGTTTTCTGTCATCCAGGTTAAACAAAAATTTACTGAACCGATTACTCTATAATATTCCTATATTCTTACATCTTTGGAAGAATATAGGAATATTATAGAGTAATCGGTATTTTTCTTTCAATTCAACAAAACAAAAAGATGGGAAAAGAAGAAATTATTTTACCAAAAATCTCATAACTGTACATATATATATATATATATATATATATATATATATATATATAACTTGACTTCTCTGTCATTCTCATTGCCTATAACTGAGCTCTCTGCGGTGTTCTTAAGCGCTCAGTTAAAATCTCATTAGCTCTCTTGAGTTTTCAGCTGGTTCTCTTCTTATTTTTAAAAGTTACTAGCCCTTTGCCTTAAGCATAACTCTCATTTTTATATCTTGTAACAGGGGTGCCCGGTGAAAAATAATCCGTGCTCCGGTTCGGCTCGCCTCAGCACCTAATCGCTCAGCCCGCGTTTGAGCTCTTTTCCCTCTCACCCAGTATACCTTGTGTTTAATTCAGTTGCACAAGCGTGGCTTTGGCTTTGCCCGCTTTAGCTCTTGATTGCTGAGTCCCCAATGAAATTCACTAGTACAAAAGTAATTATTTTCTTTATATTTATATTCTCTGGTCTACGCTCAACTCGCGTAGATCTTTCGCCGCTCAGGTCACCACTAAGTGAGAATAAAAATAATACACTTTAAATTTAAATGTTAAAGTTAAATCTTCTGACTTGCTCAACCCGCGAGAGGTTTGATTTAAATTTCCTCTTGTATAGTCCTTTTATTTTTATTTATTTTGAACTTCGATTTCATTGAAGTTCAAATAAATTTCATGAAAACTGTTTGAATATTTTATACTAAAAACTACTGTTTATTAAAATAAAGAAAAAATAACATTTAAAGAAGTATAACAATTAAATTTACTAAATAAGAAAAATAAAAACTTTTTAATATTCTAATCTAATTAGCGTTATGCTTTTCCTCACTTCTGGAATCTTGTGTCATTCCTCTATTGCTAGTATCCACTGAAAAATAGAAAAATTTTCTATTTATTTCTTATTGCTTTATATTTTGAATAAAAATATAAAAGCTTAATTTTCGTAAGTGCCTAGTGTTAGACTAAAGCCCGCTTGGCTTGTACATAAAGTTTTATGCGGGCACCGAGTGTGCCAAGAGACTTACTATCCGCTGTCGTACCGTTAGCAAACCTCGCCTATTTAGTCGATCTCGCGGCAGTCGGCAGAAATTCCACCCTTGTGTTTACGCACCGTGCCGAGCATCATTTGACGACTTGCCAACTTGTCGGTTTACCGACAATTTGGTAACAATGTATTATATCATAAACGTTTATTATTTTATGTAAACATTAATATTTTACTATAATGTTTAATATTTTATATAAATAATATCTGTTATAGAATTTACCATATTAAAATTTATCGTTTTAATTATAATGTAAAGAATAATACTTGTAAAACTTCTTATTCTATTCGTATATCACCAACTAGTATTTTTACATCTTAACAGATATCTTTGCGCGAGTAAGCGTACTCGTCGCATCTCCTCTCACCAGACACGCGAACCGATGATAACAGTTCCAATTTAGTATAGATTATAAGGAGCACAAAAGACATTAAGACGCAAACTCTGATAACTTCTATACATGAAATAAAAGCCTACGTCAACTCTGACCGGCGACGAACAGTTCAACTCTGTTTGGTTCGAAGCGTTGATGTCATTATTTCATAGATATTTTATTCAGTAGTTATAGTAGCTTACATTTCGAAGTTAATAGAATGAGAATAAATCGTTAATAAGCATTGTCGCATAAAGAGAGTATGTAGATATGATGCAAAGAGTAAGTAGATATGATGCAAAAATCCCACTTCAAAAATAAATTCAATTATTATTTTATAGAATGCGATATTGTATTATTTTCCACAGAGAATTATAGCATTACAATTTTTATAATGTAGCATTAATTTCTAACAAAAATTGATACAAAAAGAACGATCATCTTTCTCTAGTTCAAAAAGTCTCTAGTTAAAGTCTCTAGTAGTCTTCTCTAGTTAAACTTATTGCTTTTATAAGACTCGCTAATTCGATTATCTAATATATTATTTGAAGTCTATATTTGTTATAGATGACAAATATTGGTACGGGTGTTGGTGTCGGGTTAATAAAATAAGTCATTTTTAACTATAAGCAAACTGGATATTATATTCTAAAATAATAAATGCGAGTTCACTTTACAATGACTGCTCTCGATAATGCAATATATATATATATGACCTGCGCACACGTGCCCCGATGTTTACTCTATCGTCCTCACGATCAATCTGTCTATCCTCGTTCATTCACTCGGCGCGATACCTTCGTAACGCTAACCTGTCACGACCTACTTAATGGGAGATATTCCCTCAGGTTTCCGCCGATCGTCTCCCAACACGCCTAGTGGTACCTTTTCGATCAAGCAACGACCTGCGCACGCATTCGTTCACAGACAATACATGCTAATTATATCTCTAACATATTCAAGAGTGATAAAAACTTTAAAGGATATTTGAAAAATTTACTGAACGTAATAAATACTAACTTTTGTTCTAGAGGCTTACGATGGCTCGATCGATAGAGCGAACGATTAATAACTTGGTCATCCGAGTTCAAATCCCAATTTCGGCCGATTGACACAAGTTTGTTTAAACACATCGTAGACCTCTGTGGCTGATTAGCACCGATATTTGGAAGAATAATAGAGCGACTTTTAATAACATAAAAAACTTATATTCAAGAAATCTTAGAAGGGGCCAGAATATTCAAAAATATAAGTGGCGTTCTTAGATAACGATAGAAGTCCGTTCACTGCAGGTATGACGCCTCTTTTGCTTTATATTTCTACGCGCAATCAAGTTAATTGATCAACATCTTATAATTAATCCATGCAATCTGGCTCATAAGGAGGCGATTTTTTTCAAAGAAATGTTTAAAGTACTCCGAAAATTTAGTAATCTAAGCAATGTTTTCGCGTACTTTTGTACCCTTCTTGCTGCCATTTCTTAAATCCCCAACATTCGTATCTCATATTACATTTCAGTTGTAATACCACCGCAAGGTCGCCACTGAAGATGTCACATTCACATTTTAATTCTCTATGTGTACGAGTATAAGTGCAGCGCAACCGTGTCAAACCAGAGAGCTTTGTCAGCAAAAAATAAATACACTAACAAACGCTTATATTGGCCTTTCATAAATATTTAATATAATAATATTAAATAAAGAATAGAAGGACCCAAGACACGCATTGTAAGCATAATTTTTTAAAATGAACTCTCTATATCATATTAGTAAATAAAAATATATCTACCCATTAAAAGTGATATTTTATGCAAATATAAATTTATAGACATCATAATACTTTTTATGCATGCATTGATAAATCAGCTGATCGAGAATGGATACGGTACTTCAGAGACTGGTTTTGCACCTGTTACTTATGAAATTCCTAATATATTTATATTAGAAATGTTATATATATATATATATATATATATATATATATATATATATATTTATAATACATCGTCACTTCTGTACAAAAAGGCAATATCCAGCATCCGTTTAAAAAATATGCAATTCGCAAACTATCATTTTGCTTTAATTTCAATTGGCACCGATACTAAAATATTCACGTTATTTAATTAAAAATACGGAAATATACAAAATATATATACCTACATTTGAAATACGGCTTCTACGGGGAAATGTTATATTTTTATGTTCGGGCGGTTGAATACGATATCCCGGTGCCTGGGGACGATTTCTACTGGGAGTTGAATGTTGGATGATAGAATGCGATTTCTAGGTGTTTTCGTGTATAGTGTATAGGCTATAGCTCACTAGCATAGCATTCTAGCTCACCTCCCCCCTTAAAAAGAATGCTGAGCCCTCATCTAGCTCATGCTGGGGGACATAGCACACTTTAGACATGAGTGCAAAGTGCAGTAGAATACGTATAGACTTTCTCGTTGTATTTTAAGCAAAGTCTGGAGAAGATGGGATATCTATTCTTCTTTATGTGCCATGATGCCTATAGCAAAATCAACTATTTTTTTCTTTTATTTTTTAATAATCTATTTAAACTAACTTTCTCACATCTCCACTGAGGGCGTTATACTGAACTGTACGATCGTGCAAGATCAAGCAATAAGCTGTAGTATTGGTAGGAAAGTTCTTTTTAGCCTCAAATTCTAAACATACATCTATAGAAGCGCTCTTTAGAAATTCATTTTGTCGTGATCAATCAATAACTATAAGAGGAAATATTATAATAGAAGGAATAATAACATTCTCGAGAAACTCTTTCTTTGCAAGCAGTGATTGAGGACTCCTTGTATATTATGTTTTTTGGAATTTTGTATACATGTCATACAGTATGGCGTATTGATTATTAGATATGTCAAGGTTTAAATTATTATATGGATAATATTGCGAATTCAAAAAATGTCTCGCGTTACTAATATTGCAATGATCAAAATGACTGGCGTTTGCGCTTGCTTCATATTTTTTCTTTATCTATAAGCCAAGAATTACATACCATAGTTTTTCCGATTGATTAGAAGTTTTCACTGTCTACACATACTTACTGACGCTTGGTAGAACTGGATATTCAAATAGTTCCCAAAAAAGATAACACACTGAGATGGGATTATCTTTGCCAATGAAATTTAAAAGTTGGATTTTTTGTTTATCAGAAGCAATGTCATAAGGCATTAATCATTCTATATTTGTTATTTTTATGTTATATTCGTCATATATAGTATTATTACCTACAGTAATACGTTCCTAAATTATAACATTCAGGTCCGATCATGATCTTACCTGAATAAGTTCATGCTTCATATTAATTACAATTGTTTTGTAATCTTCTGCGAAGCCCAAAATCATACTTAGTGGAATAGCAACGTCAAAGTTTCCATGCCTATCTATGAAAGTTCTCGTTGCTTCTTCATTGCCCACCCAGCCTGCACTTTCAAGCATGAGCGTCTCATTGGTATTGAACAAAGCTCATCCTTTCATGACACTACTCAATCCAACATTTTTACTTTTGTCTATCTCAACTCCATTAATTTCGTAGCGAATTTCATCAAAAAGATGACACATACCATTGTTGACAAATCTAGATTGGGATGGTGCATTTGCATCAGTTTTTGGAATTTTCCATAGATATGAATAGAACTACGTGATGGTAGAGGACCCAGATCTTGGTGTTGGATGGAAATGCAAATTTCATCATTATGATCAAAGTTGCAAGTCCAGAATATCCCTTCTCTCGACTTCAACTGAGCTTACCCCTTCCAATGCCTCCAAAATTTCTTAAGGATTTCATGCATGTGATAGTTCACCCGATGTAATATACTTAACGCTTATTGGTTCACCTTCACTGCTATAAAGTGTCATCCTCTTGTTATATGGTGGGATGGTGATGACGGTTAAATGAGTAATTTGGCTTCGTGTGATTTGATTTTGTGGCTCTGAAAAGGGCCGTTTAGTCGCCGCCTCTCGTCAACGCGGGTGGTACCGGGGAGGAGTTCGGTAAGGGGATACGAACGGAGGCGGACGCAGCCTGCGTGCAGACCGTCTCCGGCTTGCGCTTCGGCTGCGATGTTGGACTCCTTCTCCAACTAGGCCGATGCGCGGGGTCGCAAGGAGGCCCTTGCCCTTCAGACGCCGCCGGATTGAAGAGAGACTTCGGTCGGGGAGCCTGAAGGTGGCCGGGGTACCAGAGAGTTCCGCCATGGGAGGCCGAGGAGAGGGAACGACGAGCGACGGCCGAGTGGGACGGCGGATGCCGATCTCGCCCTGCACGTCGAGGGCCTCTGGAGCGGTTAGGATCACCACCGCGCTCCGTACGGCCTTCGGTGGTCCCTCGTCCTCTGAGGTGGCTTCTGAGAGTTCTAGATCTGGCAGATCTGGATCAATCTCCCAGAAGTTTTCCCTGGCTTCCTCCGGCGCTGTCCGTCTATTTCGATGGTGCCGTGTGTTCCTCTTGGCGCGCTGTCGCTCGTTTCTCCTCCTAGGCCTGCGGCGAGGCCGTCTCGTCCGAAGTTCCGGGCTAGAGCAGGCTGGCGTCATCCTTCCTTCCTAGATGAGGATGAAATGGTACCAGTGGCCCCATGGTCGGCTCCTTTAAGGCCGGAGCGGCTCCGACCACGTTCCCTTAAACCGGATACGACCACCGATTCGTAGGAAGGGGGAAGGAGGCAAGGACACGGACCCCGGAGAGTACCCCCCGAAGGACTCGTCCTCCGACAATCCCCAGGCGCGTCTCTCGACACGCCGGTGGGTCTCCGGAGGCCTTGGTCACCGCTCTTAGTCGGAGCTACTGGGCGCCATGCTGTAACTCCTTTCGGGAGGGTGCCCTGTTCGGAATCCACACCGTGAACAACGTCCGTCTGATCCGGGTTTCCAGATTGGACCAAGACTCTGCCCGTGAACGGGTGGTCGAGGAGGGAGAGGAGGGGGGAGTGGGTGGCTCGCCCTGTCCCCTGCGAACAGGACAGCCCTGAGAAGGGCCTATGGACGAGAAACCAACCGCAGGTGGGGGGAGGAAGAGGGGCGAGGTGGGTGGCTCGCCCTGTCCCTTACGACTGGGCGGCCCTGAGAAGGGTCTTTGGGTCGAGACACCACCCGCAGGTGGGGGGGAAGAAGGAGGAATGGGTGGCTCACCTCGTCTCCTACGCACGAGACGGTCCTGAAAAGGACCGATGAGGTAAAGACCACCGGGGAAGGAGGGAAGGGGGGAAGGGGTAAGGTCAGCTTGGGTCGAAGGCCCAAGCTGTACGGACCTTCGCCGGCCTTGTACTTGACCAGCTGCGGCGGCACTCGTTGCTGCGGCGGCGGCGGCTTGGTCAACACTCTCTCGAGCCGCCGCAGGCGGTGCACGCGGGGGGTGTGCGGCGGCACTGCAGCTCCCTCTCTCTCTCTCTCTCTCTCTCTCTCTCTCTCTCTCTCTCTCTCTCTCTGCCACTATTGGCGCGGCGGCGTGCGGCGGCGCTACAGCTCCCTCTCTGTCTCTCTCTCGCTGCCACTACTCGTGCGGCGGCGCGCGGCGGCGCTGCTCCACTCTCTCGTTGGAGCTGTGTGCGGCGCGGGCGGGCTTCGTTCCTCCGGTGTGATGGAGCCTGGGATGGGTTTTGAAGGGTGAATGACAAGGCATCAGATAAAGTCTGAGTCTATTTATTTGTCTTAGGATAGGCCGTCGGAGATCCCGGAAGGTCCGGATCCCAGTCTCCCCCGCTCCCTTTCTGTCTTTCCATCCCGAAAACCCTCTCTTTTATATCAACTACGCTTGCGACTCCGGTGGCGCCGTAAGGCTCCGCTGGTGGTCGCAAGCGCTGATTCGCACGGAATCGCCGCGACGGAGAGAGGGGGTTCGGGAATGCTTTCCGCATTCCAACGAATGCGCACACGCAATACTGTAGGGAGTCTATGCGTCGGCATATAACAGTCTGTCCTGCAGATTGATATTCATTAGTTGTTTTATTGCCACTTTCTTGTTTTGCGTGTATAACTACCGTTACATGACTCTCATTGGTGATTTTATTCTCCTTCTCTTCTTCCTTAGTAGCTACACCTACTTAAGCTACTCGTCTATTAGTCTCATCGTATCCCCTCTCATTTCATTCCTCTCCTCCATTTGCTAATTTTTATTTTCCATTATTTCTCTCTCTCTACCTGACTTACAGCTTGCGACATTTGCTCTTCTAGAATTTTATAGTGACCCCAAGGTAATGTGACTGTAATATTGGACAATAAGTATCTTTTATCATCAAATCGACTGAGAGAAATTTTTTTCTGTTTTTTTGTATGCACTATGTGTAATTTTGAACGAATGTTACAGTGCTCTTGCTGTATAATTACAAGATCTTCCAAACATCTTTGATAGTCTTTAAACATGATTGAGGTTTTTACAACACGATTTTATTCCTTTAGCTTTCTTTACTATCCCTCCTCCATCAACTAAAATACTGTACATTTTACTTCGTAAACCAATAAATTCCATCATAATCTTTCCATTACATTCATCTTTCATTAGCCCAGAAACTTGTTTATTTTGACGCGGAATGTTATACTGATTATTTTCATCATAATCAGAAGTATCAAATCTCTGAATATCTTTCTTCATTCTTTGATACATATCAACATCCTCTACTTCATATATCAAACTAGCAGTGTTAGTATACAAAAGCTTACACTTTTCACCCACTCGCTGTTTCATGTAAAAGTAGTGAAAATCATACACTAAGGTCTTTGATAGATCGAGGATACAAAGCCCAACGTATATAGGCGTTTTGATTGTTACATTTGTTTTTTTAAGCTGAATGATAACTAAATTTTCATCGAAAATTGCACAGCTATGATAATTAGGTAGAGCTATGCGTGTCTCTGCTCCATACCGACCAGTATTAACTAAATGTACATCAACGCGAGATCACTCTCGCTCAATGCATTTTCCATATACAGTATTAATTAATAATTCATAAAAAAGTTTTTCAAACTCATTGTTTGCATGCTTTCGGTTTTCAGTATTTAGTTCGATATACGGCTTCAGCCAGGGTTTCGGTTCAAAACTCAAAATTCTATGTACTTTTTTCATTCGAACACCATTGTCAAGTGCTTGCTTCAGGGCATGATAATGAATTATATACCGTTTTTTATTCAATGGAGTTAAAACTTTCTTTTATTTTGAACCAGGTGATGTACGATGCTCGGCACAGAAAGGTAAATCACGATGTTTATCATGTATTTCCTCAGGATACTTCAAATCTACTTCAGCAATATAACCTATATCAGAATTTGATGGTGTATTAAAAAAGATACGAGCTGATTCATAATCAACCTAGTTAAATTTTCCAATTGGTAAATGCTGTACCATCGCCTCAACATATAGATTATTAATATCATAATATAAAAGTGTCTTTATTTTATTTTTTTCATCGTATCTCGATCCCATGTCTGGATTATTTGTCTTTGCATATCGATTGTAACACTGACTTATTCCACCTCGAATGCCTGATTCAACAAATAATAACATGGCAATATCCGTCAGAAGCTCTAATTCTACCTTTGTCATTTTAATAGCTGTTGAAAATGTTAATCCTGGAGTAGTGACTTTTGAAGACATCTGTTAAGAGGAGAACATTTGTTTGTAAATACAAGTCCGAATAATCTCCGAATGTTCTCATATTAAAACTTTCCCATACTTGAAGAGCATGCTTGAGCCTTTTTCAGTAATATCTGAATCTGCTAATTTATTATAAAATTCATTTTTCTACGGCAGTTTTGTAGTTAATAATTTATCTAGTCGATCTAAAAAATCGTAGGGAAATATGCCTTTACGTCTAAGATGATCAATATTTTCATTTGAGAATCCATCTAATTGAAATTGCTGTATCTCTATTGGTATATTATCTAGATACGATGTAAGTTTCTCTAAAGATGATAGTAAAAATCTTTTAAAATAAAATGCATATAATAATTGAGGTTACGAAATTTACGGGAATGAATTTTGAGTCTTTATAGTACAAATTAAATGAATTATGAGCAGCACCTCTGAAGCTAAAGAGAAAAACATTAATATTAAAAAAAGAAAATTTATTTTTTATTTATCTAAAAGAAAAAACTTACTTTCCTGTAAGATGACAATGATATCGTACTGCCAGTTGCTCATCTAGAAATGGTTTGCGACATATATGGCAATAGGTCGACTATTGAAAATTAATTTTTCAAGATCTGTGAGTTTCATTGGTTTTGGATTTTTCTAGAGATAATCAATCTGCTCACCAATTGATTTTATTTCACGAACAAACCATTGTGCAGGGGTCTCGTGTTCTGGACTTTTCTGTCTATGATTTGTAAGCAGATAGTTTGTCGTCAAAGCTACATTTTAAATAGAAACCCATACTGTAGACTTCATGACGTTGAGAAGCATTCTCATTTTCTATAGGTTTTCGTAAACATTCAAAATCTGCATCATTTACAAAAGGCACTATTTCACTTTTATTATAATCTTCAAATTTTTAAATGTTATTTGATGAATTTAGTAAATTTATTCTATAAGCGTTAATATTTTTGCAAAGATTTTCATAATTTTGTAGCCTATCCATACTATAAAAATATTGCAAGCATCTTTCACAATGGTATAATTTTTTATGAGTCTTACTAACTTGTGATCCAAGAAGTTTAGATACACTTTTAATCGAAACATAATGGAATTTAGGCACACTTCCATTATCGTCTGGAATATTGTTTTCTTCATACTCGTCTATATAGAAATCTTGAATGAGGAGAAGATTTGCATGTTTCTCCTTCTTATTTAAGGAAATATGACAAGGTGATACTTTATATTTCGATCCGTACTTCCTAAGCATATATACTTATTATGAATATTATTCAATTTTTCAAATTTAGAAACATCTTTCAGTTTTACAGGATATTTCATATCACCAAAGTTCAACTCCTTTGCAAATTTATCATAATTATGAACTCTTTGAGGATTTTTTTCTTTTGGATGTAATGCTGAAAGAATAGCATATTTGAAGCATTGATTATTAATGTTATGAACATTGATACATCTCTTTTTGATGCAATGAACTTAGGGAGAGGAATATATTAATCTTCCCTTGTGAGGTGAAAATTTTTTCATGTTTATGCACAAACTGATAATACTTTTCAATGCCCATCCGGAATCGTTATCCTGACATTCTTCTAGATGTGTAATAAGTGGTTTCTTAATATGTTCCTCATACCATTTATCTAAATCGGTAGACATGTATACTGTAGCACTCATAGTTGTGAAATATTTAATGTCTGTTGTTTTTTCTCCATTTTTTCTGCATGGAAATCTCTGATATAAAATTAGAATTTACTTCTATTGTAGTATATTCTTGTAAGCAAGCTCTAATTTTATCCTCAAAGAGCTTCTGTGCCTCGATCAAGAAACTTAGAATGTCCAGAAGTTTTCAATTAACAAAAATGCCTGTTCTCATTCGATTTTTATCTGAAGGTAGACTGTGATGCATAAACTCACTGTCGTTCCGCTTTTATATCGTTTTCCAATGCTGATTTTTCCAATACCTCGCACTAGAAAACTTTTCTATTGGCCGAAAAAAGAACCGCTCCACAGATTCTAAACTTCGTTTAGAAAATGCTGCTAAGCCCATCCTTTCTAGTTTTTTGACAGAAGAAACTTTTTTACTAATACTAATTGATGATTAAAACTCGGTCAGTAGATCAAGAGGTGCATATGTTTACCTCTAATACAACACGATTTTACTTTTTGAAAATAGAAGGTCTTTATGCTGGTTTTCCTACTCGGCCTCTATCTTATGCTTTTCCGAGAAGTGAACATCGTTAAATTTTTATTGTTTTAATGTTTTATTGTTAAAAGGATTGTTTGTCAGCTAAGATTTTGAATAAATTTTAAAGATTTATAAATTTATTATCAATATAATTTTTTTTTAATCCAGATTCCAGAAAAAAATAGATGTAAGCTTTTAGACAAAATTAAAATCCTAATAAATATCTTTATTCTCGCTTGGGGCCGGGTAAAACGGCCAAGGATCGACGCGGGTTGAGAGTATATCGGAGAATAAAGATATAGTTAACAATAATATAGTATTAAGTATTTTTATTTTCGCTTTGCGGCGGGTTAGGCGTTGGTTCTGCCATTATCACTGTAGATTAGTTTACAGAGACCTCGATGAGCTATAAATCTCCGAAACACAGCTAAAAATGCTTGTGCTCCTGAATGCGAGCAATATGTCGAGCACATGTGACACATTGACGAAATATTTAACGAATAATATTTTGAGAATAAATTATCCAGAAACAATTACCTGATCACCCACCTTGAATGAATAATTTCGTAGAATGCACAGAATTAAATATGAACACCATTTTATCGCTGGCATTCGGAAGTACGAAGACCTCCTGGATCGAAAAGCTCAGATACTTCTAAAAAATAGAACGCTTTGTGGTTACTGGAGGCGCTAAAGACAATTGAACTTGAAAATGAAAAGCATCATCAACAGGATTCTATCGTAACCCAAGATTCAAAATAGTTTCCTTCTCATTTGAGTCTTTAAAATAGTCTTAAGAAATCAATAAATTAAAATTTCTGTAATTTGCTGCCCGTTTTTCAACAGACGTACCAGCAGAACTAAACACTTCAGTAAACTCATGATATGCTTCTACAGCTTTATCCACTATATCTCCACTAGCTAAGAAGTCATCAACGTATAAAATTGTAAGAATAATTGTGGATCCAATTTTATATGAACGTGCGACCAAATTATCTAATTCTTCTAAGCAAGCATTTGTCAAAATTGGAACAGATGCTATTCCATATGTAAACGCCAAACTTGAAGAGGTAAAAATGGATCAAAACGCCAGTAGAGATGTTGCCATTTACTATCAATAAGGTCAACAAGCATTTGACGAAAATTTTTAACTATATCACATAAATATATATTTTTAAAAATACCATAAATAGTAATAACAATGATGTCTTCCTGTAACTTTGGGCTAGGATATAAAAATTTGTTTAACGAAATTACTGCTTTATCTTTTTGTAAGCTGTTAAAGACAATCCTTATTTTTTTGCTACGGTCTTGCTTGAATACTGGATGATGAGAAAAAAGAATCTATCATCATATACGCGACGTATTTGAATTTCAATTTTAATGATCTGTAATAAATATTCTGATAATAAATCAAAATATTAATAGAATAACCTTTAAACTGATGCATATTACTAATACGGATATCATTTAAGTATTCAATTTTTAGAAATGTTATATAAAATCATGAATCATGAAGAAATTTTTTATATTATAATATAGTAACGATGATTAACAATGATGTTTATATAATATAACTGGTGACTTTTTAGAATTAACCTTGAGTAGGGAGAGTAGAGAAAGAAGAAGGTGAAATGTGTTGAATCAGTGTGTGAGGAGGCGGAGCATAGCATTTGAATGTACCGATTTTAAGTAGTGAATTGGAGCTAAAAAATAATGGCAAAATCGCCTTACGTAAATAGCACCTTCCAAAAATATAAATAATATTAACAAAACCTCGTAGTTTTTTAGTAATAAATTCAAAAGGTACTGAATATTCCAAACGTAAAACGTCAATGTCTTTTAAACTATTAACAATTTTGTTGTGAAAAAAGTTTCGCTTTGAGAGGCCTACGATGGCTTGATTGCTAGAGCGAAGGATTAGTAACTTGGTGATCGAAGTTCAAATCCCGACTTCGGCCGATTCAAACAGGCACCGCTTTAATAATTTACATGTGCTTTGTTTACAAACGCATCGTAGAACTCCATCGCTGATTAGCACCGATATTTGGAAGCATAAATCGAGTGACGTTAAATAACATTAAAAAAAGCTTAACTTTGTTCATATATACTGTACTTAATTGCACCTCTATTGAAAAGCTCATGAAATGCAATTTGGTTTTCACAAAATTATAAAATACAATTATTCAATACACGTGAACGTTGGTGTATTTGCGCCATACGATCTAGGGATTTTAGTTTTGTTCACTAAGCAATCAGCTTGTGCCGCAGATCAAATCCGAGGGCGGCAAGAAGTTTATCTTTCGGTGCAACTAAAAAATATGTTTGGCGATTATTAGAACAGCTAAAACAACCGCCAAAGCTCAGGGGATCCCGAGGCGAACTTTTAAAAATATCTTTATGTGCAAATCATTTAAGAATATACTTACTTTTTCATGAAAAGATAAGTCTAGTGATTATTACAACAATACAAAACTCTTGATTATTGTCTCCTCCTCACTTTCTTTCTCTCTTTCTGGCTCTTGCTTTCTTTTTCTCTTGCACGCAAAAGTATCTTGCGATAAAAACACTAGCACCGCATCGTGGCCAGAAATGAACTGCGCAACCTCTGCCAACTTTGTGGAAGCCATTCCCATGCATATAAGCGATCGGAGTTTCCTAATCTCTCTATATCTTCCATACTTCATATATAAACGCTTATTTTCATTTCTGTTATATGGTACACATGGAGGATAAATATAATTAAATATTTCATGAATAGTTTTATTCATAATATTGTAATTATTGTTATAGAGTCCCTTTAGAATTAAACTATTGCACTTTTTTTATGCTCTGCTCGAAAGCTTAAATAACAAATTTTTGATGATATAATTTTTCACAATATAAACTACTTTTATAAAAAAACTGAAAGTATAAGAAAGTAATATGTACATATAAGTAAAAAAAAATAAAAATTTATCATAAATTTTTTTATAATAATCCAGTATGAAGATATTATTAATTTTTACAAATAATAGATTAATAATTTAGAATATTTTCAATTCATAATATTGAAGATTGCTTAACATAGAAAAAAAAGGTAATCAACGAAGAGGGTTAAATTTATTCACTAGTCTTACAAAATTTAACATTAACTTGCTTTAATGAAATGGAAATAAATTCAGAGCACACAGAGAAATCTAATTACAAGGATGTAGAACAACTTGATCCTATTGGCCAAAGGTACATCAACATTTTAAAAAACTTTATGTTATAATTGTGTATCAAATGATAATAATTTAATTTATTTTAGGATTATTAATCTTGCCCAAACAAAACCAAAAGGAATATCTGATAAAGATATTTCAATAGAAATACCAGACTTACAACCATTACAAAAGGCTCAGACAATAAATAAATTATTAGCTCAAGGTTATTTTGATCTTTTTAAGCAAGGTGTTACCTTATTGTATAAATTAAAAGATCCATCTAAAGCTAGAACAGCGAAGGGTGCAGATAATGAGGAAAAAATTGTATATACCATTATAGAAGAAGCAGGAAATAAAGGAATTTGGATTAGAGATATAAGGTTTAAGTCAAATTTAATGCCAACTCAATTAAATAAAATTTTGAAAAGTCTCGAAACAAAAAAATTTATCAAAGCAGTTAAATCTGTTGCTGCAAGCAAAAAAAAAGTTTATATGTTATATAATTTAGAACCAGATAGAACTGTAACGGGTGGAGCCTGGTACCAAGATCAAGATTTTGAAGCTGAATTTGTAGATGTGTTAAATCAACAGTGTTATAGATTTTTGGAACAGAAACGTGATAATATCAAAGATTATCTTAATGGCCCAATTGCAGAAAAAAATGCTACTTTTGCTTCATCCAAAGAAGTTTGGAAATTTATTTCTGATCTAGGAATTAGCAAAGTAAATTTAATAATAATAGAATACATTTTACCAAAAATCATTTTATTATAATTTAATTATTTTACAGGTAAAACTATCTATAGAAGATTTAGAAATGATTTTAAATACTTTAATATATGATGGAAAAGTAGAAAAAATTATTGCAAGCGATGGAAGCAATTTATATAGGGCAATGAAGCCTCTAGTCGATTCAGCAGGTCTTGTGAAAAGCCCCTGTGGTGTTTGTCCAGTAAGTTTTTATAATATTTATTTATAATATATATATTTTTATAGTATATTTATAATTAAATTTATTGTTAAATTATTATTACTACCTAATTTATTTATTTTTTAGGTCAGAAAAAATTGTTGCGATTATGGAGAAGTAACACCAATAAAATGTCAGTACATAACAGAGTGGTTGAATGTTTAATAAAATGATATGGACTATACTATATATATTTATATAAAAATGTTAAATTAAAAATCTTTGTGCTAATATGTATAATATATAATAGAAATTATTGGTTAAAAAAAATGTTTAATTTGTTCAAAAATAAAGTTATATAATTGTTTATAATTAATCCAGACTAAAAAAATACTGCTTATTTAGATCATATTATTTTTAATGATTTTCAAATGTTTTACTCATTTATAAATAATATTAATGAAAATATTTCAATGAATTTCAAAATTTAAATTTATATTGATAAAAGATAATTAGATAAATGAAAATAGAAATTGCAAAATAAATATATCTCGTAAAATCAATATTTATTTAATTTTTAAATAAAATTAATCACAATATATTGAATTATTAACTAAACATATTTTAAACATTCTATTTGAAACACACTCATTTACCCACAAACTATGCCAAAATGCCTGAAGTATACCAGAGTAATACCAGGTAATACCAATATTATTAAAAAAAAACGCGCGCTTAATGCTGTCTGCTTTATTACATTCTTATTTTGAAAAATTATTAAAAATAATTTCAAAACATTATATATTTAAGCTTTTTTATTATATAAAAAGTTTTCTGAAATTTTAATAATGATATGTTTAAGAAGATTAAGTTTACTTTAAATATGCATATGAACATATCTCAATATAATTGTCATTTAAATATTGGTACAGTACAATGGCGTATGGGACATCGCGCCGTTTCCGCCAGAAATTTTTAACTCGATTTTAATTGCATATACTCTGCAAACAATATCGTTCTTTTATATATTACTTTTTTCTATTTAAATATAAATATTGATACTATCTACTAGTAAATTATATAAAAAGTATTTTTACGAAGTTAATTATTTATGGAGCAAAATATTTTAAAAATGTAGTCACCATTATCAATTTAAAAATTGGCGCAAAAGTGAACAAGCTGACGAATTAGTGGCGGGAGAAAGCATCAAGTGAGTGGCTATTTACACTAAAAAACTGTTTCCGCTTAAAGTGTGCATGTATACGGATCTTTCACGTGCACTATTGAACTTGCACTCATCGCACTCAGTCTCCCCCAGCCCCCCCACCCACCCGCAGCACCAAGTGGAATTGTAGGAAAGTAGATTCGAGTGTGAGAGCAGGTGAGACGTGAGACTGAGAGGAAAATTGGCAGAATTGTTGCTGAATGCTGATCCTGGCAAGTCGCATGTGTTAATGTACACTTCTCAATGGACGCTGTGAAGAAGGCGCTATTTTTCCAGCGAGTGGCGATTTTTTCGAAAAAAACCGCTTGCGTTTGATTTTGCGTCGAACGTTGTCATCAACGTCTCGAGGCCGGGATTGCTTGAGCGTGTCATCGATGCCCATGTAAACGAACTTGTGGGTTGCTGTTGCCTCGCTAGATTTACATTACGCGAATTAAGAAAAATAGGGACGATAGATAGTAAGACAAAGAGAGGACCTAAAACGAAAGAGCAATTTGCTTTGATGCCAGTAGCTATAGCTTGTCAGTGGAGAAGAAAGTATACAAGGTACACGAAGGTCTTACTGGTCGCGCGCGCCGCGCCGCCGAGTCGAACGTCCGATTGATTTCCGAGTGTCGACGTCGTCTACGACGAGGCGCAAAAGAACGGCTCTCAACAGACGCAACGTATTTATTACTTCATCTGTTTTCTTCAAGGGTTGATCGACATGCCGCTTTTACGCAAAAAACCTTTTGAACGGCTTCATGTTTCCTCAGATTTTCGAGAAGACGATGAGGTATTCCATTGCGCGGTTACCAATGAGATCTTCAAGGACTATAAGTAAGTAGTACTGTGGTGTTAGCACTTACTGTACTATCCAATCTTTTTACTGCTTTTAAGTACTTTTGACTTTATTTGCTATTATTTTAATGTGACATTTATTTTTTTCATTTTATAATATTTTTTACATTGTCATAATATATTTCAATCTTTGTTGTTTTCATTTACAATTATAAGTTATAATGTTTGATTCTCTTTTAGTGAATTTTGTGAGAGAATTATCTTATGCAATTCAATGATTTGGTCATGTAGTATTACGGGAAAAACAGGAATGACTTATGAAGAAGCCTTACAATGTGAGGAGCATGCAAAAGAAAGTCTTAAGGAATTTCCAATGGAAGTATGTCTAAACATAATTTATATATATTATATAATTTGTGCAATATAATTATGTTAAAGTATTAATATGTAATTATTTTCTTATTTTATCCTTTCAGTTGCGGATTCCAATTCTTTATTTAGCTAGTAAAACATCTAGAACTTCGTTTAGCGAAATGATAGAGGATATTTATCAATATGCAAGAGAGCGATATTTTATTGGAGAAATGGTTGAAGCAAGTTTTACAGAAGATTCTTGGTGTGAATGTCATATTTTACAAGTAATTGAGCCCACTGAGCAACAAATTAATTTATATAATTTGGAGTACAGCAAGTAATGAGAATTATTTATATTGTACTTATTGGTTATAAAAAAGACAATTAATTCTATTTTTTTATAGAAGCCCACAAGATAGGCAATATCTCCCTCCTGCTAAATTATTTCGTTATGAAGTTGAACAACTGGATTGCGGTGATTCAGATGTTAGTCAGCTTATGATTGTAGAAGCATCACAAATTCGTAGAAGGAAGCAACAGTATAGTCGAGAACGTAATAGGATTTTTCTAAGAATGTTGTGTGAGCAAAGCACAACTGGAGTATGGGTAGTAAAGGTAAGTTGATTAATTTCAATGTAATATATTTATTGCGATAGATAAATGGAAGAAAAAAATAACTATCGTTTTGATAACAAAAATAAGTCATGTTTTATATCTACAATTCTTGTTTGAAAATCTTTCAATCATAACATTGCAGATACATAATACATAAAAGGACATTTTGAAAGACTTAAATAATTAAGCTAATATCATAATAAGTATTTTTAATGTATATTTAAAATAACAGAAACTGTTTTATTTACATATTACATAAAAAAAATTTAATAATATGATTTGATTTTATATTTTCTATGAACAATATAAATTAAAACAAACATCTTTCTCCATATTTAAAAAAGAAAATGAAAAAATTGCTTGGATTGTAGGAAAGTGTTTTACAAAAATATGGAATTAATAAAACCCGTTTTGACTCTTTATTTGCTGGAGCATTACCTGATTTTACTCCTCGACCAAGAAAAATAGTAAGACAGAAACAAGAGTCTTTAGATAAATTTCTTATATCTGATACATCTAAACTAAAAGCTTTTGAAAAAGCAGATCCCTTAAAAAAAATTAATGATAGTGGAATAGTTATAAAAAAATACAAAAAACCAAGGTACTTGTATACTTGTATTATTATATAAGTTTCTTAAATTTAATGTTAGGTTTATTATATTACTGTTTTCATTGATTTATTTTTTTAAATATTTAAGACTTAATGGTAAATTTAAAGAAGAGTTAAAAGCGAAAGCTTTGGAAGAAAAAGCTAAACGAAAAGAAGAACGTCTTGAAGAAAAAGAACGTAAAAAAGAAGAAAGGATAAAACAAGCAGCTTTAGCAGTTTATATGAGAAAATGGAATAAACCAAGAGAAGATTTAGAATGTGAAGATCTTAAACCCTTACCAGTAGCAACTGCATTTAAAAGTGCTCTACTTAATGAAAAGTTTGGAGAGTTTGCTATGATCTTAGAGTTTTTAGAATTTTTTCATGATGAAATTGAGGTTAAAACGTGGTTTCCATCTGGTTTTAATCTTGATAATTTGGAAAAAGCAATGCTGGAAAAGGAAGCTATAGGACCATTAAATGATCTCATTCAATTACTTTTAGCTAATATTTTCAAATATCAAGCTGAAGAAGAAGACGAAATTCATGCAGATTCATCTGAAACAATTAGTGATAATAATACAGATCAAAGAGTATCTTCTATGGCAGAAGCTGTGAAATTAGCAACAATTGCTTCAAGCTGGTGTCAAACGCATCAAGGTTGTCAATTATCCGAGCTTGCTTTAGATTATTACACAATGAGTGAAATTTTACGACAACATCTTTTAAGTTCTGGTGGGCGTATAAGTGAAGCAGCTTCTAAATGGAGATATTCTCAAAGAGGTAACTTTTTATAACTTGTTTGTCTACAATGATTAATCTTTTTTTTTTCAACTACATTATCTAATATTTAATAGGTGGCTACACAAATCAAGATGATCCTGCTTTATTACTTAGAATTGAAAAACCGCGAATTTTAAGAGCACTAAGTCATCGTAATATGTGTGAATTTGATTTAGAAGATCGATTGACTGTAGTGATCTGCTTAATAAATCAATTATTAACATTTGCGTCGATACGCGATATTATCGATGAAAGATATGATAAACTTTTCCAAGCAAAAAAAGAATTAAAATCTTTTTTGATTGCTGAACAAAAAAAAGAAAAAGAAGAAAAAGAAAAATTGAAGGAAAAAGAAAAGGAAGGTAAAATAGAAGAAGAAGAAATAGAGCCAAAGAAAGTTACTCGTAATAATTGTAAAGAAGAAAAAAAGAAGGAGGAATATGAAGCAAAATTAAAAGAACTGCAACAAGCATCAAGAGATGATCAAATGATGTTACTTTTAGGTACAGATCGGGCTTATAGAAAATATTGGCGTCTGTTATCTATTCCAGGTAGAAAATTAAATTATAAAATTTTTAAAATCTTTTAATCATAAAATTAATAATATATTATGTATTATACAGGTATATTTGTAGAAAATGTTGACTCTTGGACAGGCACATGTTTATCAGAAGGTACACCATATATGCCAGAACTTGCAGATACTAATACATTATATTCGTACTTGAAAAGTAAATTTGAAGATGAATTAAGTGATAAAGAAAATAGTTTTAAGAAAAATAAAACACCTAAGAAGGTTAGTTTTTCTGAAAAAAATGGGATTAAATCCCCTCGTAAAGATAGTAAAAAAGATATCCGCAAAAGCTTAATGGCTTGTACTGGCAATAAAGAATGTCCTGTACATGTAAATAGATCTGAAACTAAGTGGAGTTTTTATGGTAATGAACAAGATATTGAAAATTTAATTAATTCATTAAATAAGAGAGGTATTCGCGAATCAGAACTTATAAATAATCTTGTACATGAAAAAGAAAGTTTATTAATAGCAATTAAAGATTGTCCTAAACATAAATTTAACTCTGAACTCGTAAGTACATAATCTTTTCATTATGAAGAGGTAATAATTTTTCTTTGTAACATTTTATAATAATTATGTAAAAAAATTTTTTTACAGTTTACTGAACCAGTTAAAGATACATCAAGATCATCTAAAAAAAGTAAAAATGATAGCACACAATATAATTATCCACCAGATATGCCAATAGATGATGTTTTAGAACTTACATTACGTGATTTTATTTTGGATTTAGAAGATAAAATAAAAATGGGTTGCTTGGGTTCTCTGAAAGTAGGAAATCGCGATGCATGGCGAAATGCTATTAATAATCGAAAATATGATAAACAATGCGACAAACTTGTATATGGTTTAAATGAAACGCTGGTAGATTTTGTTGTTAATATTACATTAGATAAAATTAAAACAGAATTTAAAAGTAGTAGACCTGGAACTCCTGATTCTGAAGTAGGAAGTTCTAATACAAAAGTATATCGTGATCCAGGGAAATATTTAGGTCCTCCGGATAAAACTGAGTGCACTCCAGATTCTGTACAGCAAACTACAATCAAACAAATGGCATGTGCTATTTTACAAATATCGCATGCAATTGAAAATAAGTACCTGAAAAAACCATTAGGGGTTGATGATAAAGATAAAAAAAGTTCAAATGAGGAAACACGAGATAGATGGGAGCAATCGCTCATGGCATCAACAAGTTGGTCCCAACTTTTTGTACATTTAAATACATTGGACAATAGCATTGCTTGGAGTAGAAGTGCGTCAAATGCACAATGTCGCATTTGCCGAAAACGTAGGGATGCAGAAAATATGTTACTTTGTGATGGCTGTAATAAAGGTCATCATCTTTACTGCCTAAAGCCAAAATTAACCGTTAGTAAATTATAATTATAATTTTATTTGATTTATAATAAATTTTTTAATTTTAGCTATACATAAACATTGACCTCAAAATCTTGTATTGTAGGCTGTGCCAGATGGTGATTGGTTTTGTCACGTGTGTAAACCACGAGAAAGTAGACCCAAAGAAAAGACGAAAAAAAGAAGAAAATTTGAAGATGAAGTTGACGAAGATACAACACTGACAAAAGAAACTAGGCATAATCGTGCAAGAAGAATATTTGACAGTGATGATGATGAAGTTGGAAAGGATGTGCAAGATGAAGATAGTGAACACGAAATGTAAGATTATCTTCTTAACATGTAATTCTATTATCTAAAAATTATTTCTCACAAAATATTTTCTGTTTAGTTCAAAGACGATACAGATTTGTGCTCTCTGTGAAAATGATGGAAAACTTATATCATGTGATAATTGTTCCAAATTTTACCACATTGATTGTCTAGAACCTCCTTTATCAAGAATGCCGAGAGGTCGCTGGTCTTGCCCTACTTGTAAATCACGAAAATCTAATCCCAGAGCAGGTAATAAAATAATGATAATAAATTATTAGATTACTAAACATGAATAATGACTTATAAATTATGATAATTAAATTAATGATTCTTTTATGACTATTATTTAAAGAATAGAATACCTATTATTATTGCAATAATTGATATATTTTATAAAGGATTCCATGCAAAGTGAAAGAAAAATTGGTCTCCCAAATTTTTGGAAAAGCATGGAATTTGATGTTTTTGTTATATGAATTAAAAATATCCATGTGTACCTCCCTTGGAAAATTCAATTTATTTAGCAAATACTATCAAATTCAATACTTTTCAACCATTTGGACAGAGATTGGGTTTTCATTTATTTTCTATATAATTATTTGAAAACCAATTAATTCCTTTTTAAAATTAAAATACTTAATTTAAGTTTAAGGTAGTTATACTCCAATAATGCATATAAAATCATAATCTGTAGTTTCTATTACATATAAAATATAATAATAGAAAATTTAACGAATATTTTTACACTGATATAAAAAAATATTACGAAAAATCAATAATATATAATTAAAGTATAAAAATAAATACTTCTTGATTCTTTTACTTTCCATATTTCATTCAAGTGTTAGGAACTGTTAGAAATTATAGGGTATATAATAAATGAAATTGTACTTTATTTTAAATTACATTAAAAAACAATATTTTCTCTGTATGGATAGACTAACTCTATGAGACTTGCAATTAAATTTTAAGAAATTAGCTATGGGGTTAATAAATAATTGTAGACGATAATTAATCTAAAGTCAATATGCTAACAAAACATCATTCTTTAATTTACCTAAAAAAATGTACAGTTTCATTTAATATCTAATTTACTAGATCAAAAATTTTCTAGCATTTAATTAAAAGTAAATACTGATAACGTAAATAATAGTTTTCATGTGACTAGTTTGATAGATTTACTCATATTTAATAAGATAATTTTATTAATTATAATAATCTAATGAATATTTTTATAATATTATTATAATAAATTATAAGGGTAGTCATACTGCCCTTATTTACAATCACTTTCATAGAATCTGAAAAGAAAATCTAGAAATAAAAATCAAAATGAATCTTGTTAGTGGAAAATAATTCGACTGTCTGTTTCACCACAATTTTCCACATCTGCAAACTTGGTCGTTTCTTATATATTTCATATTTAAAATTCTATGCAGGTGATTGTAAATAAGAGCAGTCTAAAGACCATTATAATTATATTATATTAATTTATAAATTGATAAAAATACTTATTTTAATATTTAAATTATTTTTATTAAATTATTGTAAAGTCTAGTGTACAATGTTAGATATATATCTCAGAAGATGTTATACAAACAAAAATGAAATTTGACTAAAATTATTTTCATGTTGAATTTATACTTTCTTTGCTTATATATTTTCAATTCTTCCATGAAGATAAATACATAAACTAAACTTTTTTATTAGTTATAAATGTAAAAATTATAGGAAATTTTCATTGTAACTTAATATTATATACTTGTTCAAAGTATATTTAAAATTCTTTACAATAATAATTTATCTCATTATTTAAATACAATCTTTTTATTTAGAGGATAACTACCTTTAAATCATTATTAATATTGATTTAATATTGAACTATTAAGATTTGTCATTATGCTTATTTTAAGTTTAATTTGATTATACCCTTGTGAATATCTTAATGTGCATATTAAGAATTCAAAAGTGTTAAGCTAGAGATAAATTTATGAAAAAAGTAAGGTCTAGTTTTGGGTATGTTGTTAGTGGTGAAAGGTCGTGAAAAGGATAGGGAGACTGAAAGATCCTGCGCAGTTACAGCACGTTCTCGCATCCACGGCTTCGCCAAGAGCCTTCTTACTAAAGAATCTAAAGACTGGGATGGTCTGTATTAAGATATTCGTGTTTTATTCACACCTTAGTTAAACCATTAATATCTTGAATTTTTTCTTTCCACTTTTTTCATACATTTAGAATAATAATAACTTATGTTAAACGAAATTTTTTATAATTACTTTTCAATGAAAGGTTGCATCCACTTTTGTTTTGAGAAAAGTGTTTATTTTAATTAATAGATATCATTGCATTATTTAGACATAGATGTTTAACCAAAATTTACGCAACAAGCTTGCAGAATATTGCTAGAAAGATAACTAAATGTGTATTTTTCTAAATAATTTATGTTTTTAAATTTATTCTAAATCAAATAATTTTCAATTTTTCAGACAGTAGTGCATCTGAAGAAATGGAACAACCACGGCAAACAAGAAGGTCTATGAAAAGGGCTGCTGAAATTGAACACGAAGAAGAAGAAAAACTTTCTATGAAGAGCTGTAAATCGCAGCTTCATGAACTTCTAATTGATATAAAGCGCCATAGAGATTCTTGGCCTTTCCTCTCACCTGTCACCAAAGATGAGGTTCCTGACTATTACGACTATATATCTGAGCCTATGGATTTTGGTACAATAAAAAGAAAGTTCGAGAATGATGAATATCGAACCCTTCAATCATTCTATAAAGATTGTTTACTAGTATTTGATAACTGTCAAACATACAATACAGATCATAGTACTGTGTACAAGTACGTAATATTTCCTTTTTATGCTTAAGTTCGGATGCCAGAGACCAGATTTTAGTGAAACTAATTGTTTTCGTCTATATTTGAATAACACTATTTTATAAATATATTAATAAATCTATTTGAAATATTTAATAATAAAGTAAACATTTTAAGAATTTAATATTTATTTTAAATTGGTACAAATTTGTGTAAAATCTTTCAATATAAGTGTAGTTATTATCACTAAATATTGCATATTTAATCAGTTTGAAACATTATATTTCATTAAAACAATTTAATTGTACTTATGTCGACTGCCCATATACAAATTAATAATATTTTTTTTATTGGTCTTACAGTCCAATCAATTCAATCTAAAAATAAAAATAAAAAAAAAATAAAAATTAAAATAAAAATTAAATTAAAAATTATAATAACAGTCAGACTGTCCTTGTCTACATTCACCCCCGTAGACTAATCTGAAAATAAAGTATTAGCTGAAAAAATTCTTTGTTAGTAAAATGCAGTCTGACTGTTCCCAACACCCTTACCTAATTGAAGACCTGTCCAACGTTTCGAGCTCGCTACGGCTCCTCATCAGGGACAGATCAGGGTGATCAGGATGACTAATCATGCATTTTACTAACAAAGAATTTTTTCAGCTAATATTTTATTTTCAGATTAGTCTATGGGGGTGAATGTAAACAAGGACAGTCTGACTGTCATTATAATTTTTAATTTAATTTTTATTTTATTTTTATTTTTATTTTTAGATTGAATTGATTGCACTGTAAGACCAATAAAAAAAAAATATTTATTAATTTGTTATATTTCATTGCATGTATTTTATGTTAGTTAATGTTTATTTACTTTTAATTTTTAATTCTTATAAAGTATTTTTTTTACGTTAAAGAATTAAACTACTGGCATGAATTATTTTGTCAATTGATGTAGCAACAATTGAATTTAGAACTAATTACATAAACTCATTTATTTTGCATATAATTATATCAACTAATTTAATAAATATTTAATGTGTATGTTTTGGGTGTGTTTGTGTTACATGATTGGGTCAGTTTGTATAAAAATTAGGTATTGACTGTTCACTTCTTCCATAGAGCGTTTATAATAAAACGCATAATCTTTGGCTTCCGAACGTCAGATTTGTATATTAAAGAATATTTTTACCGTCACCTAATTAGTTATGTTTTTAGGGCTGGCATGAGGCTTCTGAAGTTTTTTGAAAAGAAGTGTAAAGACCTTAATCTTAATTACAATGAAGATGAAGTTCGACAACCATATATCAAAAATGACAAAATAGAAAGAAATGGTCGTCAAAATGGTGTGGAACATAGTGATGAAGATGATAATTCAAATGACAGCTAGAAAAGGATTTGCGTTTTTCAATCTAACAATTTAGTGACTTACCTTTCTTAATATCATGAATTAAGACAATTATGTTTGAAAATCCTGTGGATTTTAGTGAAACAAATTGCTGCTATATCTATTGATTATTGTTAAGATAGAGGTTCTCCGAATTTATCTTGCAATAAACATTTTCTTAATTTGAACAAATTGTCAAGGCTCTTAAGATATTAAAAGTGCAAGAGCTTGATTGATCAGTAGACATTATTCTTATTGATAACTGATTTAGTCGGTATCGAAACGCTTTGTCATACTTAGATAGTTTTGCAAAAGTTTGAATACAATTTCCTTCTAGGCTTGGCTGAGATTAGTATTATTAAATGAAACTCAAACGTCTCAGTAAAAAGCCTTACCTTAACGTAAAAATGTGTTAGGAGACTTGATTTATGATGTCTCAATTTAAGCATACGTTTTAATATTTCTCCTCATTGTTCAATAATGTTATATGATCCATTTGATTCATAAATTATTATTTAATTGTTTAAGTATATATTTACACTTTAGAATAGAAAAGAAGATATCACATATACCTATTGTCATCTTATAACATTTTTAAATCTCTTCATGGTCTGCATATTTTGAAATTTAAAAACTGTAAGAGCGTATAGATTCAAATTTTAGACTTTATTTTTAAAAAATATGCGTTTTTTGAGCAAAATCCAGTTTTGTTTCTGAATATTACTGGATTTTTAGAATTTTAATTTTTCAAACCTTTATTAAATAGTATCAGTACTTAGTTTTGCCATAGTAGATTTACTCAATATTTCCAAGTTTTGTTAAGAGTAATCTTGGGCTGGACCTATCCAAATTTTAAGGATAAAAAATTCAGATACTGAGCATTATCTTGTACAGCACAATTAAAAATTATTTGTAACGAATGTACGTTTTATATAATTAATTTGGTAATAAACACCTACAAAATCAAATAATGCAAGTTTTCCTTTTTTATGATTATTTTATTATCATATTTGAATCACATTTTATATACTCCATGCTTTATATTTTAATTTCTATTCACATTACAATTAATGATGACCAGTACCATAAAATGCTTGTCTATCTATTTCTTCCCATTTCTTAACATTTTCAGGATTGTATGCTAAAAAAACGAATAATTCTCTATAATATAAATTAAATTGAGCTTTAATACAGAAATAAAAAATTATATAAATACTTACAAAGCTTTTGTATTGAATAAAAGAATGGAAGAAGCAAAATTATTGAAATTGGACTAACTCTAAAAAACCAACTATGCTTGAAGTAGTGTTTTAATGGAAACTGTACTAATTTAGCAGTGTATGTATAAGGATATTTCATTGGTCTTGATGATTCATCAGCCATTGTAACTAAAAAATTATAACATTACATAATTATAATGAAAAATCTATAAAAGTACTATTTAAAAATATATAAATTATAAAAATTAGATTATTTTTTACAATATTTTCAATGACAAAAATTATTGAAAATAAATCATAAAATAAATTCACTATTTGTAATGACTTTAATAAGAGTGTAAAGTAGTTCAATTTAAGAGTCTAGAATTCAGAAATTGATAAGTTACAATTCGAACTACTGAATTTAAATATATTATATAAAAATATATTTTATAATTTCAATTAATGCTTTAGAATTAAATTATGAGATGCGTGTAACTGAATTCTTCACTTTTTATATAACTTCTTAAAGATAAGATGATTCGATTAGGAAGTAACTATATAAGGAAAAAGATATTTAACTTGCATATGATACATATATCAAAGAAAGAAATAATTAACTTGTGTGTGTGTATATATATATATATATATATATATATATATATATATATATATATATATATATATATATAATCATATATAAGTTCAACATTTCTTTCTTTACATAATTACTTCCTAATATTTCTATAGAAGTCATAACAAATTCTGAGAAAAAATTAACAAGCCTATGTGATTATACATGATAGCTGCACTTTACAATCGAATATTTTTAATAAATTTGTGGATTTTTTTTTAGAAACAGATAAATACCAATACTGGATGTAGAATGATAAAATGAATATCCAAAATTCCAAAGGGAAAACTTATTTTCTGATGTAATATCTGCGATTAATATATAGTAAATAGATAGGAAACCATTAAGAAACTGAAGGATAAAGAGGAGTGGAAACTCCGTACAAATCGTGTCCAATTACATCTGGTTACGTTCGAATTGTTCGCAAGACGGCGATACTAGAAAACTGGTTAGTTGCCTTTGCTTAGCGTGATCCTGGCATGGGTCTGTTCCGAAAGGCCTCCAGTATGTTGCCGATAAGTAGATATGGCAATGCTGTGTGACGTCCCGTCGGTTGCAGCGTCGTTGCGTGGCGATGGCGAAGGCAGAGGGCACGGCAGGCTGGCAAGCTACATTGACGGTGATGATTGTTGGATGCTGGCAGAGATAATAAGGGGAGATCGTCGACGCTTATGGGCCAGACTGCAGTAAAAATTTTCGACTGAAAACGAGGGCCTCTGGCGGCCAAAGCAAGGTACTGGCCGTTTCGTGCGATATTCCAGATGTTGTTTTTCGAGCTCATGCGATGGTGCGATCGAGGAGGAAGACGACTGTTTTCGGCGCGTGCAAACGAAAAGCTTGTCGAGACAATAGATTGACAGCGGAGGGTGCAATAAAAGATGAGTAGCTTATACTGACCAAAAAGAAATTTTATTCATATATATATATATATATATATATATAGATATCATTACATTGATTATTATTATTATTATCTTACATGTTATTATTACAATATTTATATTAATTGTATTTAATTCGTTTGTTATATCTATTTGTTTATTACATTTACTATGGTTATTGGTATCATTATTACTTTCATTCAAGATATTATTATTTCTACTATTTACGTAGTACTACTACTATATAGTACTATATAGTACTACTATTTTACTGTGAAGAGTATTCTTGTTCATTCTGACTTTCGTATACGTAAACATACAATAACCATACATAAACAGCTTTCCGTGTGGTATTTTCTGTGATCATTTAATTTCCCGGTATTTGCCCGTGCGTTTAGGGAAACGTGCAAAACCTCAACGAGGAAAGGGAAAATCCATATACAAATGTCGGTTTCAACGGAAACAGTTCCAAAAAGTGAAGTTTTATTATTCTTAATTTCAGTGCAAACCGTATGTTAAATTGTTTAAGTTAATTTAATTAATTTAGTGCAAACTCTTTGTTAAATCGCTCGTAAAACGCATAATCGTCAAATTTCGCGTTACCGCGAGTAAACACATTTTCGTCGCTTATTCGGCGGTATCATTCGTAACATCGCGGCTTTATTTAATACCCGTATCGCGTACATTTGAAAATAATATCGTTTCAGTCGACTGATTCACACTTACATGTTATTCATGAAATAGACCCGACATTTTGCTCGGGAGGCAACACTGTAATATATTTTCCCATACTCCCCATGTAAATCCCCAGCATAATCTTTGTGGGAACGAGCCTGCTAAATTCATACCTGCTTTTTTTAATAATAATGAATTATTCGAAAAAATAGCAGAAGAATGTTCACCTAAAAACATCGATGATTCAAGATAATTAATTCTTTTTTACGAGTCCACGTGTGGACAAAATGATGTGAAAATAAACTCGGCTATTTATAAATGATCTCACAACTTTATTAAGCTGCATTTCATTAAAAATATTTATTTATTATTATTTTTTAGAGTTTTAGAATTATTTATGTAAACTATAGAAGCTGTTATTTATAGGGATGCATATAAAATGCACATAGGAATTGGATTGAATGATCTATTGTTTTAAGAGGTTATTGCGTTACATAATTTATTTTTTATTAATCTATTTCGGAAGATTTTGGAAAAATATTTTGTATAAATATTATTTAGGTATATGAAAATTAAACATTATGATGTATGTATTTTCATCTTAATAAATTACTGAATTTAGAAAAATATTTTATATAAAGTTTTTACAAAATATATGACAAGATGTATTTAGAATTCTTATTATGCTAAGAATAAGATTGGTAAGGAATAAATTTCTTAATATGCTAAAAACATAAATTATTATGTTTCCCCTTATCACAGTTAGTAGAACATGTTACTATATTAGTGAACTAATTTTTAATTTACTTATTGAATAATTTTTGTGTTAATATTTGGAACTTTAGGAAATTATATTATAAAAATATTTTCTAAAATACATGAGATGTATTTAAAATTCTTATTATGCTAAGAATAAGATTGGTAAGTAATGAATTTCTTAATATGCTAAGAACATAAATTATTATGTTTCCCTTTCTCACAATTAATAGAATATTTTACTATATTAGTGAACTAATTTTTAATTTACTTATTGAATAATTTTTGTGTTAATATTTGGATCTTTCGGAAATTATATTATAAAAATATTTTCTAAAATACATGAAAAGATGTATTTAAAATTCTTATTATGTGTTCGCGTTTCGCTCTAAAGTCTATATTTTAAATATGTATGTATATATCTACGTGTGTGTATGAGTATGAGTGTCTATGTGTATGTTTGTATATATATTTATGTGAATACATATGCGAACATGTATATGTGTGTGTATATGTGTGTGTATATGTATGTATATATATATATATATATATATATATATATATATATGTATGTATATGTATGTATGTATAAGGATATTGTATGTGAGTATATGTATGCGTGAATATATGTGTATTTACTTGTATATAATGGAATGTATATATAAAACGATAATAATTGTGACGACAGGGCTCGTGTGTTCATATTTTGTGACTCGAGCGCCGAGAGGTTCGGGCCTCGTAAAAATCTGAAAAAGAAAGAGATTGTCGCGAACATTAGTCGAGCGAGGTGCACCTCTTTAAATTATATTCTTTGTCGATACCTACATTGTAGTTATTAGTTATGATTCTTACATTTACTTAAATATATAGTTTTAGCGTTGTGGCGAGTGTTTCTGCTCTGGAGTGCGAGTGTGTGTTGCCCTGAGCGGCAAATAATTGGTAAAAAGGCCTCGATCGCCTACCTTTGCCCGTAGCGGCGCTTTGTCTCGACCTAGGACCCTGCTGCCTTGAGACTTTCTGTATCTTCTCAATTACAGGCCCCTGCTGCCTCGAGAAATACTTGTACTTCTACATGAAAGATCGTCAACCTAGAGCGGGAACGCTTAACCTGACGAGGTTTTAAGCTGCGACGCATATAGATTACGTAAGGAATGCGGATCGTCGTATGTATTAGGGTAAGACTTATCTTAAATATTGAATGATCATTCAAATTATTGTTAATTTCATTTATTAAAATCTCGGCTTTTTCCTCCACTTAAAAGGTGGAGGTTTTTTATGCCTTATTTTAAATAAACAACATATTTCATTTTATATTATTGTTTTAATTATTTGTTATCATAAATTCACTTCTCCTTACCTATGAAATATTAAAGAAAAATATCTATATTTTTCTTCTTTTTATTATTTATGTTTTAATTAAATATTAAGTTAACACTATGCTAGGAATACATTAAACTCGACTAACTATTTTACTTTTGTTAAAAGTTGTTTTTTTACAGATTTCATTTCTTTTTTTAATTTAAGGATTTAAGGATATTATTCAATTGAATTTGTTCTAGAATTAACAGAAAAACATTCTTAGCACCTTTTGGCCATTGTTTTTGCGTGATATCTTTATCACTAATATGGAACCCTTGTTTATGTTGACGTAACATATTAGTCTAATGACCTTGAGAAATATTGCCATGATGAAATACTCCACTCAGAGAATTATATTTTTTTGTTATTGATTAAAAGTTTACTCATTGGTTTTGCATTTATTTTTAAGTTACTTATTTTTACTATACCTTAATCTGTACGATTAAATAACAATAGTTGTAATATTACTACAGTATTAATTATTTTCGAGTCAATTTTTTTATTTTTTTAAAATTACAACATTTATCACACTGAACTTTAATTTCTTGCCAATTTCCAATATTGTAATCTATAATATCTTGCAATGTAGAGTTTCGATTAATTTGTGTTATGCAAAGATTTACAATATAATTGGATATATCATTCTGTTGTCGCTCATCGCAAACAGGTCATTTAACTGTTTCAATAATTTCATTTTTAATAGCGTTTTCTAATATAACTGATTGATTACATAGACAAAATAAAAATTCTGCAGCGTCCTGCTGTACATTCCTTTACCACCTAAATTTCTAATATTGGTTCTTAAAAATTCTACAAAAGGTCGGATTTTATAATCGCGGTAGTGGCGTACGTATGATTTAGGCTGTCCCATCAACAAATCCCACGATTTTGTGTTTTTTCTTCATGAATGATTCCTCCTAGTTTCTCCTTTTCGAGGCCCAAGAGCGCTGGCCGAGATCTGTGCATCCTGATCGGTTTATGGACTCAGGCACGTAGCACAAAATCTATTCACAACAGCTCAAAATTGATTCGACATTGGCACATAACTTTTCCTTCTCGATCCCATCGTCATACGTCGATCACTTATTTCGAAAAGACCGTGTATGTATGTGTATATATATATATATATATATACATATCATATATGTATATATATATATATATATATACATATCATATATGTATGTGTATATATATATATATATGTATATATATATATATATATATATATATATATGTATGTATGTATGTATGTATATATATATATATATATATATATATATATATATATATATATATTGTAAAGAGGCCGCAACCGAAATGCGACTCGTCAGCCGCGGCGCGTGCGGCAAATGTAAACACTGCACGACCTCGACGCGGCGGCCGGCCGGCGGAGAAGAGCAGAGCGGGGAGAGGGGGGAGCGAGCATTCGTCGCGGAGAGGAAATTCGAATAATTGAGTCTCGTTTTTGATAGTTCGAGGAGAACCACGTGCGTACGAGTCGGGAGAAAAAGAATAGCTAGTACAGCGGGGTTTTCGGTGTGCGTGTTTGACACGTCCTGCGGAGGGAAGTAGGACTTCGCGACTTCGCCCCGACCAAGCGTACGAGCAGAGTACGCGGCCTGAGAGGAGCGTTTACTGGCACCGGCGACTGTTGGCATCACCGGGACCGTGCGGAAGGCTCAGCAACTCCCGCCGTCGCCCAGCGCCTGCCGTGTTGGTGCTCGCGTCCGTTTTGTGTTGGCGCAGAGAGTGCAAGCGGATCGCTTCCGTTCTGCGTCCGCGTGTCATTGCGTGTGCCGCCCGGCGACGACGACGGTACTCCTGGGAGACGCCCCGTCGAGAGTAGACTCGGGTTAGTTTGAGCGAACGCGCCATTGCAAAGTGCTCCGTCAGCGGGCGGACGAGCGTGCGTGAGAAAGAGAGAGAGTGTGCGTGCGTATTACGGCTTGCGCTTTTCGCGGACGCTATTGCAGGCGCGCGCGCCTCGCGTCTTTCCGTATTGTAAACCGGGAGATTGTCGTGCCTGTAAATTCGACTAAAAATAGGCTTTTATAATAAAACTTATATTTGAGCAACACGTTCACGTTCATCCCTTCGTTTACTTTCCTTTCTCACTGTCAGTTACTATCTCCCCTGCATAATTTCCCGTATCACGCTAACATCGCGCGCAGGATCCACCCGCCTCCGCGGGCACGGCGAAGAGTTCCCGCCGTGTGATCTGAGTTAGCTGCGGACGTGGTGCTCGTTGCCGGAGCACCGCGCATGAAACAGGTGTGTAGGCTCGCGCCTTCGCAAGCCGATTTTTTTCTTTGTAACGGGCCGGCGCGTCGTAGCGCGCCGAGACTCCGCCACCGACGGGTGCTTATACCCCATACGGCAAGCGGCTGGAACGACGTGGGTTGCGCATGGACCGTACGGGAGCGGTTACTCGTCGTTATTCGATCAGGAGTTCGAAGAATCGAATCCACCCCGTTACAATATATATATATATATATATATATATATATATATATATATATATATACATAAAGCGTCATACATACATCAGAGGTTATTTTACTAAACTAAAGCGTCTTAGTCAGAACGTTTACTATAGTTTGAGGCGTCTAAACTTAGTTCTATGGATTTACTATTACTATATATATATATATAGTATATATAGTATATAGTATATTTATAATAATATACTAAATATATATTTATATATATTTAGTATATTTCCGTTTTTTAAATCTTTTTTAAATCAAATAATTTAAACCCTTGAGAACTGAGAGAACTGTGCTACGCGCAAATCAATTTTTGAGTGAGAAACGACGACCTCGAGTTCAGCTGTCGCCTCGCCGCGTGAGAGATTTCTTTTCGGGCTTTCTTTTTGTGTTCTTCGCGCTCATTGCCGCCCTGCACGCAGATATTCGCGAGTTCGCCACGCGAACGTATCTGCAGTGTTCGAGCTAGCAAGCCTGACATCTGGCCATCGCCGTGCGGATTGACCGCTCCATCGCGGGGCTACCGACGAGCAGGAACACCCCCTCTTCGGCTGCGGAGAGCATACTGCCGCACGTCTAAAGCTTGCCGCCGCCGTCTTCCTGTCACCGATGGACGACACGGACGACACCAACGACATCGGCGCCCCGACTGTAAGTGGCAGTCCGTTATATTCTCTCTCTCTCTCTCTCTCTCTCTCTCTCTCTCTCTCTCTCTCTCTCTCTCTCTCTCTCTCTATCTCTCTCTTCCCTGTCTCCGCGTGTGTGACTCTCGGCCTCGGCCTGCGCATCGCGCCTCGCAACTCCGCGTGCCTGTCACCGTGCAACTATTAATGTGATTAAAGGTACATTCGATTTTACGCGTCCTTCTTTTTATTTTTTCTTCTTTACCGTACGCGTCCTCGTGCATGCGACGTTTCGCCTCTCATGGACCGCCCCTCTCCCTCGCCGAGTCAATTAAGGGGTAAGCCCAGCCTATGTCCTTTCGAAGATAATATAGAACCTATATGTCAAATTTCAGAACAATTGATTCATTAGTTTTTTTTGGTTATCGTGTAGAAACAAAAACACGCTTTGTTCTTATAAATCAGTATGATATGATATGATATGATATGATACGATATTTATGTGTGTAGGATTTAGGAAGGCAGTATTATTTGATTAGAAATAAATTCCTCGGTTTAATAAATATAAAAAACACCGTATATGATATATTTATAGTATTGCTGACACAACGGGAGTTCGCTTCAGAGTCTCCTCTCCGCTCTCCTGCTCCGTATTTATGCCTAAGGGACTACTGTCCCCCTCCTGTTTGCCACGGGCCGATCGCTATGACCGAGTTAGATTGCATTTGCACATTGGACCAGAGGAAGTGGACAGTTAGTGTGATTACCTTCTGATGCGGAAGGTTTTTGTCTTCTGCACAGGAATCGCCGACTGACCCATTAACATCTGTCGGTGTCATTACTTGGCCTCACATGCTATTTGACATGTTTCATCCATCGGTGCGATATACGCGTTTGTCTCGTCGGTAAGATCTTCACCTTCTAGTTGTTCAACGTCGGTAGCTTCATCACTCTGTCCGTCTTCGAGATTATCTCTGAAGCCGCTCCACGGCTTTATATTGTCTGTAGATGTGGTGCTCTTGGACAGAGGTCCGCGGTCCCCAACTCTCTCAACTTCAGAACGATCGTGATCATTAGCTCGCAGTACCCGCTAGGGGCCAAGAAACTTACCGACCAACTTTAATCCGGGGCCAATGTGGGATCTTTTTATTGCAACGATGTCTCCCTGTTGATGCAACACGGTGATTTTTCTTCTACGGTTGTACTGTTGTCGATTCTCTTCTTGTACCATAGCTATCTCCTTTCTTGCAGGGATTCGGTCTTCGGGGCGCTCGTCGTGAAATAGTGTTCAGGATAACAGGAATTACGGATGTATATGTATGCGCGTATATGTATATATATATATATATATATATATATATATATATATATGGGTATTTATATATGGATGTATGTATGTGTATATTGTCTGTATTCGTGTGTGTGTGTGTGTCTGTTTCGTATATGTGTATGTATGTGTATATGCGTGCGTATGTAGGTATGTGTGTATATACTTATGTATATACGTTTATGTATATATCTATGTATATGCCTTTCTGCTTAAGCAAAGTAACTTGTAGAAAAAAAGGAGGAGATGAAGCTTTAAATTGCTTTATTGAGGCAATTGTAGAAAGCGGGATGCGATGGCCTCTGAACCGAAGGATGGTTGGTATGAACAAGGACCATGGGCGATCGAAAGGCGCGCGTATGGCGGTCATTTGCGCGTTCTGTGCGTTTTCTGTTTAGAAGGCGCAAATTTGTTGTGTCTATAGCAAGAGCGATCGCATCTGGGACCCAAATGTACGTCTCGGATTGAGACGTAGCGCTGGGTTTCCCTTTTTCTTTACAATTGCCATCAGGTTTTTGAGTGATGGTCAATTCGTATTTAGTCGTCGAGCAAGTTGTGAAGTGGTGTATCAGCGGGACAGGGCATTTGTCGGCCTTGTGGAGATTTGCCCTTGCTCATCTCCGAGGAGCTTCCCTACGGCATTTGGGCCGAGTGGCTGCCGTTGCGGTAAAGATTGTACCTGTCCCCGAGGAGTGGGGCCGCAACGCAGAGCAGGAGGCAATTGCGGAACGCTCCTTCCCCACCCAGCCTCACCTGCCGTAATAGAGCGAGTTATGACAGCCTTACTTACGCAGAGTGTTAGCGAGTCCCTAGAATATAGTGTGAGTAACGTATGTGTGTGTAAATGTATAGAGTATTTGTAGAGTATAGTTTGTAGCGGCCGTTACAGCATTATTCATATAGAAGTGTCATTATTTTATCTTTACATACTGACACTTTTAATCGTATGATTATTTATATTTAAGGCCTTTTCCTCCACCCATTGAGTGGAGGTTTTTTATGCCTCTAGGGACATTTTAATAAACAATAAATTTACCGTAACTAATTTCTATACTGTGAGTTTATTTATTGCACCCGAACGTATACTTCCTAAGCTAATTTTAAATATATAATTTCTTTTCAAACAAATAGCTTTATTATTTCTTGCTCGATAGATTTTTGCAATTCTACATCCCTGAGGGGAAACTCCCTACCGCGGTCGCAGAAGGGGCTAGAGGTGGATTTAGCGACGGAATCAAAGTGGGTAAAGGAAGTTAGGAAGTCGCGCGCGAGTAATGATTTTCACGCGCGTGCCGAATTCAGGAGCCCCTTTGGACTCGGCGTGAGTCAAACGTTTTTTAAACGTCGCGGAAAGGAAACGTTGAAGGAGACACATTAGGTGAAGTCGGGTACGTCACGTGTCAATAAAAGTAATGTTAATGAGCACGACGGTATGTATCGGAGTAGAGGGGGGAGCGAGAATTCGATAAGCGGCGCGAGTACGGCGAGCGCAGCGACACAGGCATCGTATAAAACCGGCTCGACGGCGGATCTCAGCCGTTCAGCGAGACAAGCTATACGGTTTCTAAAGGGCGACGGATTGCGGTTCTCGGGAGAATATAAAAGAGAAGATTTAGAAGAGTTTCCTAAAATGTTGGGAGATTGTCGCGGATGTGCGGGAATGACGGATTCAGACATTTTCCAATCTTTGCCGTTTATCACGAAGAAAAGGGCGTCGTTGGTATAAGACGGTGAAATATAAAATAGCGTCGTGGGAGAGCTTTTGCCGATTGTTCCGATACCAATTTATTGGTAAATACGATCAAGAGGATCTACTGGACGATTTGCGGAAGCGATCGCGAGGGTAAGGGGAGAAAATAGCGGTGTATATAGCGAGCTTGCGTGATATCGTGTCGCGTTTCGTAAGACCGCCGTCGAAGAGGGAGCAAATAGATCTGGCGTCCAGGGGTTGATTACCAGAATACAGAAATGCCATGTCCGACAAACTAGTGGTCATCTTGGACGACATTGAGCGATATGGCCGTCGCTGGGACAGGCAGAAGGGTCTGGATAATAGGTACGTGCCGCCACCACCGGCCGAAAAGATGCGTGTCCCTAAGGCCGCTTTTGTGGGCACAGCTGCGAAGCTGAAAGTAGCGTCAGTGGAGGAAAAGGACGGCGTGTCGGCCGTGGCCGCAAAGAGGCCGCAACTAAATAGTGAGGTGACTAGTCGAAATTAAAACAAAAAGGGGAAAAATTCGGAAGAGCGACATCGCGAGGAGGAAAATAGGCAACCGTCTGCCCAAGTAGGAAAGAATGGATTATCTGCCGCAGTGGTTGCTGAAGTAGTATCGAATCGGCCGTATTCTCCGCTACCTCACGTAGACAGCGCGAACGAGCGACGACGAGGAGGATATGTGGTGAAGCACGCGGCGAATTCGACTGAGTGGAGAGATCGCGGGAGTAGCCGGCCTGTCGGCTGCCCCGCCGACGGCCAAGGCACATGAATGTCGCGATTGAATGCGCGTAATGGTGCACAGAGATTCACGGATGCGAATGAAACATTTCCGTGGACCTGCCTCACATGTCAAAAAGTGGTACATCGGGCGTCAGACTGTCCGTAGATGGTGTGTTTCGCATGCGGTGATAAGGACCACGCAAGAAGTGTTTGTGCCGAGCGCGAGCGAGTGACTCGCATGAGCTGTCAGGTGTACGATGCGCCAAATTTTACATTTAAAACGTGTAGGAATTGCGCCGTGCTACGTGAGTAATGGGATAACGGGTCGGCTGGGGTGCAGAAAAACTAAGTATTGCATTCCAGCGATCCATTAATAAGAGCCAGGGTGAGGGGAAACGACCAGAGGCTGCGAAAGCAGATGGTGACGAGCTTCAGGGCAGGGGAATAGGCGATAACGCGCGTGGAGACGGAGAAAACGTGTGAGTAAAATGAGTGAGTAAAATAGAGCGATCGTACGTTCGACATCACTAGCTGACTTTACCACGGAGTGGTGATTTTCCGGCGCGAGTGATGTTCTGAGTGATAATGTTCTGCAGCTCCCGGCGTTTGAGCCGTCGCAAAATAGTGCCAAGACTGCGAAACCGGATAGCGGTGACAAACACAGGAGCGTGATGCGAGAGAGATAGCGCGATGCCCTTCGAGGACGGGGGATGAGTGTGAGATAGGGCAAGGCGCGAAAACGAAAAGCATAACAGGTACGAGCGGGGAGAACCGGAAATTCTTAACGGTAAATTTAGGTGGCACCGTTTCTAAAGCGTTATTTGATCCGGGCGCGAGTCTTCCTCTGGTGGGACTGAGGCTCGCGCAGAAGTTTTAGTCGCGATTAAAAGCGAGCGACACGTGTATTAAAAGCGTGAATGGGAGAGTCACGCGCAGTTTAGGAATTCTTAGCGTCGTTTTAGAAGTGGAAGGATCTGTTGAAGATAGATTTTAGATTTTAAAATAGATTTTAAAATAGATAGAAAATATATTTTAAAGCGATGCACAATCTCAATCAAGACATGATCCTGAAGATGGATTTTTGTAGGAGGTTTGATTGTGACAGCCGATTAGGACGGGGTCTGTGAAGAGTTCGCAAGGAAAGGTGGAGATCTTTTTCGAGCGGAAGCAGAGACGAGGAAGGTATGATTCACGTGGAGTACGCAGGAATTTCGCAACTGAACGAGACCGAGCGAACCAAAGTAGAACAGCTGATCAAAACTGTGTTAAGATCGACGCCCGTGTAATTCGGCGTGACATGTTTGACTGAGCATCATATATATGTGCCGGGCGCCGAAACTGTCAAACATCGGGTGCGAAAAATGTCGCCGCGGATGCTCGAAGTAATGTCGGAGGAGGTGAAACGCCTGAGGAGACACGAGGTAATTGAGCACTCCACGAGTGACTAACGCAGCGCGCCGGTTTTGGTAAAAAATCAGACGATAGCTATAGGTTTTGCATCGATTTCCGCAATTTAAACAAGGTTACGCGGAAAGATGCGTATCCAATTCCGAATATGGATGCATTTCTCAATAAATTAAGAAGAGCGAAATTGATAACGAAAATTGATTTGAGACAAGCTTATTTTCAGGTGCCGATGGAAGAATCAAGTAAAAAATATACGGCGTTTGCGATACCTGCATCGGGGCTCTGGCAATTTGTTACAATACCATTCGGCATTACAAACGCGCTGATTACCTTCCAGAGGCTCATCGACGCATTGTTCGGGCCCGAGTTTGAGCCATATATCTTTTGTTATTTAGATGACATGATCATTGTGACGGAAGATTTTAAGGAACACTTACGTTGGCTAAAAATAGTACTGGAAAAACTAGTTAGCGCTGGGTTAGCATTAATGAGGAGAAGTTTGAATTTGGTTGTAGTCGAGTAGCGTACTTCGGTTTTTTATTAGACAAAGAGGGTTTGCGTCCTGATCCGGAAAGTGTAGCGCCCGTGATCGATTATCCGGAGCCACATAAAGTGAAACAATTGCGCCGTTTTCTCGGAATGGTCGGATGATACGCGCGGTTTATGAAGAAGGATTCGGAGCTCAAAATACCACTAGTGCAGCTTCTGCGGGAAATTGTGTTGTATTGCGTGTCGTAGGGGGTGATTAAGTGCGAGAGTATTGCGCGTGCGTGTTGAAAAGATAAAAGTCTCGAGTCAAAAGCAACGGAGACATGTTGTCGCAAGCGGACGACAAAAAGCTGGTGGGCCAACAAGCAGCCGACGTGGTGACTACCGTGTCCAGTAGCCGCCGCAGAGAGCGCCCCGGCCGGCCCAGAGGTAGAACGACGAGTGTGATCCTGGAGAAGAGCGGCTACACGGTTCCTCTCCATCAGCGAGCCCATCTTCTAACGTAAGGCCCAGCTTTACTTTAGTCAGGTAGCGTAGAATAAGAGGGCCGACACCGTGCGCATGGGATAGCGAGAAGAGAAGTCCTTAGAAATTTATTTGCACCAAGAGACCACGTCACAATATATATATATATATATATATATATATATATATATATATATACACACACAAATTTATATTTGTAAATTTATCTACTGACCATAAATTCTGTTATAAAAAACAATATATCGAAATATATGTTAAAGACTGATATATATTTTGAAATCTTAATGACTTTCAAGGTATCATTATGTTCTTTGCGTATTATTTCTGAGGATTCGACTAATCTACTCCAAATGAAATCTAATTTAAAGAACATAATTAATGAAAAGTAAACAATTTTAATTATGATTATGTACTTTCACCTTAAACGTATATTACTTGAAACTTAGTGTATATATATTTAAGTTCAATATTGGATTTGTTCGCCTCTAAACTTTATCGGAACCGGCCTCTCAAGATCAAACCTGCTTGTTTTTATAATGATGAATTATCAGAATCAATAGCAGAAGAATGTTCACCTAAAAATATCGATGATTCAAGATAATTAATTTCTTTTAAGTCCACGTGTAGACAAAATAAAGTGAAAATAAACCGAGCTATTGGTAAATGATCTCATTAATTTATGAAGCTGTATTTCCGATAAATTTATTTTTTAGTATTTTTTTTAGAGGCTTAAATATATTTGTGTAAATTATACATGTTGTTATTTACAGGAATGCATTTAAAATTCACTTCGACATTTGTTTCAATGATCCATTGTTTTAAGACGTTATTGCGTTGTATAATTTTGATAGAATTAAGACGTTATACGCAGCGTACTCCGTGCTGTCCGAACGCACGACGTGTAAGTGTGCAAGTGTATGTGTTGCACCGCTCGGTCGCTGCACGCAGACTCGCGGTCAAGTATTCTTTGTAGATCAGTCGTGAAGCTAAGACGTGTAATAAAGACGTGGTGTTTGATCAGTATATAATTATTCTGTTATAATTATTTATTTAGTTCTCCACCTATTCCAACAGGTTATTGGGCCTCGCAGCTTCCCCTGCGTGTAGTTAATTAATTAATTAAGCAGATTAGTTTAAATTAAATAAAGTCTTGAGATCTTAGATTTTCAACACCACGTGTTCGCGATTCTTTGTTCCGGGAATCACAACTTGAAAAGCTTTTTCGTGCAGCTTTTTTTTGAGATCAATGCAAAGTGTACGACGTAATTTCAGTGCGTGAATAAGGTCTGTAAAGCTTTGTAATTAAGCTGATACAAATTCCAAAAATATTAAAGAGAAAAGAGAAGGAAGTATTGATTAAGAGTTTATATATTCCAATTTAATAAATATTAAAAAGATGAGTCAAGGGTCTAATACCCAAGTTGCAATGAGCGGTAAGTACCTAAAATTAAAATTATATATATAACTAACATAGATGCATGAGACAATGTTCAAATCTAAAAGTCGAGATAAAGCATAATGTGAAAAGTTGAAATGAAAATGAAAATTACATACATAGAAACAGTAAAGTTTTTTGATTTGAAATATTAATTAGGAAAGAGTAAATTAGAAGCTTAAAAAATTAGAAGTAAAATTGAAAGTAATGAAAGTTAAAATTTTAAAATTGATAATGATTAAAAGTAGAAAATTAAAAGTATTAGAGAACACTGAAATTTGAAAGTTAAAGAAGTAAAATTAGACTAGAAAATAGTGACAGAAAAGTAAAGTTTGATTAATAGAAAATTAGAAGTAAAACGTTAAATTAAGAGAATGAAAGAAAGAAGTAGATATGAGAAAACATGAAAATTGATATGTTAAAATACCTCATAGAAAAGTAAAGTACGAAACTGAAAAGTACAAAATCAAAAAGTACGTCAATCAATACGAAATTCGTAGTAGCTAAATTACATAAAACGCGAAATTGTTAAAAGTGGAGCGCGTCCGAGAGAGAGAGGTCCGGTTGAGCGAGCAAGAGAAAAGAGCGCCGCGGCCAACTTACGTGTTAAGGATCCATCAGCATCGTACGAAGTCGTGAGAGAAATGAGCAGCGCGTGCGCGCCACGTCCAGTGGGGCGCGAGCCAATGAGAGCGCAAGGCGAGAGACTATGCCGCTCCCGTACAGAGAGGGAAAGGGAAGAGAGCTTCGCGCGCGCGAGTTGGTGCGAGACTCAGCGGCCAGAGCCGAGGCGAATCATGTCCGACCGTTCTAAAATCACCACTGAATCTTTCATTCGGAAATTCTGGCTTGCGCCCAGTGCTAAGCACTGGTTTTACGCTTGTCGGAGTCCGGCCGGATTCCACGCGATTTTTAATGCTAACTTTGATTGATGTAGTTGCTAATTTATCAGGGTAAATTAGATTTAAATGAGATATATATGCGCGTTTGAAATTGATTTAGATTATATGTAGCGCAGACGTATTTGATGCAGCGCGTGCAGTATAGCTTGCTAGTAATATGCAATTATACAGATGCGGCGCGCGCTTCCGCGCCGATTCTGCCTTGTGCTCGTACGTTGCTGAGCGGATCAGGCAATTTAGAGCACGCTGTGTGTGTGTCTTTTCCTAGCAATTGCGAGAGTGTGCGAAGCGGAATCAGCTTGCAGATAACACGCTGCGATAAGCTAGATTCGTTGTAATCAAGTGGTGGCTGGTAGCGAAGAGTGGCTTGCGAGTAGCTAGGACTAGAGCAGTAAACGAGCTTCTTTAAGTGTTGTTTAATTTGCAACCACGTTGGTCCTCTGGTCTGTGGGGGCTAATACTTTCTTAGTGTTTGCAGATAATCGACTTGAATAACCACATTGAGGATCGCGCGTGAGACGACAGTTAAACAATGATATGTACGGGCCCGTACGAACTGGTTGTAAGCGACACCGCGCGGATCGATGTGCGCATATCAAACAAATAAATGCATTTGAAGTCGAGACAGAGTGGGGTAGTTAGACGTAGCCGCGAGCTGGATTGGGTGTTAATACTTTCTTAATGTTTATTCAGTCGCGTTACAATGCATCTGCGTGATGCCATATACACTTATAATAGCGCTGCCGATAATGCCAATGCAGGCTAGGCAATCGATAGTTAGATCAGAGGAATTCCTATTAGAGCCCCCTAGAACACCAGCCACCGGCGCAGAGAGCGCGAGCAAGGAAATGAATTAATATTTATTTGCATATTTAGACAGGTTTAGAGGAACGGACTCGTCCAATAATAGCGGATGCTTTCAAGCGAATTTTGGGAGAAAAGCGCCTCTACCTCATCCCCAGCGGTAATAAAGTTTACATATCGCTGGCAAGTCCGGACGCATCGAGCGTATACATATACTTTTCCGACGAAAAGATTATACATGTAAGCAATATGCTTTCTGAGAGCATGAAGGAGGTACTAGTTAGAGAATGACCGCGAGGGGTCAAAACGCTCAGGTTAAAGATACCGGAGACGTCTGAAAAAGAGCCGATAACGAGAGAGGAACTGTGCCGAGCCTTAGAAGATATTGAGAGAAAAACCGATGCTAGAGCGACAGAGGCCAGAGTTGAGGCGGCCAGAGAGCGGTCTGAGTTTTTCAGACAGCAGAAGAATGCTAATCGCGAATTGATCAAAACCATGGCGACTCATCTGAATGAGACAATGCGCTTGCATGCTATAAATTTAGCTGCAATCAAGGAACATGAGACTAGACCATTACCAAAAATTAAAAGCGTGGAGGTTATTGTTCATAAAAATCATGAGCGTCAATACAACGAGATACGCAGGAGCGTCGCTGATGTAATTCAGAGAGCGGATGAAATTGAAAGTTCTATTGAATAGAACTCCGAATTTTGGTCAGAGCTAAAACCGAATCCGTTGAAAATTGAGGGTAAACAAAGACCGATACCTGTATTTTCACCGGGGATGGTTGCAAATGCAAAAAGCAATCCCTTTGATGACGTAAGTATAATTTTGCATAATATTGATAAAATATATAACAATGATAACACAATAAATAAAAATATTGATGATAATGTAAATAAGACAAATGAAATTAACAAAAATATAGAAGTTGATAATGAATTGATTGATAAAATTGATAAAATTGCTATTGATAATGTTGATAAGATTGATTTAGATGTAATAGACTCGATCAAAAGAGACATCATGAATGAGAAAAGAAATGAGAACAGATTGAAAGTAAATGAGAACTGTAACAATATTGATCAGACAAAGTTAGATGAAATAATAGAGAAAACAGTAGAATCAATAGTAGAGAAGCGGCTGAAAGGGAAACTGAAAAATGATAGATTGGATCAACTGGCCGATAAATTAGATGTAGTGATCAGCAAATATAGTGGCGTGACTCGAAAATACAAATTAACTATCGAAATGTTAAATTATGTTTTAAACTTAGAATCAGTTGAACTCGAAAATTATTCTGAAAGAAAAGTTGACGAAGATAAGCATAGAGTACGCGAAATAATTATTAATCACATAAATATCTGTTACTATCAAAAGATCGTTGAAATTAAATCGCCGAGAAAATTTTTAGAAAGATTGTAAGAATACAAAAGATTGGAATGTACAATTACGAGAGTTTCTACTAGAAAAGAGTTATACAAATTAAAATACATACCGGGTAAATGAAAGGCCGCGGATTTTTGGCTTAAATTCGAAGATAGGATCAGGGACTTTGAAAATACATCGCGATCAAATAAATTGTCCGATGATGAGAAGAGATATTTTCTATAATGCTGTATCGGGAGCACTGCCAGAGACTGTCTTGGCTGATTGCCTGTATGTTGGTACTATGGGAGTAGAGATGCAGCTCGAGAAGCTGAAGCATTTAATCTTACAGGTTGAAGCAGCAAATCCAACAAGAGACGTGCCGGTTAGCTCACTGAGCACCGTGAGCAAACGGTCACCTCCGCCCTTTACACGGAGGAGACCCTTTGAGAGACGCGAAAACAATTTTAGAAAAAGGCGAGATGTGACTAAATCTAGAAGGTGCTTCACGTGCGGCCAGAACAGGCACATAAGTGATAACTGTCCAACACCAGGGCAGATATTTTGTTACAGATGCAGAAGGTCGGGTTCGCACGCGGCTCGAGAATGTAGAAGTAAGCGAGACAGTACATTTGAAACTGGAGATAGAAAGCAGGAACCGAGCTTTGGTAAGAAGGCTCGTTATCAAATAAAGAGGAGTAAATCCCCAGCAAAACATTCTGAGAGTCGGAAAGAAGGAATTCTAAAGAATCCCTTTAGTCTGTTAACGATTCACGAGGAAGAACAACGAAACGGTAAGAATGGAAAACATATATTCATTTTTCAATTATTTTGAAAGAAGCGACTTGCGCAAAATTCGCAGAAACAATGATCTGAAATTTGTAGCTGACTCTGGAGCAACAGAGCATCTATGCAATAGTAAAAGAAATTTTAATAGTTTAGACTTAGATTTTAGAAGCCAAGTTAAGTGCACAAATAAAAACGCGAATTTAAATGTCGATGAAAGAGGTGATATAGCTATAGTAGCTAAAGATGGTAGGAAATTCAATTTGAAAAATGTTTTGTATGCAAATAACTTCTCTAAAAATTTATTATCACTAAGGAAGTTCATAAATCAAGGGCTCGACATTTATTTGAATAAGGAGAAAATAGATATATTAGAACCAGGTTCGAAAAAGAAAATTTTATCAGGGAAATATGCATCTCCGTTCTGGATTTTTGACATTAAAGTTAAATCTGATAATTACGGACTTAAGATCAGCCCAAAGCGCTGGAACATGAAATTTGCAAAATTAATTAGTAAATTAGGTTTTAAATACGATGACATGGACCCATGTCTATTTGTTAAAAATAGTAGTCAGGGAATAGTTGTAGTTCTGTTATATGTTGACGACGTATTGATTATGAGGAATCTTGAAAAGAAAATAAATCAGGTATTACACGACTTATTACCTTAAAACGAGTTTAAAATCAAGAAGTTCGACACTCTCATAGAATTTATAGGCATTAAAATAGATAGAAATAGAGGCAAGAAAATATTAAAATTAAGTCAGGAAAAATTCGTAGAACAAATGATGAAGAGATGCAGATTCATTAATGGTAGAACAGTAAAATCACCCATGGCTGTAACAAACGCCACAGATAGGAAGCGAAAAGACAGGGAAGAAGATAGCAATAATTACGAAAACATTCCGAATACGTTACATAGAGAAATTGTAGACTCTTTGCTATATCTGGCCAATTCTACGCGTCCACATATCTCTGATACTGTTAACGTTCTCAGTCGACATCAGATTAGTCCAACGACGAACGAATGGGGAATGATTAAGCGACTATTTAAGTATCTCTCAGGCACGAAAGAGTTAGGCTTGATATTTAGAGGTAGACAAAATAATTTAGTTGCGTACTCGGATGCAAGTTTGTCCGACTGTAAAGGAGCTTTGACAACTTGCGGCTATGTAATTAGATTATTTGGCGATACAGTAGCGTGGAGAACGCAAAAGCAGCCGAACGTTGCGTTAACCACATGTGAGGCGGAATACGTTACTATGAGCAACACGTGTCAAGAGCTGATTGCTCTGCACAACTCGCTTAGAATAATACTCAGGCGGGACTTGTTTCCCATTACGTTATTTTGCGATAATTTAGCAGCTCAGGCGTGCGCTTAAACAGATGGTAGCAATCGTTTGCGCCATATGACCGATCGGAAAGAGCACTATATTAAGGAGTGCGTTAGCAAGAAACTAGTGAACATAGAATGGGTATCATCCGATCAGCTCGCGGATATCTTTACCAAAAGTCTAAGGCAGGACCCCCACTGTAGGCTAACAAAGTTAATTTTAAATGATTAAAATTATATATATATTTTCAGATGACTGCGAAAGCAACTGGAGTGATGCTGGAAATTAGACAGAGTTCATTCATGCCAGTTATATTTTAGATTAAAAGATAATAAAATAACTAAACAATTCAGATTTTGAAATTCATATATATATATATTTATAAATTTATACAAGTTCAGATATTAAGCTAAAGAAAAAGAAGATGTTACTCGATTTTATATACATACAAATGTATTTACAGTTCAATGTAGTTATTATAAATAAACATATTAATAGATATAATTTATTGATAAGGTATGAATGAAACCTGTGTGAAAGCAAATAAAGAAGTACGTCTGATACTTGTACAAATGAGGAGTGCGCATGCTATAACGAGAGAGAGTGATAGAATTAAGGCGTTACACGCAGCGCCCTCCTTGCTGTCCGAACGCACGACGTGTAAGTGTGCGAGTGTATGTGTTGCACCGCTCGGACGCTGCACGCAGCCTCGCAGCAAGTATTCTTTGTAGATCAGTCGTGAAGCTAAGACGTGTAATAAAGACGTGGTGTTTGATCAGTATATAATTACTCTGTCATAATTATTTATTTAGTCCTCCACCTATTCCAACAAATGTATTGTTTGTTAATTTATTTCGGAAGATTTTAGAAAAATATTTTGTATAAATATTATTCTAATATATGAACATTTTTTTGTTTTACTATGAAAAAATTTACAAGATAATTACATACATTATTATCTTGCAATTAACATCATTGCAATTAACAGCTTCCTTTCATCTTATTACTTATGATTGAAAATAATAAAATATTTAATGCCTTAAATGTTCTTATCTTAATAATTTAACAAAACGAATTATTATATAAATTAAATTGTAACAAACTGCAGGTTCACATAAAAAAATTAACTTAGCATAAAAATAACTGCATGTTATTGTATTTTTTCTTGAGAAAATTTATAAAATAAGTATAAAAATATATATTGAACGGTCGAAATATTGGTATTTTTTGATCCTCTTGAATATTCATAGTATATTAATCATCAGAGTAGTACTTAATTTATGACCAGATAACGTATATAGGGACCCATAAAAATATAAAAATTTAATGAAAACTGAACAACTTTTCGGTAACCTTATATTTAAAAATGCATTTGAAAAGCGACTCATAATATTCATAAATAGAAAAAAACCAAGATAGGGGTTTACTTTTAATAAGATTATTATAAAATCGAATTATAGAGATAAAATGTATTGACTTTTTCTGTATCTTTTTTTACACGCTTTTAATTCTTCTAGATGCGGTCTCAGTGGCTGGTGGCAATAAACAACTATTTTAATTTTTTAAAAAATATTTATACTTTTTTTGCTTTTTTATTTAAAAGGTATGATGTATAGAAATTCAAACTATCTGTACAAATAACCAAAGAATGTTGAAAATTTCCCGAAAAAAGTAGGTGAAATGTGGTTGGATTATGGGATCTCGAGCACAAACGAAATAGAATTTCCATACTTAAAAGTTTAAGAGTTCATAAAAATATTTTACAAGAACTTGTATCTGAAAATAAAGCGCGGTAACTGTACTAAATAATTCAGCACGATAATTCAGCCAGTGTCACATCATTTCTTGCATGAACCGAAGGAATGGTAGTACTCCCATATTAATAACAAAATTATGTTTTCAAAGCCTTGTCGACAGGAATAAATATGTAGCGTTCCTGTCCCCCTCGGGATAGTCTACGCGGTATCTTCCCAGGGTAGTTTGAGAGGGGAGGAAGTTTTTCGGGATCGGACGGCGGTTTCAGGAAAATAATTTTACTAACACACAGTATATTTTTTATAACAGTAAAAATTATTAATTTATTGAAAATTAATTCACTCCTCTATCTACAGGATTCTGTAACAAATAAATAAAGACAAAAAAATTAATACGAAAGTAAAACTAGATCTATATATATATTCCTTAACCTAATTTCGCGTTATTTTCCGCGATGTCTCTAATATCCGGCGCTATTTACCGCACGGATACCCGGTGTTATTTTCCACGCGGGGAACTAATGAAACGAGACAGGTTGATTTTAAATGGAATAAAAATAAGGAAAACTTAACTCCGCTGGTCTTTTGAGGAGCGCCTCGCAACCAGGATCACGTTTACTTTAGGAGAGGTAAAATTATTAACCGTCTGTCTTTTGAGGAGCGCCTCGCAACAGAGATCAAGTTAATAATTTCGGAGAGGATTTTTAAAGTACGGATTATTTCGAGCTCTGGAAAAGTTCTCGCTCCGGGAGGAGTTCGTGTGAAACAACTTCGGGGCAGTTGGTTCACCGGGCGAACTGTCGATTTTGCCTTTTGCAGGCCCTTTTATAACAAAATAATCGGATAATTCCGTCACCGCTCGTTTAATTTCGGACGAGGCGTCGAATTATAATAATTATATTGATAATAATAATAATTACAATAATAATAACAACAATCAATAATAATAATAATAATTATTGCTTTACATTTAGTTATTATTTGCAGCCGGTGTGCTGCGCACAGTAATAGTATACATGTATACAAGTTTAAACATATATATACATATATTTCTATATTGTGCGTACATTAAGTCATTTGAATTAATTAATTTAATTAAATACAGCGGGTGCATTCGTTTTTGGACACCCGTTGTATATACTGGAATTCGCGTGTTCGCTACATTCGTTGCGGCTCAGGCTGTTTAGTGAGAGCGTACAGTAGTGTGCGTGCGGCACGTATGAGAGGGGATAGCGGCCGCCGGTCTAATACATTGAACGTGCTCTCTCTCGCCTCGCGCAGTGTATCCCCTCTACGGCATACTCTGTACTCAACTTAGTAGTAGATAGAGAGACTAGATATCGTATTCTCTCTCTGCTTGTTCGAGTTTCAGCAGTTGCGACGACTACCTTCTCCAGTAGTCGTCGCGACCTTTGCCCGTTTTTCGGTATTTATTTCGCGATATTTAATATATTAGTTTTAATGTCGCTTAAATATAAACTATTTAATGTATTATTACGGTGTTATACATCTAAATTCGTAGATGTTTATACAGTACATCCACGAAAATAGATGTAGTCATTGTTTAAAGTAATAACTTTTATTCCTTCAATGTGTGCGCGGTATATTCGTGTAGAGAATTTTCTCTTTTGTTCGAGCGAATTTGCGCGGCCATGTTTTTGGCTGTCGCAAATATAATAGAACTTTATACACAGGATTAAAGTAGAACGACGATACAGTTATCGTCGTTCTACAGGTACATTAGCAAGTTTTGCGCAAGTCGATCACAAGACATAGATTCTTTGAGCTAATTTATTATTGCTATTTAGTGGAACTTTCATTACAAAGTGTCAATTTTTATAAATTTTTATTACTTTTATAATTTATTCGACTTCTGCAGAATAATCTCATTTTTATTTATTTTTTATTTCAGTATTTATTTCTTTAATTTTGCATAACAATATTTACGATTGGTAAATTTAGTGTTCCTAAATATTAAGTTATAAAACAACAGAGAGCATCATAGCAATAATAAATTTGCGAAATATATGGCAGCTGTTTCTTGCGTAGTTATATTATGTGTTCAACTAAGGTCAGGTTTCATATATTGGTATTTTTTAGTGTTATTCTTTTCCCCGCTGTAATATTTAAATCTTACTTCTGGTTAATAGATTGCTTTTAAAATTATTCGTTTCATTGCTCATACAGTGACAATAATAGTAATTATATAGTTATAATTATTAACATTAAATCATGTAATTAATTGCTCGGACGATAAAATATATTCGTATCAAAAGTTTTTTATTATTCCTTTACAGCATAGTTAAAAGACGATTCCGATTTTATTTATTGTTTCGATAAGACTAATTAATTTTAAACAGCTTACTGCAGGTCCGATTGGGCTTTTGACGGCTGGCAATACACACACGCACACACACAGACACATACATAAAAGGCATTCCTGAGAAGAAGATAGAGATAGCGCACATCGCATTGTTCTTCCGTTCAAAAGTGAAGTATATGCAAGCAGTTTCTATAATAAATAGTTATATGAAAAAATTAATATATTCTTTCAGTAAAAAATTTGCGTTTTAACGAATGCATAAGGCTATGTTAAAATACGTGGGTTAATAGAAACATTTGGAAAAAAAATACGTACTATATGCGTTAATTCCAAAACAACGATATTGAAATACTTTAGATATTGAAAGAAAGTTTTGTTTAAAATTTTCTTTGATAATTTTGTATTTAAAATTATAAGAATGATAATAATATTAATCTATAATTAAATAAATAACTTTTTGCAGTTAAAATTAATCACACTGCTCTCGCAAAATACAGTTTGAAAGCTCGACATCGTAAATTATTATATAGAACAGACTCTGGCACAAATAAACATTTTTCGTTTATACAGAAAATTGCATAATTTTTCTGACGCACACACGCACATATATATATATATATATATTCCGTACAGAAGGATGGGCGAGCCAGCGGCGTTAACCAATGAGCATAGCCGTGCAAAACGACACGCCGACGAGGAGCTTATTCTACGACCTAGACGGCGAGGGTAACGGCGACAGTTCAACAACACCTTGTCACGCGCCTGATCCCCGGGACCGTAAGTTCGCACATACTTGCAGTACAATGCAGTATATATATTAGGACGCAAAATTTGCGCCAAAATCACCGCGCCGAGATATTAATAATTATCAGTCTTCTCCGTTCTCTGACGCCCTCGTTATATATTTCGCTTTAAAATTACCTATAATCTATTTTGTATATATATATATATATATATATATATATATATATATATAAATTAAATGTTACGTGCGGTGCCTAATGCACAGTAAATGAGGCATAATATATATATATATATATGTGTGTGTGTGTGTGTGTGTGTGTGTGTGTGTGTGTGTGCGCGCGCGCGCGCGCGTGTGTGTGTGTGTCATCAAGATTTCTAAATATATATCAATTGTTAACATATATTTCGATATATTGTTTTTCATAAAAGAATTTGTTTTCAGTAGATAATTTACTTTTTTTTTAAATCTTTGTATTTCATTATCTTCTAGTGATGTAATCTATCACTTCTAACCTTACTATGAGGAATATTTACGTGTGATTGTGAAGTCTAATTAGGAAAAATATCATGTATATAAATACAATACATTATAGAGAGGAGCTTTTAAATGATTAGAATGCCCCATATATTATACTTGCCTTATTTCATACTTTTGTAGAAAGTAACTTTAAAGAGAGAGATATATATATGTATATATATATACATACCCAAATATATATATACATACCCAAATATATATATACCCAAACAATCGGAAGAATAAATTCCCCTTTGCTAGCGTTGTTCTTCTCCGCATATCTCACTCCGCCTTCTCCTCTAGTTTACTAGTCTAATTTAAATTAATTTACCATCTGGAAGATGAATATTTGATGTTGACAGTAAATAAATCAAATAAGCAATATATAACGAACCAAACATTAGAGGTACATATATACATTTTAAAACATTCGTGTGTATATATATATATATATATATATATATATATATATTTTAAAATTTATATATGTACCTCTAATGTTTGGTTCGTTATATATTGCTTATTTGATTTATTTACTGTCAACATCAAATATTCATCTTCCATATGGTAAATTAATTTAAATTATTTTTTTAATACCTCATATAACTAAAAATAACAATATATATATATATATATATATATATATATATATATATATATATATAATACTAGCATCCACAGTCTCGGCTTCGCCCGAGATAATAATTTAACCGATTTCATAAATAATTCAATAATATCTAAATAAAAAGTACTCTATATATAAAAATCTATGTTTCTAGAAATAATTGACCGTAATTTACCTATCGTCGCATCTGTATAAAAAGCTGTTTCAATGTAGCCTCCACTTCAAAAAGTTGATATTTTACCGACCATTTCGATGGAGAAAATTGTACTTTCGAGTTCAAGCGGTAGAAAAAGATGTCCAAGTATCTCGAGATGATGTTTACAGAGAGTATCATGTTCGGACTACAAGGAATATCTCGGAACGACGGCTATAGAGAGTTTTGTGTTGGGGAGGTAAAATACAATTTCCAATTATCCCAGGACGACTCTTACTGGGAGTGTGCGTGTTCGAATGATAGAATAATAATCTCTTCTTAGAAGTTGTAATGACAACTTGGACATCGTTTTCCACCAATTATACATGACACTCCCCGTAGAAGTAGTTCCAAATCATCTGGAAATCGCATTCTATCATCCGAACACACAACACGTATAGAAATCGTCTTGAGGCAACGGAATATCATAATCAATCGCCCGTACACGCCAATACAATATTACTCAGTAGAAACCGTATTTAAAATATGTATATATAACATGTATAATATAATGTACATACAATATATGTATATACTTTTTATATTTCCGTTTTTTCAATTCAATACCGCGAATATTTTCGTAGTGATCCCAACTGAAATTCAAGCAAAAGGGTATGGCGAAGAGCATATTTTCTTAATAGACGATGGATATTGCCGTTTTATGCAGAAGTGACGATATATTTTATTTATATATACATAGTTTTGAGGTTGTTGGTAAAGAACCTGCGACGAGATAATAGTCTCGCGCAAATAATATTATATATATTGTATACAAGTCGCGAAATCGCGAGCGGCGCGGCGCGGGGATAAAGCGCCGGCAGCATGGCGAAGACACGCGAGCGCTCTCGGACCGCAGGCGGCTTGAAGATCAGCGGCGAGCGAGAATTCGCGAATTCTCGCGAGCGGCGACACCGCTGCGCAGCTCTTAGGCGCGGTACAGTGCGGTAAGGGGGAGAGCGAGCGCTCTCTCCCAATTCTCAAATAGAGCCACACTGACTGAGAAATTTCAATGTGCCAGCGGCCTCGAAACTGGCTATTCGAGGGGGACCTGTCGTCTACGCAATAGCGGGCGACAAGTCTCAGCACACTCAGGGCGGGACGCGATCACGTAGAATAAAATAATAAATAAAATTGTAATTACGCTCACGCGGAGCGCTAATTTTAAGTTAAATATAATTGTCAAATTTTATAAATCATAAAATAAATATATTTTATGATTTTTACTGTTTCAGCGCATAATGGCGCGACTAAGCAAGTCAAGAACAGCGGCTAGTTCGGCAGTGCCGAAATAAAGAAATATTTAGCATTTGTATTTTTGTTAATTATTTTATATTTCTTGTTAATAAATTTTCTAATTGTTTTTCTCAAATATAAGAATTTATTTTAGTCCCAACATCCAGCAAAGTCGGGAAAAATAAATAAAATAAATCCAATTCGAACTCTGGCGAGTTGAGCGAGAGTGAGAATTGGATTTCGTGGTACTTGGTGGCGCGTTGAGGGACTAGGGGCCGAGGCGGATTGAGCCGGAGCCACTCGTTTATGCAAGTAAAACGAACAGAACATAGCCTTTGGCGGGGTGAAAAGAACCCGATGGCGTGCTGAGCGATCGGGGCCGAGGCGCGTTGAGCCGGAGCACGAATTAGCTCTCACCAAAGCGCTATGTTACATGGCGCCCGAACAGGCGAAATTCATGGACACAGTCGTGTTTAAATTAACACTATTTACACTTTGTTAAATTTTGAATTTTGATAGATCGAACAGAATTATTGGCTGAATGAGATATTTAGAGTAGATAACAATATTGTCAAATAATTGAATAATAAAAATGAAGGTCTCGTGAATATACAAGCTTCGTAAGGAGCAGTTGCTTATAGAATAAGCAAAATTCGATTTAAGTTTGGACGGCAATGTTGTTCAACTCCGGCAGAGATTAGTTCGATACGTAAGTCAGAATCCGGAATTTTTTGATGATAAACCAGACGACGCGCCGGATTACATAGAAGAGCACGATAAGACGGCCGATGAGCAGCAATTGCTCACGGAGAAATTGAAAAATACATCGTCTCCACTATTGGGAGAAAATAATATACTCTTAGCACCTAATCAAGTCATGGCGAATATTCCAATAAATCAGGCGGCAAAAATAGCCGACCAGATGAGAAAATGGAATTGCCATTTCGACGGGAAAAATGTTCACGCATTCCTGGAAAGAGTTTCGGAATTACGTGCTGTCTACGGCCTAACAGATGCACAATTGTTGCAGGGCTTACCGGAATTGTTAAGAGGCGACGCGCAACAATGGTTTCGAAATTTTGCCAGGGATATCACGATATGAGAGGGATTGCAGAAATTAATGAGAGAATTTTATTTCCCTCCGAATGAACAACGACAGTTGGATAGACAAATAATAGATCGAAAACAGAAATCGAAGGAATCGATTTTAGATTACGCGAACGCTTTATGTACGTTCATGAGACGTCGCGGAGGCTTAGATACTCGTACACAAATAGATAATTTGTACGAACATATGTTGCCCGAATTGCAATTATATGTTGAAAGAGAAAACATAGCCTCTGTAAGCGATTTAGTGTGGAAGGTGGAAATCGTTCGGGAAAAATTAAATAGAATGGAAGGAGATAGAACATAATCAACTTCCGAAAATCATCGTTCATTTGTGAAATCACGAAATGCAGTTATAGCAATTACGACGTCGTATGACAAAAGTAAATGTTGCTGGTGTTGCAAGCAACAAGGCCATACACGCTTTCAATGTAAAAACGCGCAAAGGAAATTTTGCACCCGGTGTGGCAAAGACGGCGTATTTTCGCGCGATTGCAAATGCCAAAAGTCGAGAAACGAAATCGCGGCCGGACCACCACAGGCCCGGCCGACCAACAATTAGATTTACGCTATTTTATAATAGTAAAAATTGGCCAAAACAAAAATAAGGCATTAGTTGACACAGGTTCAGTTAATTCTTTTATACGGCCGGACGTGGCGAACCATTGCATAAATAAATGCAATTGGACTGCGGGAGAAAAATCCAAAGCAGCAATACTGACAAATGGTGCATTGATATCCGAAATGAAAGGGATAAAAGGCACGGTCAAGATAAAAAATTATTACCTAAATCAAGAATTTTACGTAATGAATAAATTAAGTAGTAAAATTATTCTAGGAATGGATATTTTAACTAAATTGGGCATCGACGTTTTATTGAAAGAAAAAAACTTAGAAATAGTAATATATTTACAAATCAAATTTCAAGTATTCACAACCAAACAGGATTACAAGAGTTAACAACACAGCAGAAGATAGATTTAGAACATTTTATACATTCGGAAATGAAAAAATTTAATTCTATTAAAGGGGCTACGCCTTGTGTGAAACATGAAATACGACTGACGGATACTACGCCATTAAAACAATGTTACCGAGCTAGAAACCCGGTAATGCAGAAAATTATCAACGAGGAAGTTGATAAAATGATAAAGGAGGGCATAATAAGACCGTCCGACAGCCCATGGATTAGTCCTGTGGTAATCGCAAGAAAAAAGACGGCAAACCTCGATTTTGTGTGGATTTTCGCTAAAGTTTCGAAAAAGGATGCTTATCCACTGCCACAAATACAGTCAATTCTTGATAAGTTGCAGGGTGCACGAATACTATCAACTATTGACCTTAAAAATGGCTATTGGCAAATTAATTTAACAGAAGAAAGTAAGCCTCTTACGGCTTTTACAGTGCCAGGATGAGGCCCTTATGAGTTTAATGTAATGCCTTTTGGTTTACATACTGCTCCAGCAACGTTTCAGAGACTGCTAGATATAATTATTACACCCGATATGGCACCAAATGCATTTGCATATCATGATGACATAATTATCGTCACCGAGACATATAAGGAACATAAAGAAATGCTAAAGACAGTCTTTGAAAGGTTGCAGACTGCCAAATTAAAGCCGAATTCATAAAAATGCAAATTTCCAAGGTCATAACTTACGTATCTGGGAAACGTGGTCGATGCACAAGGAATTCGAACAAATCCAGAAAAATAATGTATTTTAGCGGTATAATTCGTTTGCGTTTAATTGACTATTATGTATCCGCGTTTCACTCTCCATGGGGGAATTTATTTTAGTCCCAACATTCAGCAAAGTCGGGAAAAATAAATAAAATAAATCCAATTCGAACTCTGTCGAGATAGCGACACACAGAGAGAGACAGAGAGAGAGAGAGAGAGAGAGAGAGAGAGAGAGAGAGAGAGAGATTTTCCCACGTAAGAGAAAATAAAATTTACAAAAATCAAGATATCCATAAGGTGCGAAGAGTAGTGTCAGATTAACCTGAAGAACAAAAAAGACGCCACCTACTGGCCGCTGGTGAAACTGATTGTTAAAACCATTAACTTAATTTAGTGTTATAAGTAAAATGATTTTCAATAAAAAAACATAGCCTATTTCCTTCCCAAGATAATATAGAATCTATATGTCAAATTTCATAATAATCGGTTCAGTAGTTTTTTCGGTTATCGTGTACAAACAAAAACACGCTTTGTCTTTATAAATTAGTATGATATGATATGATATGATATATGATGAAGTATGATATGATAATATGATATGATATACGCGTATACGAAATCTAGCGCACGAATATCTGCATTTATTTTAGTTTTGTTTTCAAATATCCCGTCCCGAATATTGCTAGATATCGCCTCTCCTTAATTCCTAATGTTTCCTACTCCTCTCTCCGTTATGACACTGCAGCTATAGTTGGGCACACCAGCTACTACACTAAGCTTTCCCACCCCTTCCCCCTCTTGCACCAGCCAGAACACTCATCGCTGCCTGCAATGCTGCAATGCCTGCACACGTTTATATTTTTCTGTTCGGACCGTGTCTTGCAGTATCCTACCCTTACCTATCCTAAGCTGATCTTGTTCGAGGTTCCGCCGCAGAAACAAATTTTTCTAGTGGCCCTGCGACGGAACCAGATCCGCCTATGCCCCTCGCAATCTCTATCCATCTCTGCTTCAACTCTGTTATCAGAGCGCACGGTCTAATATATGTCTATGGATCAATCTCACAGGATGTCGCCGCCTTGCAGTCAATTTTGTCGCGAAGTCCCGCTATACAATCGGATATGATTTTAGCAGTTCCTGTTCCTTCTCTCTACTCTCCATATAGTTTATATATAAACAGATATAAATAGCAATTGCGCAATATCAAATTTGTACCAAATATACGTACTAGCAACTTATTGCTCTACTTCCGGAACTTACTCATTGATAAACTTTTTTTTTATACATTACTAATATTCTTTTCTTACAATTTTCCTTTGGAAATACATATTTTGGAATTGGAAAATACAAATATAATTTTAAAATAAGAGCAATTAAATCAAATTGCAAGACAACTTTATTTAATGTTAAAATTAAACATCTTCATTATTATTAATAAAAGAAAATTTGTTTTTAGCCGGGCTTTTCTTCAGCTAATGGATATCAAAGTATTGAACTTTGAACTCGAATGCCTTTTTCAGGGGTTCCAACCCTTCCTGTTCATCAGACTGATCATTCTGATTCTTCGATGCTGTTCAGGAAGCGAATTGTTTATGCTTATCCCTTTTTTAGTCAAGGATGGTCAAATAGCATTACTTGAAGTCTTTTCCTTCAACCATGACTTTTAATGGATAATTTCCATTTTGCGTGGAATGTCCTGATGTGCTCAAAATTTACACCTAAATTAAATGTAAAATTCAAAGAAATTAGTCCATTGAATTATTATACTGTCTATACTTCTTCAGAAATGTTTTTTATATACAAACCTGCACTTTTGGCTAATCCATCAGGACTAAAAGTGAATATTTTTTTATCATCAATACCAGTTAAGAATGTTACAACTGGAATCTCAGCATCACCAGTTTTGCTTTGTTGAGTAAGATAATGACAACACTCTATTATTTGAAAATAAAGCCAAGCTCTTTTATCTTTGGGTCTGGGTCCTTTGATAAAAGGTAATGATAGTTTTTCATGAGGTCTTTGTGCTCGTAAAAATCGTGATCCACGTTGCAACTGACTTTCAAGCCACCTAGTAGCTTCCCTAGCATAACTACTTGTCCGTTTTAATTCATCCAAAGCAGAAACCACTATGAACATAAATTTTAATTATAATTTAATATTATTAAACCTAAATAAAAAATAAACAATTAAATCAAAAACATTTACCAACAGATGGAATGACAACAATAAATTTTTTGGCATAAACTAGATGTTTTAATAAAGGCATGAATTTAGTAAAAGCTTCATGATCAGGAACTAAATATGGTGACATTAATTTATAGTGTAAACGATTTTCTAGTGCTCGAACTTCGGCTTTAAGCCACAGTCTTCCCATGTGCCTCATTAACTTTCCTTTGGAATGATCTATTTCCAAATTCTTGTTATTATCTGTATTTTCTTTTACCATGTTATTTTCTTTATTTAATAGCACAAACAAATCGTTATTAGAGTCATATGTAACTCCAGATTCTGGAACTGAGCACAAATAATGACCAAATTCAACTATTTTTAGAATTCTCAATGTAGCTTCTTCACACTGAGTCATTTTTTTTCTTTTCAAAATATTCCAATCAATATTTTTATGAGCATTTTCAAATATTTTTAAACCTTTTAAATCAATATCTTCTGGAAGAGGAACAATTTTAATAGCTTCCTTCATTTTTTCTAAACTTGAAAAAATTTCCAGAGTTTTTGCCATGTGTTGCAAAAGACTATCAGTATTAAGATTAATTAAATTAAATAATGTAATCAATCTTTTTAATAAAGATTTTGAACCTTTTGTACAAGTTCTTATGATGTCTTGATGTCCTTTCAACCAATCACAACAAACCTTAATAGAAATTAACATTTTTTCATTATTTAGAACTTTTAAGACTGTTATTGGTTTCAAATTTTTTTTTACTATTTGAGTACCATATGAACTAACCGAAGAACTAGTATTATCATGTGTACTATTAGAATTCGGTATCTCATTGATAATTGCATCTTCTTGCTTAAGATTTTCTATATTGTTGGTATTAATTTCTTCTTCGTATTCTGTTTTTTCCACAAATTTATCTACACAACTTTTATATCCATTAATCTGTTCCATATGTTTACAGTTAAGACTGGTTTCTTTGTTAGATATCTCATCATCAGTTAAATCTTCAGATAAAACTTCATCAGATAAAGCATTCTCGTCACTCATTACATCTTCATTTTCAGTTATATCAGAATTTATATCTTCACTAGATGATCCTAAATCTGCTCTATCTCCATCGCTCACATCAGAATCAGAACTATTTTTACGATTACGTGGTCTTCTAAGTTTAGTTAAAAGATTTTTTGACTTGTCTCGGCATTTTTTTACTCTTCCATTAATATGATTACTGTTCGGTTCGGTTTTGTTATTATTATTAAAACATGTCAACTCATTAGAATTGTCTCCTAAAATTGTTTTAACTAAAAGTTTGTCATTATCAATATTTTCATTGCTTTTAAGAGATTTATTTGTATGATCAGTTTGTTTTTTTGCATCAGTTATTTCTAGTAATTCATTACCATTATTTAATGTAGGTACATCCAGTAGTGATTCTTCAAGTCTTGTAATAATAAATTGTAGTAGTTGAGAAAAAATAGCTAAAATGAAAGCTATAACTCCATAAACTTCATTTGAACCTTTAACTTGGATTTTAATGATTTTCATTAAACATATGACGATTATTTTAAAAATTATATCGTCAGTTAAATAAGCAGTTTCTTCACATTTATAATATAGCAAATACCTATCAATGTCATCTTCATTTTCTGCAAATTTTTGATCAATAGTTTTTGGTTTTTCACCATTTAAGCAATTTTCAATATCATTTAAAAGTATCTAAAAATGAAAATACTAATATGGAGTCATTTTTCTAATAATTATGTAGATACTTTCTTAAAGTAGTTCATGCACGAGTCTTAAGTAAAAAAGATGCTATAAATATAAATGTTCTTGTTTTTTTTTATATACACTATAAAATAGATAAAAAATTAGTAACCATTTTAATTCATTTCTAATTCCATTTGATCTTTTTAAGGTAATAATAATCTCATGAAAATCTTTCAATTTCTGATATAGAAAATTAAATATCTTTTTAAACTAATCTAGATGGTATTTCTTAAAAAGTATCAATTAAAAGATAAAAATGATACCATTAATATTTTGTTTCTATTTTAGATCTTCATTTCTATCAGGTAAATAAACACTTTTTTAAAAAGCATGAAATATTTATAGATTTTAAGCCATGTAATAGCAAAAGGCTTTTACATAAAAATTCGACCAGCAACTTTGGTTGAGTTTTTTTTCAAAATATAGGTTTATTTTATAAATTAATTAAAACTGGTTTCATGTAATTTTTCGGTGATTTATTGGGCTTCAACCACCTTAAATTATATTTACCTGAGATTCCTTATTAATTTTATCAGTGTTTATAGAGCTGTTGTCCCACAGTTGAAGAAGTAAAAGTAATCTAGCAATACAAGATTGTGTCAAGCATTTTTCTTTACCATTCAGAGAGTACATTATAATAGTTCTTTTTAAATTTCCTTCAGCCCCTTCAAATGATTCTTGACATAAAACACTGCAATTTGATAAATAATTAAAAATAATACTAATGTTTTAAAAATATAATCATTTTGAATCACAAACCTTCGCATGTAGTGATAGACTGCATCAAGTCCATAATTCTTATTACCAGCGACAGTACCTAATTGGTTATGAGGCATCCCATATTTATTATCCACAAGAACAGCAATTTTATAATATCTAGTTGCAATTTGAGGATCCCAATTGGGATCAAGATCTAATCTATATCGTGCCAAATCTCCAAGGCATATTAAACTTCGATGAATAAAATGTGTTATACATTTTTGAACTTCTGGACTCTGAACTTTTAATGAATTAAAGCATTTTTCCTCCTCAAAAATAAATTTATTTACAATTTTATATTTTAATAGATATTTAAACATATATGTAAATGTTATTATAAAATATTAACAAACGGTAGTCTTGTACTTGTTCAATTTTCTATAACTTTAGAAAGATAGATTTAATTGAAGTTTTCGAATAACTTGATCAAATATATTTAAATAAAAAGATATCAATACTTTAAATAAACAAAACTTGTTCTTATGCAATTCTTATGCAATTTCACATTCAAAATTAAGTTTTTATCACCTTCTTAACTTTTGATGATTTCTAAGTAATTACTTAAAACATTTTGATATAAATACAGTTGAGGTTAAGAAAAATATTTGTTTAGTTTTATTAGTTAAGAAAGACTATTTTAGTTAATAAAAAGAACCAAATGTTACATAGAAAAGTGTCGTTATACTAAATTTCCTGTGTAAATTTTAATGTTATATATATAAAATTTTATATAAATAAAACATTTATATTTAATGAAATATGATAATAATTGCACTAATATGGCTGAAAATTGTACGATTAACCGTCATAAATTAGATCTATAAAATTTTAAAACTGTTACATAGAATTTGGAAAATTAAAAGACAGGGTAATTCAGAACTTTTAGAAATAATGATATTAGTACTCCTCTTTAATTAAATTGGTAAAAGTACTAATAAAGTAGTACTACTAAAGTAGTACTAATAAACTAATTTTCGTAAATATGGAGTGCCTTAGCTATTGTTATTTGACGTTCAGATAAATTTAAACACATTAAGTGGTTATTTATTGAAATTAATGTAATTGGATATTAATGGAATTAGAAATTAATGTAATTCCATAAAATAGTTACAGTATATATGACAACATATATATGATATAAACTTACATTTATTTTTTCGTTTCGATTTTGTAAGTATGCAAAATCTATCACACCAGCAAGTTGCAAATCATACTCCAATTGCAAACGTAAGATTAAATGATGATAAAATCCAACCCCAACTGAGAAATGAGATGATAAAAATGCTTTTTCCATTTCATTCCATACATTTTCCTAATAAAAATGATTAATGCATTAAATTAATTTTAAAAAAACATGATATATTTAAATTAAAAAATTTAATTATATACCTTTCTAAGTTTTTTTGCTGCAGAAACAATATCATAAAATCCTCTTCGCCATAACAGTTCTTCTGTTTTTTGAACATGATTAATAGGATCATGAATTATTAATCTTTCACAATAATCTCTCAATTTGGAACGCAGTGCTTCCCCATTGGGTGTAAAAATATCAGTTACAGTTAATGCATGATTCTTTTGCTCTTCCAATTTTTTTGCTATTTCAGTTATATTCCTAGCAAGCAAATTATGAAAATTCTTAAATTATTATTAATTCTAAAATAATGTATTTAAAACAGGTGAATATTAAGGTTAAATGAATTCATTAGTTAGCAAAATAATAAGATTAGGTTAATAATAATATCATAATATCTAATATTAAGACAGTAGAGATAACCCTACCTGTACAAACGTCTTGTAATCTCTAGACTATCGTTTGTTCTAATTTCAGCACCAATATCGTAAGATTTTTTCATTTTGTTTGTTTCATGTTTTTCCACAAGTAACAGATTGTTTTTATGTTTGTCAGTTACTCATTGTTCTCAACAATCACGTTTCTTCATATAGCGCCAATTTCGATGCCTAACATTACATAGTCAAAATATAACAAGTATTATGGTCGGTGTTCTTGTTATTTAATGGCGATTTAAAAATAGTTATTATTATTACTTATCTGTTCATGTTAACTTTACAAATGGCATTTTTTAATAGGCGAATAAAGTATACAATTAAGTTATTATCACGATCGCAGATCACCATAAATCGTAATTAATGCTGTAAATTGTAAATATGGGTTTGAAAATTCAAGATATGGAGTATGGAGAGTAGAAAGAAGGATTGGAAACTCCGCTCGCTTTACATGGGAAAAGCTTATCAAAAATCAGCCGGAGATGGTAGTTCAAAATTGTCCGGTAGACGTCGCTGTCCTGGAAAGGCCTAGATGATTCTGCGTGCAATAGGGAGAGAAAACAAAAGCCAAAGCGAGCAATGGGAAGAAAAAAAACAAAAGTAGGGGATCAGAGATTTCACTTCCCTTCTCTTCATACTCGCTGCACACCCCCACTCTCTTTTCTTTAAATGCATGCATTTGAACGAGCAATCTCACAGAGTGTCGCCGCCTTGCGATCAATTCTGTCCCGAAGTCCTGTCGGGTAATTTGACACTATTTTATCAGAATTTCCATTCCTTCTCTCTACCCTCCATAATCTGGAGTATGGATGGTAGAGAAAAACAGAGGAAATTCCGCTCGCTTTACATTAGAAAAGCTTATCAAAAATTAACCAGAGATGGTAGTTCAGATTTGTCCACTAGACGTCGCTGTTTTGAAATCTCTCGATAGTTCTGCGAGCAAGAGTGTGAGAGCATATATATATATATATATATATATATATATATATATATATATATATTATATGTATGTTGACTTCAGAGTGTCCGTTTAAGCGCGCCGTCTAATATATAATTTAAATAAGTCTAAATATAATATAAGTCTTTATTTAAATATCTGCTTCCGCACTCTTGCTTCTTTTCTTCCCTTTACTCGCTGTGGCTTCTGTTTTCTCTCGCTGTTGCTAGCATCACTATCGAGGGATTTCCAAGGCAGCGACGTCTACTGAACAAATCTGAACTAATCTGAAGTCAACATATATATAGTACATATATAATGTATATATCTTTATATATATATATATATATATATATATATATATATATATATATATATATATACATATTACGTACGGTTTCTACGGGAAAATATTACTTTCGAGATCGGACATTAGAAAAAGATATCCAAGTTTCGAGACGACTTCTGTGGAGTGTCATGTTTCGATGATAGAATATGTCTTGGGACGATTGCTATAGAGAGTTTTGTATTGGGGAGGTAGAATACGATGTCTCCCGAGACGATTTCTATTGGGAGTTTGGGTGTTCGAATGATAGAATATGAAACTCTCCGTAGACATCGTCCCGTCATACCTGGACATCGTATTCTACCGCCGGTGCATAAAAAATACAATATTTCTGTATAGCAACCATATATATATATATATATATATATATATATATATATATATATATATATATATCATGGTATCATAAATACCATAAATATCGTAGTTAATGGTGTCAACTAAAATTATAGCAAAATAATGGTCTGTGAATAGTATATTTTTTTAGTGGATGCTGGGTTTCGCCTTTTTATGGAGAATTGATAATTTGCATAGTTTCGGGGTTCTTGGTAAAGAACTCTATTTTACCATAATTTTATTTGTTGAGAGAGAGAGAGAGAGAGAGAGAGAGAGAGAGAGATTTTTCCACATAAGAAAAAATAAAATATACAAAAATCAAAAGATATCAACAAGGTGTGGATAGTGTCAGATTAACCTGAAAATCAAAAAGAATAATACCGACTAAAATCACTTTTCTTTAGGATAATAATCCAAAATTATGATAGGATCCTTCAAATGAAATGGCCTTGTATTGATACTGTAATTTGATATTCGACGTGATTCAAAACGCTACCTATTGACAGCTGGTGAAACTCACTGCTAGGACCGTTAACTTATTGATGAAAGTAAACTGATTCTCAAAAATTATAAGTTACGTCCCTTGAGAGTAAGTATTGCTGAACCATAGACTTATTAGACCGCACGCTCTGAGAATAGAGTTGAAGTCTCAACAGAGTGAAATAGTATTACAGGGAGACGTGTTGTCTCCTCCCTCTCGCTCTCTTTTTCTCTCTCTGACAAGCGACGAAGTGGGAAGAAAAGGAAATTAGGGGAACAGTAACAGTAGAAGTATACGTAGCAGAAATATACGTCTCTTCTATACCATTATTATTGCTGGGCTGCTTCCCTACTCTTTCCTCGGGGCAAGAGAGAACCCATGAATCCAGGCCTATCTCTTTTTTTTTAATATGGACTTCAAAGTGTCCGTTTCAGCGCTCGGTCTAATATATAAGTCTATGTGTCGAACATTCTATTTAGTTTTGCAGACCACCTCAATTAATTTCTCTCCGAGTCGCTGCAATCTATTTGGACTTTCTCTTGAAGTATTGGCAAAGAAAACGTCTACCGCGTAAACAAAGACGCCACTGCATGAAATCAAAAATGTTAGTCATGGTTATAAAGATTGTTCAGAATAGAGAGAGAAGAGAGAAGGAGTAGAAACTCCCCTAAAATTCTGTCGATTTAGACGTCAGGACTTCGGGTCAGAATTGGTCGCAAGGCGGTCACACCCTGTGAAGTTGCTGGTTCAAATACACGTATTTGAAGAAAAGAGAGTGGGGGTATGCAGAGAGCGTGGAGAGAAGGAAAAATTAAATTTCTGCTCCCTTACTTTTGCTTCTTTTCTTTCCGTTACTTACATTGACTCTTGCTTTCTCTCTCTCTCTGTTGCACGAAGAACAATCGAGGGATTTTCAAAACAGCGACATCTACTGGACAAATCTAAACTACCATTTCCGGCTTTTTGTAAGCATTTTTAATAAGCTTTTCCCATGTAAAGCAAGCGGAGTTTCCATTTCTTCTCTCTACCCTCCATAGTCCAGAATGTATATGGCAATAAAGATAGAAATAAATAGAAGTATCCTATATAAAAAGTATCACAACCGCGAGGTGAGTTACTACTCCAACATACAGAAGGCACAACTATTTCAAACCACGATACTAATGGATTTTTGCACAGTACCAGTCCTTGTTTTACTTCGCATACCGACGGGAATTCCACTTTTTTACTAACTGCATTTCAGCATGTAATATATTTTCTTACTAAAGTATAATAAGTAAAAAACTGTAATTCTTTAGTAATAATACTTCAACATTACTTGTTAAAGTACAATTTGTAAAAATATGCAATTCCCGTTGGTATGTGAAGTGGTAAAATAGGGACTGGTAGTGTGTAAAAATATATTACCTTCGTGGTTTGAAATGGTTGTGCCATCTGTATGTCGGGATAGTATCTTACCTAGGGGTTGTGACACTTTTTATATGGACTTTATGCTTCTATCCATGCCCATTTTTGATGATACAGAGTAAACTGTTTTTGTTTTTAATTAAAAAATAGTGTTTATACTTAAATTATTTATTTAAATGTTGTACTATATATTATAATCCCATTGTAACAACAGAATATATGTTATATAATGTTTTTCTGCACATTTGAATTAATCGCATAATGTAACAAAAAAGAACTTATAAAAATAATTTTTTAAATAGATTTATCTCCCTGAATAATTGTTATAGATATATTTTGTTTAAAAAAATAATTATAATTACAGCTGTAAATGACTATTTTTTGATTGCATTTAATTTTTATTATTTTGGCGCACTCATTATCATTGTTTACCATTTCAATATCAAAAATTCAATTTTACCAGCTACCAATTCAAGCATACAATGAAAACTTTAATTTATATTAATATTGATATAAAAACTGAAGTTCTTAACAATAATCGCCCCTTATAAAACCCTTTCGATGGTAGCAAGAGAACTTCAGGATGCATTTTTTAAAATGTATTTCAGTAATTTTCAACTTTTTTTTCAAAAAGTTTTAAAGAACTCTGAAATTTTACTAATCTAAGCAATGCTTTTTTTCTGCTTACTCTTAAGAGTGCTGTATACCTCCATCGCAGCACCACGCTGAATTACCAGAACGGAAGTAAATTTACTTCGAAGTCTCGTTCCCTCAATTTTGATTGTAGACAGTTTAAAAAAATTTGTATAAATTTTTAGACATGCCTACAAGTGGTGAAACTTTCTTAGAGTTCATAACATTTCTCTATGTAAGATAAAAAAATAAAGAAAATTCGTACAAATTTATCTTCTGTTCCACTTTGGTGCTAGTGCTTTCAAAGAAAGTAATTATTACAAATTTTATGTATCATTTAAATACATAATTTTAGTGCCGTCACTCGTAGGACAAAATTATAAATTAAAGAAAAATTTTTTTATCGTTTTACGCATTGCATAAATTAAATTAGACCTGGAGTAAATTTATAATGCAGAAAATCCCCTGCAACTGATAATCACTATTTTTGTTGATGAAAAAGAGAAAAATTTAGTTTCGACATATTCGAAAAGATGTCGCAACAAGTAGGAATCAGTGTCGTACATATATTATCGAAATAAAAAGAACCTTGATGCTTATTGTAATATTTGAAATTCCTATTTTACGTAAGTAATTGTAATAGAAAATTGGGCGATACCACTAAATAAGAGATTTTATATTTCAAAAACATATGAAGCGTGCAACTGTACAGTTCATGTAAATATATGCACAAAATATACGCGTTCCTTGAGTGAGTTGAACGTCTCGACGTGCGCTTTTTTATCAAAGTATCATCTATTAACTGAAATACGTCCGAGTGAAATAGAACGCGAAGATGTTTACCACATCTGGTTTTATTACTTTTACATTCCGTTCCAAGAAAATCAGCTTATTATATGCATTATATTTGTGTTGTAAAGCCCCTCGGGTAAAAGTGCTATATATATACGAATGTATATTAACACATTTGAACTCTTGGTTTGCTGTCATTAAAAACTTTTGAAAATATACATTTCGGTCAGAACTTAGGAAGAGCGCCCACATTCTATTTTCCTGAAAATGTATGCACTCATGCTTTTGTGATACTTATGATGAATATCATAGTGTTTTTTTCCTTAAATTTAATTTGAAAGGCGAAATCAATGTACAAAGCATAAATATGGTGGTTTTTGTTGTTAACTCGGATAATAAGAACATTTTAAAAGACATTTTTTCAAAAAGAGTTGTACATCTTATGAAAGTGCATCTTTATTGTTCTGTTTATTGTTTTGATACGACCGATATTTTTGAAGAATAATTTAAAAATTTCATCTAAGGTTGCTTCGAAAATCTGTGAATTCTGGCTATACATCTGAAAGCACCCTCATCTGATTTCGGCAAAATTGATGTATTTGCGTTTCTGGTATGCTGATTATTAATATCCTTATGGTTTTTGATACATTTTGGATTTTTATGACGCAATACATAAAAACTATGTAAATGCATAAACATTATGTTGTGTGAAATATTTTTAAAAATTTAACTCTCACCTTTCAAAGATATTTAAAAAGTCTTAAAGTAAGTTTATGAGAGGTACAAATGATAAAAATCAATGTAATGAATTAAAATAAATAATGTTTTAATATTAAATAGAAATAAAAGACAATTGGTACTTATCCGGCATAAAATCTCAAATCAGTCTCAAGTGGGGAAAAAGCCCTTAAAAAATTACTACATTTACTTTAAAATATATAACGTAGTTTAATATATTCACGTTAAAAGAACAGACTTATGCTAAAAAATAAGAATCATGCGAGAAAGTTACAATATACACACATACAATACGCACAACGAGTTGCAATAACCAGTTAAAATAACCAGTGAATCACACGTAACCTATTGTACAATTAAAATACCTTAAACAAAAAGGAAAACGAATGGCCATTCAACTTCGGTGACGCTCGATTGCCAGCCTGACGCCGACACAAATTGAAAAAGGAAGGTATTTTGCACATACAAAGCTCACCGTAGCTTCGATGTCTCGGAAAATACGCGGTATTACCGGGTTTACCAATCTGAGGACAGAAATTTGCAATAAACACCCCAGAGATCCGATCTCTGATAGCGCCACAGGTTGTCCCGTCGCTATCCCTGTAAGAAGCTGGGTCGCTGGTTTCTATTATACCAGAACGCAAAACACTACTTTATCAAGCAAGAAATTACACTCAAGCAACGGAGAGGCTTCTAGCACCTTTGAACGCCCGATTCTCGAGTTACCGTTTCAAACTCTAACAACAAAATAAACTGTCTCCTTGAGTCTTCAGCGCAAGGATGCTAAAAGATCTCGCTCCGTTTCCTATACAAATCGTCATTTTAGGGCCCAATACAGTGCTTAGATGGGTCGCACCACGCACATTTTGCACCAAAAGTCCGTGCGCACTCAAAATTACCACGCGCGGTCTATTACTACCTTAGGGGAGCGGGCAGCGTGTATACCGCTGTTTATGACCGTGCGCACAACTGTCATCCTTCTTTTTCCTCTATATGCACAAACATCCAGAGAAGCATATTTCTATTTTAAATATTTTTGCTTTTGATCTTTTATTTTTTTTTTTAAATACGCAATGGGTGAGCAGCGTTCGTACAGTAAAATTTTATTAGCCATAGCAATGTCTCTACGTTAATAAACTATATATTTTTATGTATGTGCGTGAGTTTGCATATGTTTTTGTAAGCGACGAGTTCCGTGTAAGACATGTCAGAGCTACGTGGACCTGTTTTAGGGAGCCGTGGATTAAATTTTTGAAGAAAATTTTTATATTTGTCATGCCTCGTCGATACACTCAAATACTCTTTGCTATATCTGTAGAGGCATGGATTTGCTATTATCAGCTATTATATAATTTGAATATACTTCAAACTAGTAAATACCAAATTCGGATGTTACCTTTCACTTAGTATTTATCGAGAAACTCTGCTTGCACAAATAAATCTATAGAATATAAAAGATATCTTTTTTCTAAAATTTACAAATTTTATTATGAAAACATTTTTTTTATATGGGCAGTAGATTCAGAAACAACTTTGCGAAACAAACATTTTTCTCCATTTTTTCTGATTTAATGGAAGAAAATTCAAAATATTCACAAAGCCACTATGATATTCGCAATCAGCAATCCAAAATATATAAAAATCTTTATTTTGAACAAAAGCAGGTGAGCAGAATAATTACAAGTGCAGCGGTAGGTGCAACCTATAAGTTACTCTGTAGAAACGTTCAGAGGTTCGGACTTCTCGTCGTTTTGAAAAGTTTGGAGAATATCTCTTAAATCTCAGCAGATCTATATTATATATATGCCGTAAATATCTTGTTGTTCACCTCATTACGCCCATGCGTATATATCCCATTCTGGCTTTGAAACCCAAGCCTGTGCAACTTCGACCGCAACGATTACAATATGTTATATATATATATATATATATATATATATATATATATATATATATCAAATCATACTTCATATCATATCATATCATATCATACTTTAATTTATAAAGACAAAGCGTGTTTTTGTTTGTACACGATAAGCGAAAAAACTACTGAACCGATTATTCTGAAATTTGACATATAGATTCTATATTATCTTGGGAAAGACATAGGCTATGTTTTTTTATTGAAAATCATTTTACCTATATCACTAAATTAAGTTAATGGTTTTAACAATCAGTTTCACCAGCGGCCAGTAGGTGGCGTCTTGAATCACGAACATCAACTCAAAGTAGTCCGCTTAAAGTATTAATAGCAGACCAGCTCAAACGAATGTTCATATCTAACTTTGGGATTCGTATCCCAAAGACGGTGTGACGTTTGTCGGTATAACCCTTTTTGTTCTACAGGTTAATTTAACGCTACTCTGACACCTTATGGATATCGTTTGATTTTAGTAAATTTTATTTTCTCTTATGTGGGAAATCTGTCTTCCTGTCTTTCTCTCTCTCTCTCTCTCTCTCTCTCTCTCTCTCTCTCTCTCTCACTTTCTCTCTGTCTTTCTTTTTCCTTTTCTTATAAAATGGTTCTGTATATCAATATATCATACTGAATATAGTTTGTGACGACAAATTATATTTTTATTTTTATACATTATATTAACTTCAGAATTATGACAAGAACTATGTTTTTATTTGTTCGAACAAAAGAAATGATGGCAAAATAGGATTGTTTAACAACATAATATCGTCAGTTCTACATAAAAAGGCAATGTCCATGATCTGCTTAAAAAATAGGCTATTCGCAAACTAACACTTTGCTTGAATTTCAATTCGCATCACTACAAAAATATTCACGGTATTTCATTGAAAAATCGGAAATATACGAAATATGTATATATATATATATATATATATATATATATATATATATATATATAGTAGGTATCTTATATTGTACATACTATATATACACATTTTAAATACAGTTTCTACTGAAACATATTGTATTGGCGTGTACGGGCGGTTGATTACAATATCCCGTTGCTTCAAGACGATTTTTATAGGGAGTTGTGTGTTCGGATGGTAGAATGCGATGTCCAGGTGTTTTTGAGCGATTTCTACGGGGAATATTATAGTTACTTGATAGAAAACGACGTCTGGTATGAGGAAATCAACTTCTATGGAAAGATTCATGTTGGGACGGTAAAATACGATATCGAGGTCTATCCGAACGATTTCCACGGGGAGTATTGTGTTTTGTTGTTAGGAAGCTATGCTAGCTTTCTGGGACGACTTCTAATGGGACTATCGTGTTTAGTTGGAAACGATTGTTAGGTATGTCGGGACAATTTCTATGGGTAGTTTCGTATTTGGATGATAGAATGCGATTTCGAGAATGTTATGAAACGACTTCTACGGGGAGTGTCGTGTATAGTTGATGGGAAACAATGTCCAAGTATGTCAGTACGACTTCTATGAAAAGATTCGTAATCTATCATTCGAACACGTATACTCCCAGTAAGAGTCGTCCCGGTATACCTGGACATTGTATTCTACCTCCCCAATACCAAACTCTCTATAGCAGTCGTCCCGTGACATTTCCTATAGTCCGAACATGATATTCTCTGTAAACGTCGTCTCGAGACATCTTTTTCTACCGCTCGAACTCGAAAGTACAATTTTCTCCATCGAAGCCGTATTTAATATGCATAGATGTATATGTATATATATATATATATGTATATATATATATATATATATATATATATACTAGCATCCCCCGTCTCGGCTTCGCCCGAGATAGTAATTTAACCGATTTCTTATATATTTAATAATATCTAAGTAGAAAGTACTCTATATATAAAAATCTATATTACTATAAATGATTGACCAGAATTTATCTATCATCGCTTCTGTATATACATTATGTATATACGGAATGTACAACCGTATTTAATACACACATATATGCATATTACATACGATTTCTATGAGAAAAACGATTCTTTTGATTTCCGGCGGATTAAGCAGATGTCCAAGTGTTTCAAGACGACGTTTACAGAAAGTATCGTGTTCGGAATACAGAACATGTCTCGGGACGACTGCTATAGAGAGTTTTCTTTTGGGGAGGTAGAATACAATGAATTTTTTAAGCAGACCATGGATATTGCCTTATTATACAAAAGTGACGATTATTATATTAGGAGTGTGAATAAATCTTTCCCGTTTTTTGTAAGAGATCGCGCCACCAATACTGTGCGAGTATTCAATGGTTACATATGTCATAATCAAAGCTTATTCATATGTCAACAATTCCATACTAACACATTAGTTAAAATTTTTTCGCATCATAAATTTTTGATATCGTGAAAATGTCGAAATTTGAGCCGAGTCGACGTCATTTGCGGGAAGTTTCACTTTATTGGTTCAATTTGAAGAAATCTGCTGCCGAGACGCATCGATTGCTTCAGGAGGCTTATGGAGAAGGTTGTGTCGATGATTCAAGTGTTCGCGGATGGTTTCGACGCTTCAAAAGCGGTGATTTCGACGTGGAAGACAAGGAGCGTTCCGGGCGGCCGCAAATCTTTGAAGATCGAGAATTGTCGACTTTGCTTGATGAAGATTCTTGTCAAACGCAAGAAGAACTTGCTGAAGCATTGGGAGTTGACCGAACAATTATTTCCAAGCGTTTGAAAGCCATGGGAATGATCCAAAAGCAAGGAAATTGGGTGCCGTACGAACTGAAGCTGAGAGACGTCGAACGGCGTTTTTTCACTTGCGAACAGCTGCTTCAGCGACATAAAAGAAAGGGTTTTCTGCATCGTATCGTGACTGGCGATGAAAAGTGGATACGTTACGATAATCCGAAGCGAAGAAAATCATGGGGACTACCCGGCCATGCATCATCATCGACGGCCAAGCCAAATATTCATGGCGCCAAGCTCATGCTCTGTATATGGTGGGACCAGCTAGGTGTGGTTTACTATGAGCTTCTGAAACCGAATGAAAGGATCACAGGCGAGGTCTATCGACGACAATTGATGCGTTTGAGCCGCGCACTGCGAGAAAAACGGCCACAATACTCCGACAGGCACGACAAAGTTATTTTGCAACATGACAATGCTCGCCCACATGTTGCACCGCCGGTGAAAACATACTTAGAAACGCTCAAATGGGAAGTCCTACCCCACCCGCCGTATAGTCCAGACGTTGCTCCGTCTGATTACCATCTCTTCAGATCGATGATGCATGGCCTGGCTGACCAGCACTTCCATTCCTACGAGGAAGCCAAAAAATGGGTGGATGACTGGATAGAGGCCAAACCGGTTGAATTTTTTCGCAACGGGATTCGTATGTTGCCAGAAAGATGGGAAAAAGTTGTAGCTAGCGATGGCCAATACTTTCAATAATTCATTTGTAACCATTTTTTCACAATAAAGGCTCAAAATTTGAAAAAAAACGGGAAAGACTTATTCACATACCTGATATATAATATCTTATATATATATAATATCTTATTACGCGTGTCGCCCGTTACGTGCGCCGGAGGGCTGAGATTTCCGATAGAGAGATTTGAAATCGCTTTGATAGGCTTACGGTACGGGTCATCCGAGGGCCTGACATCCTACAATAGAACCTGTAGAGTTCGACCGACCCTCAGGTGGCGCCCGAATCGAGAGACGAGCCTGGGGCATGGGAACCCTAAACATAATTGTCGAATGAGGTATATTTATCGATTTAATTATATTTTATAAAAATAACTGTTGTTTGATTTGATTTACTGATATTGTCACACATGATTATAAATCTATATATATTATATATTTTGCTTACGCCCATCGGATAATCCCATCGCTTGCCAGCCACCTCGCGTTGTTTCCCTTTTCAGGAAGATAAACCAGAATTAAATCTGAAAATCTACGATCGGGTGGAATTTTACCAGAATATTGAATCAGAGTACAGAGGAGATCGGAATACTTAGACGAGATAGCACCGACCGGAGCGAACCATGGATCTCCAAAACTGGTGGAGCGCACCACCGGCGAAGGAGAAGATGAGACTTCGCAGTGCTGCTCCCGCCGTAGCTAAGGCCAAGGCGACGAAGGTCGCGGCTATCACGCAGAGCGATAGAGGACGAAGGTCTGAGTCGACCGATAGCGAGGGATATAACAAGGAGACTCGAAGGAAGACTAAGAGAGCGAAGGCAAAGGTCAGAGAGGTATCGGCCATACAGGGACCCATGGAGGCCGAGACGCCGAGACCGATGACGACGATCAAATCGGAGAGAGATCCAAGTCGCCAACTCGCAGGTAACGGTCGGTGGCAGAATCGTGGTCGCGAGGAGACTCGGAGAAGCTCGCCAACAGCGCGTGACAGGGAGGACGGATGGTTCTATGGTTCGTGCTTGCACTGTAGAGCAGTTTGACACCGGGCGGCGAACTGCCCGATTATCTCATGCTACCGGTGCCATCAACGCAGCCATTATGCCACCGACTGCCAGAGAAGTCGGAGAAACATGCTGCCGTGCCAATGGTGCGGCCGACCGGGCGTGGCAATCCAGGACTGCCCTGACTGCGTCCCCATCTGTACAAAGTTGGGAAACGAGAGGACGAGGGGACGCAACAGTTCCACAACCCCCCCTTCACCCTCGGGACGCCGTTAGAACCGAACACCATGCCGGAACCGAAGGGGGTCATCCCGAAGAGAAAGGAACAACTAAGCGGTGAGTATTCGATGCGTCGGCCAAAAGCGTAACAAGAGTATCGTTAAATGATGCGCTCTTAACGGGTCCAACTATTCTGGATGAGTTAAGTCATTGTATAATGCGTTTGAGATTGCATAATATTGTATTTGCTGCGGATCTAGAGAAAATGTTTCGGCAAATTCAAGTTAGCAGAGAACATGCCAAATATCAGAAAATATTATGGCGTGAAAACAAAATAGAAGATATAAAAATATATTAATTACAGACCGTAACACAAGATACCGCGTCTGCTCCATATTCAGCCGCGAAAACGCTGCAACAACTAGCCATCGATGAAGGTTTTAAATTTCCTTTAGCTTCGTGAATTTAAAAAAATGATTTTTATGTTGACGACTGCTTATCGGGAGCAAGTTCAATTTTAGAAGCAAAGATGATAAAGAATCAATTAACAAAACTTTTGCGTGCAGGCGGTTTCGAACTACATAAGTGGGTGTCAAATCACTCGGAATTGAGCGATGATAAAGTAGTTCGAAATGTTTGTCTTGATGATAACTCGCGAAAATTATTGGAAGTATATTGGGATCCAAAAACTGATTCTATAAGCTGTCGCGTTAATGAATCGCGAGAAAAATTTGTTACGAAGCGTTTAATTTTATCGCAAATCGCACAGTTGTTTGATCCTCTCGGATTATTAGGTCCCGTAATAGTGTCGGCCAAAATCATCATGCAAGATCTTTTGAAGGCAAAAATAAATTTGGACGAGTCGGTACCTCAATACTTACATCACAAATGGATCGAGTTTAAGTCTCAAATGCCGTCAATAAATAGCTTAACGATACAACGTCAAATATGTTGAACCGATACTCACGAATTTCAACTACACGGATTTTGCGACGCGAGCGAGAGAGCTTATGGAGCATGTATATATTTACGGTCAACAAGTGCTACTTATTCTAATGTACAGTTAGTTTGTGCAAAATCAGGCGTTACTCCAGTTAAAACTACTAGTCTGCCAAGGTTAGAGTTATGTGCAGCACTATTATTGGCACAATTAGGAAGCAAGGTAATTGAATCTTTACGGGTATCCTTCTCGAAGATATACTACTGGTCAGATTCAACAGTCACGCTACACTGGATAAATACATCGCCACACATACTACAATCGTTTGTTGCTAATAGAGTAGCGAAAATTCAAGAAGCAACTAGCAAAGAGGATTGGTACCACATTGCAAGCGAGGAGAATCCGGCAGACGTATTGTCAAGAGGCTAAGCACCATCTGAACTGATGAAGAATTCTCTTTGGTGGAACGGTCCAGCGTGGTTGGTAGAAAATGAAAAAAAACTGGAGGATGTTACAGTTATCTAAAATAGTTATACCGGAACCAAGGGCAAAGATTTCGTTAATCAGCACTAATCAGCGATTAAATGATACATTCGAATATTTCTCGTCGTGGATCCGTTTAATTAAATTTGTAGCATTATGTCGACATTTCATAAAAAATAGAAATGAAGGGACGAGTTTAAAGGGCAGCTTTTCACCTTGTGAACTGAATGGTGCTCGTCAGCGCATAATAAAAAAAATTCAAGCTCAACATTTTGCGAAAGATATTAAAAAACTACAACAACTACAAACATTGGATTCCACGAGCGTTTTACTAAGTCTTAGTCCATTTATCGATCAAGAAGGTATTGTACGCGTTGGAGGGCGATTAACTAATGCGAATACTACATTTTCAAAAAAATATCCCATATTGTTACCGCGTAACGAACACGTAACCACTTTAATCATTCGGGATACACACGATAGATTTTGGCATGCCGGCGTGCAAGCGCCTCTTAGCGCAATACGGAGCCTTTATTTGCCTATTGACAAAAAAATGTAACAAAAACAGTAATAAGTAAATGCGTCCGTTGTCGAAAACATAAGCCGGTTGTGCCTAGCTATCAAATGGGCGATTTACTGACAAGCCGAGAAACTTAAGCGCGTCCATTTAATACAACAGGAATAGACTATTGCGGACCTTTTATGATCAAAAAAAAAAAATTCAGAAACAAACAAAAAGTAAAATCTTATGTTGCGGTATTTGTATGTTTTGTTACAAGGGCGGTTCATTTAGAACTGGTTACTGATCTAACGATTGAAACATGTTTAGAGGCAATCAAAAGATTTATTGCGCGTCGCGGAATGCCTACACATATATCTTAGGATAATGCAACAAATTTTGTTGGCGCGAAAAAAGAATTAAAAGAAATTAGGTAATTTCTTATATCACAGAAATTTAATGCTTCCATATCTAATTATTTGCAAAACGAGGGCATAGAGTGGCATTTTATACCACCGAGATCCCCACATTTCGGAGGGTTATGGGTGGCCACGATGAAGTCCTTTAAGCGACAATATATTTAATATGTTAATTAATATATAGGTTCTATACTTAATATTTACTTGTGTTTTTTTGGTAAATCAGGATTCATCACAATTTTCTTTACAAATTGTTGACTTGATATTTTTTTTTTTTTGGCGCATAATACTGATTCTTCTTGTTGATTGTTATGTGATATCTAAAATCTTGTATTATTTTCAAGACGTGATTTGAAAAAAAGCTAATATTTCAGATCAGTTTTGATTTGCATTTATGTATTAATTAGAGTAAGTAGAATTGCGATATTTCAGTTAGAGTTTAATTATGAATGATTAAAAAGAAAAAAATGAGTTTATAAACTCAGTATTAATAAGACAGCAACTTATCTCAGAAACATTAAGACAAACAGCTTTTATGTCAAGTATTTTGTGCGATTTTCAACTCTTGTCATTATTCCAAAAGCACTTATTGCTATAAATTAATTGTCATTCACAACTTGAAATATTTTACATGTACACGTCAAAATTTTATAGAATATTACGTTTCAACATACAGTAAATAAGGAAAATTTAGATAAGATGTGTTTAATCAGTACTCCTAAATAAAATTTATTATTTATAAAGTAAAATAGAAATTCACTCATGCGTCGCAAAAAAACAAAGACTGGATTTAGTAACTGAACTAGAAAAAGTCGAACGATAAGAGTAGGACAAGTAAGTTATTTTGGTCCTTTGTATTTTACAGAGAAACTAATAAATGAATGCAACCGTAAAAACACGGTGAAGAGTACAAAAAGCGATTCTTGAAATTCGTAAGAAGAAAAAAAAGTAAGACTCAATAAGGTTAATAAAATACTTTATATGTATGTGCCCTTTAGAAGGGCTGAAGATCTCAGTTAACAACAAATATTAAGCGTTCATGTAATGACAGAAACAAGCGTCGGTTTAGAAGCTTATTCTGTACGAGAATTTATTGTTTCTTCAAGGGTAATAATAATTAAGAAAATAATTTTGAATTTTTGTTTACATTTGTACGATTACATCGTCTCATTGTGATTGTAAAACAACATTTTTATTTCTTTCCTCATAATTTTGATTACATACTGATAATGTTATTTAGTGGTTAATATTAACACGCACGGCCCTAGTAAAAATCTGTAGTACAATGAATTAATCTTGCCTTTCTAGGAGTATATTTGAAAATTTCAAAAGGAAACATTTAATTTGCTATTTAAGAAAAAAAATACTTATTTCTAAGTTACTGTCCACATTACTTACTATTTGCTCAAGTCTAAACTATTATTATAATTTAAGCCAATTCCATTCAATATTATAAATTAAATTAAATTTAAGTATCATTTATTGTTTCAACATTCGTACATGTGGGGCCGTATCTGGTACGTCACGATCACGATCGACCGTCGTCGGCCGCCGCCGTACCTTCCCCCCCTTAACCCATCCTTCTTTCGCGGCGAACGGCGAGATGTGCGAGGGACTCCGCTGTCGGCCACCGAGGAGAAAGGTTGTAGAAGAAGCATAGAGAGGACGAGAGAGAGGGATCGGTTGTGGACGTCCGAGAGAAGAGCAGTGTGGAGTAAAAGGGCAGAGGAAGAAATTGAGAAATTGAGAAGAGAGAGAGCGAGTCCATTGTAGCAGCCGGGTGGTAAAGAAGAAGGTAAAGTCGGAGAAGAGAGAGGCCATTGTAGCGATCCGAACAGAGTGGGTGTGGGAAGTGTGAGCTGGAGAGAGAGAGGAGCGAGGAGACAGCAAGGAGAGTGGGCAGGAAAGAGGCCATCAAGGAGGAAGAAGGAAAGAGGAGCCGCGTGACCCGCCGAGGAGTCACCAACCAGCACGTGGGCGACGATCGCTCGACGAACGCCCTGCTAACTCCGAAGGCCCCCCCCCCATCATCGGCGCCTGCGCCAACCATCGCCGGCGTAAGTAACTATCACCCAGGGGACGAGTCTGCGGACGTCAGCGGGTCTCCGCGGACGCGACGGCCAGAATCCGTTCCTTCTCCTCCCCTTTCCCCCGTGTGATTTCCCAGGTTTGGCGAGTGCGCTGAGGCGCGGTCGGGACGTGCCGAGTACATGGACCGGGAGCAGAGTAGGTGCGTTATTAGAGGAAGGGGCTATTGTGTGTAAGTGTGGATACTGTAAGAAATTGAATAAATTCTGTTACGAAAGTCCAATACATATATATATATATATATATATATATATATATATATATATATATAGTATAAAATGGTCGACAAAATGTCAACTTTTTAAAGTGGACGCTACATTGAAGCAGCTTTTTCTACAAAAACGACGATAGGTAAATTACGGCGAATTATTTCTAGTAATATAGATTTTTATATTATAGACTGTCTCCACCATCTTTACCCAATTGAAGATTGAATAAGGTTGTCCAACGTTTCAAGCTCGCTACGGCTCCTGATGAGGAACTAAACTAAACCTTATATTAATATTCTAATTTATATATACCCCTATCCCCACTAAGCTAAAAATTTTCTTTTTGAATATACAACCCCCCTCCCCTATACAAAATGTTCAAAACTAATCAATTTAATAAATGTTATCTAATTTACTTAGCTCTAACATTAAATTCACATTATTTCGATTCCTTGAAACTTGAAACCTTTCAAAACTCTCCCTTTTGTACTTATTACTAATGCCGTGTTCCAAAATATCCATATTCACAAAATTGAAAGAATGTAAAAACTTCAAACAATGTTCTTTTAAACCATAAGTAATATGTGAACTATGTAAACTACATTTATGTTCATAAATTCTCTTTTTTAAATTTCTACTTGTTTGTCTAATGTAGTGTTCATTACCATCCATACAATTAATTTTGTGAACAACTCCAGATGTTAAACATAAATCATCCTTATCCTTGCAATTATTAAATAACTTACTTCAATTATTACTATTTTTAAAGAAAATTTGAATGTTATATTTCCGAAAATTTCTTTTAATTCTTTCCGATAATCCTCTAACATATGGTAAAACTATACTTTTGCCTTTATTAACATTAACTCTTACATTATGTCTATTTTCCGTATTATAAATGTTAAACAATCGCTGCAATTAATTTATTAATAAATTCAATTGGATATCCATTATTAATGAAAGTTTCCCTTACTGTATGCAAATTATTCTGTCTAAAATCCTTATGTGACAATTTTATTGCCCTGTCAATGACACCTTTCAATGTTCCAATTTTCTTTCCGAATTGGTGGTCTGAATTAAAATCTAAAAACTTACCTGACCAAGTAGGTTTTCTATATCAATTAAGCTTCATTTTATTTTTATTACACCTAATGACATTAAATAACATCCACTAAAACTTCTGGAACAATTGTAAAGATATCATCAACATATCTCTTAAATATAATTGGTTCAAAAATTAATTTTGACAAAGCAATACTTTCTAATTTTTTCATAACTAAATTGGCTATAACCATTGACAGAGGTGACCCCAATGGAAAAGGGGCATGAAATTAATTTACGTACAAAATTAACAATGAATGAGTTTATTAAGACAATTAATTTAGTTTTTAATAACATAATTTTTTTGTAACGTTCCTTCTCCTTCCGCTTTATTTTTATTGGAATTCTCTGAGGTTTTCAGGATATGTGATTCGGATGGAGGAACGTATCAGGACAAGTTTTCGGGTGAATGATTTGATACTCGTTATGTTTCAAAAAAAATAACAATATATATATTTTCCTATAAATTATACAATAAAAATAATTAAAATAGTAATAAATTGATAAAAAAAATAAGAAATAACTTCTACTTTATTGGCATCTCGATGTAGATACCCTGCAACATAAAAGAATAACGATTTATAAATTAATTATTAGCGCTGGCAATTTTATTTTATTTTCTGTCTACTTATTAATTGGCTTATCTAAGTTTCTACGAATTCAGACGGCCTTGACCCAGTGCTTGCTCGCTTTGTTTACGCTATTTACTTAAACGGTTTATAGAAGCGGTCCGTCTGTTTACACGGAGTTTCTTTCGCAATATCTGAATAAATCTTTATTCTCTCTTTTATATCACGCTAAGGTGCGCCTTAGCTAGTGATATATAAGAGTTCGGTATTTTACTCAGGAATAAGTATTTCTTTTTCCTTAGTAAAACTCCGTTTTCCTTTTGATTTATTTTACAGCATTTACTTCTCATATTTATAATATTAGTCGATCAACGTTATGATGACTTGCAGATTTTCGGTCGCCGGTCGGTCTGGCATTAATCCGAGGTGCGCCTCGTGATTAATAGCCGTCTGGTAATTTAATTTGACGAAAAGGAGCGCCTTTTCCCCGAATTAAATTAGGTCGATTTTAATTTTGTCTCCCGGCGGTCTTTCTGGATTATTTCCTATGTGAAAAAGAATTACTTTAACAGAAGTCGGGAGCGCCCGTTCTTCTCAGTCGGTAATTTTTAACTCTTTTCCTACGAGTAAAGGGGTTTTTCCTTTGGCCTCGAGAAAGAGTCTTTTTTCATCTAGGAAAAAACAACAGAATATTACCGATCGGTAGATGACAGTTCTCTTCGTCACTCGGGAGGTATCCTTCCTCGACGAGTGCCGAAAACGAACCGTGCTCTTTGCAAAATTTAGCGTACTTTTATACACGGAAAAAGTACGTTACAAAAATCTGATTGGTTATTATTTATTTAAAAATACGGTAATATTGTTCCTATTGGTAAAATTATTTTATTCTATTTATTCTATTCTATGTTGTGTTTGTTTGTTTATTTATAGTAATCATTTCGTGTATATGTCTGCCTATTTATTATGATCTTACATTTATAATAACTCTTATCACGGTAATAAGTTAATTTATCCTACTCTTTTTCCCGTTACATTTTCGTTTGATAATAATTTTTATGAACAAAAATACGGATATCTAAAAGTTGACTAACTAAAGGTACTTTTTTTAATATGTTATTTAACGTCGCTCTATTTATGCTTCCAAATTTGGTGCTAATCAGCGACGGAGGTCTACGATGTGTTTGTAAACAAAGCACATGTAAATTATTACAGCGGTGTTTAAGTCAGTCAGCAGAGACCGAGATTCGAGCCATCACAGACCTTACTAAAGATACATAAATTTTCTCCTTATATATATATATATATATATATATATATATATATATATATATATATTTATGGAAGAATATGAATTTCTAATCAGCATTTTTAACACTCATTCCAATCGTTTTAAATTTATTTTGATTGATTTTTGATTATAAAAAAACTACAATTAATTTACATTACGATATTATTTATAAATTCATTTTTTTGAATCTCTATTAATTTTGAATACTATATAGAGATATAATTTTACAATTTCATGATTTTTGTTTCTTTGAAAAATACGCTGAAAACTACTTTTTACCTAATCGGTTCTCAAAGAATCAATCCGAAGGTTATACTCTGATTCGCAATTTAAAGCCTTAGCCAATAATTTACTATATATTGTTCGTGATATAGCTAAACTTTCTTCTGAATCATTGGTAACAATAATTGTTAATCCTATAAGTTTCAATGTTATGCTGTTTTTTAACTTTTTCTATCAATTCATTTCGGATATTACAATTGTATTTTTTAACGAATGTATAAACGAATGAATTTTTGAATAATTTTATTGATTATTATTATATGAATAAAATTTTTAAAATAATATATATATATATATATATATATATATATATATATATACTCGGTCGTTCATTACAAATGCCATACAAAAAAATTTGCAGTACGAAGAATTTAATCACAAAATCCATGAAGGATTCGTATCTTTTGTTTTCCACAGAATATATCAAATAAATATTGTAGATTTTACTAATGTTAATTATAAAATTTTTCTACTTTTACTATTACATATACTTTATTTATTGCATATTTTTTTATGTAATTGTATTTCCCGATGCTAAATGATATATAAGAAAAATAATTTTTTTACTGCGATCAGATTACTGGTTTATATTAAAATTTTACAAGCCCAGGATAGATATTCTACATTCTATATTTCTTGCAGAATTTTTTAGAAATTAATGTGCTTGTGTATAACATATATATATATATATATATATATATATATATATATATATATATATATATTAAAGAATAATTTTTAATTATCGTTACTATATTTGTAATATGTATCGCTTTGAATATTAATATATGTTATCAGAAAAGTTATTAAAAATTACAAAAATGTATTATAACATTGTCATATGTACGTATTGGCAACTTATTGTCCAATTTTCAGATGCTACATTTTACTCGCAACGACTCGCGACAGAGCAAGGCAATGAAATATGATCCTGCAATAAGAAGCTTTGATAACGAAAGATCTTTTGTGTATAACATCGAGCGCGACATAGATGTAGTATATGTATATATATATATATATATATATATATATATATATATATATATATATATATATATGCATGAAAGGGGGCTATTCGTACAATTTTCATCGTGGATACGTTCCTGAAATGTCGGTAGTGCAGAACATTGATTTTAGTTCTCCAACTTGACGCAAAATTTTTGTCTATGAGGCGCAACGATCGATTCGGACTTCCGGCAGTCGTGAGGAGCACTCTAAGTTTTCTACCAATCTCTGATAAAATCGTCATTTGGAATTTCTCCTTTTCCTTAGCATATCTTATTCTACATTTCTACCTATAATAATTTCACTTCGTGCGAATTTTGTGAGAAGGCTTAAGAAATTATGGAAGAAATTTTAACATTTTGACATTTGTGTCTTGTACTCTTGATTGTTATTATTATAAAAAATTTGTACATTTTTTAAACATATCATGGATATCAATTTTATGCATCACTTATGTAGTTATACATATGTGTTCAAAAATTAGATGAATTTAAATTAATAAGGAAAGAATTGAAATATGCACAATAAAGAAGTATTATTGATCATAAACTATTTTTTGTTGGTTTTTTTTTAATTTTGTTAACCTGAATTATAAATATCAACAATGGATAAACTGACAGTGATTTCTGGTACATTGTTTTTTGCAGCTGACATGTTTGCAATTGTCAGTCTTGCAATGCCTGATTGGATTATAACTGATGTTGGAGGTGCCTCTTTTACTTTCTACATTCATTTTTTATTAGTATATTTCTACAATTCTAATAATACTTTAATTTGAGAAATGTTTTAGGTAATACAAGATTAGGACTAATGTGGTCTTGTATGACTTTATATAATAGACCCCAAATTTGCTATAAATCAGAATTAAAGCCAGAATGGTGTATGGCATTGATTTGTATTGTATTTGGTTGTTTGTTAATAGCTATGACCATTATGCTTTTATTATGCTCACATTGGGATCGAAATTTCATTCCTTATGCTCGTTGGGTTGGATTTACAGCAAGTATGAAAATATTATATGAATATAAAATTGGATTTTATGCTGTATTAATTATCATTAATTTCAGTGGTACTGTTTTGCTTAGCTGCTGTCATATTTCCGATGGGATTTGATATAGATGAAATTGGTGGACAACCTTATCAGTTGCCTAATTCTCACCAAGTAGGCATTTCATATATATTATTTGTTTTAGCATTATGGATAACCGTTATTTCAGAACTATTTGCTGGAAAAGTTTGTTTACCACGTTTTTAGTATCTTGAGACAAACTTTTTTTTTCTCTGCTATTAAGTATTTTATGTATTCCTTATATTTATAGAAGAGATATTCCAAAGCTTGAAGAATTTTTAGAAAGATTTCAATTATAATCAAACAGTATGATTACTTTTTTATGTAAAATTTATTGCATAAGGAGGTTCTATCAGTATTAAGTAGGTGAACATTTGTTTTCTTATATTAGTTTACGACAACATATGGTTAGTTCTATATAATATGTAATGGTAGCTATTCATATTTCACAGTATGTTGTATTCTTTGAAAACAATTTTGTGAAATATTGTCAGTACTAATATTTTTCATATTCTTATACTCAGTGAATGATTCTAAAAAAAATCTATAAATAACTTTGAAAATTTTATCAAGTTTCTATCGTCAATTACTTTATGGCATATTCTTTGTAAGATACTTCAGTAAATAATGATTTTCAAACAATTGGTATTTTGTTGAATAACCAATGAACTTTCTTCAAATTTAATCTCACTGACTTTTATCTTTATGTATCTATGATGAGCTAATTAATAATTTTTAGTAAGTAATTAATTAATAATTTTTCTATAAGTTTAAAACCAATAGAACCTCTGTAAGTAATTATTATTGTTTTTCAATTGTATTTTTGTACATATGCTAATATGAGTAAAATTGATCAATGTATAATATGTTTTCAAATCAAATCATTTGAGCCATAAGCAGAATCTAAAGTATTTAAAAATATGGCACGTGTAAAATAAGTGAATTTTTTACAGTATATTATAAGATTTTTAAAAATATATGTGTAAAATTTATATTGTAATCAATAAGAAACTCAAAAAAGAATAAATTGATTATTTTTGTTTCTTTTTTGGAATTATTAATATTTATTTATTAGTAATTTAAAAATATATAAGTTTGTGTAAAATACTAATCTCAATTTCTACAAAAGTATACAGAATAATTAACATTAAAAAAACTATGTAAAAATATTTTTACTAATGTTTGCGATAACTAATTTTTAGTACACACTGTGTCTATAAGTTTGATTACAGTACTGTTACGTGGTTACACTAGTGTTTAATTATAATATAGTACATAAGTTAGATGTCTTATGCAAAGCTAGTGAAAATATCCATTATTTAATTATTACTAATCGAATATTACTAAAATTTATACCGTAATGATATATTTATTGAAGAACGGAGATATGGCTAATTTCTTTTTTTTTCTAAATTATAAACGTTAATTGCTTAATTATGCCTTCTTTGAGGAACAAACATGCAATCATGTTCAGTTTTAATTGCTTTCAGTTATAAATTATTCTTTTTAATTATTAAAAGAATTAATTTAAAGTTTATTATATACATAATTTAATGTTAGTTTATTAATTCACTTATTAGCCAATTGTTAAAGTTTATAATTAGAAATTGTTTAATATTGTATGAAAAACATTTCTTATTATTAACATTTTGTAAATGAAATCGCTCATTACATCCACTCTTCCATTACGTACAAATCTTTATTACATTTAAACAGATCATTACATAAGATTTTTGATCATGAAATCCTTGTAAATAGCAATATTTTTGCGAAGAAAGATATGCTTTTTCCAGATAGTGAAAGTAACTATTGAGTTGTGTGTTTGACCTCCCAATCTTCATGTATTTATATAAATTAATATTAACAATAAAATATGTATTTATATCTACAATTTTAACCTTTTTATACATTTGTTTTAAGAATTGATGCTAAAAAATAAGCATGTTTATATAGCTATCTTCTAATCTACAAGTTCTAATGATTAAACAAGATAAAATATTCTGTTATGTACATAAATATAATAAATAAGCCAAGTACACAAATTTAATTAGTGATATAAGGATCTATAAACATTTGAAAATAATAAAAATATTGAAAAAAAACAATAAAAAATCGCTTTCTTTAGAAATTAATAACGTCATTTTATATTTTAACGTATTGTTTAACTATAAAAACTAATTTCTTCTTTGATATTGCAATATTAGATTCATTTTCAAATGTTTATAATTCCTTAAATATCTTTATTTCACATACCAAAGATTGATTACATCAAACTCATAACGATCGCATCTTCTATATATAACGATAAGAATATGATACATTTAAAAAGTGTAACGCTTTTTTCTACAATATAATTTTCGATCTGTTAACGCTTAATCCGTTTTTGTAAATCGCTTAAATACAAATCTCAGATTTAATTTAGAAAATATAAAAATGCAAGTTTTCATTTATTTAAAACGAATTGTTAAACTATGTAGTAGGACTTCTTCCCATGCTGCTAGTTATTTACCGCATTTTAACATTATTTGATTGGTTATTTCCAATAGTATCACACCTTCTATAATATAATAAATATGGTACTCTAGGGGGTTGCGGATTCAGTACATTTGCTTCAGATACCCCTTTAAGAGAACTGTCATCATAGCGAACCCAACTGCCATATCCAACGTGAAAAGCATCGGTTACATAATGACCTTTAGTTGCTTCCTTGCCATCATGGTAAGTAACAGCAAGTAATTTATAATGTCTTTGTTTAGGACTTAACTTCGATCTTATATTTGCTGACATGAATTCTGAAATTATTATAAATAGTTTTTAATTGATGAGACATAAAGATTAATAAATATATAGAAAATATTTTAGAGTTATTAAAAAAAAAAACTTACTATGTTCAAGTTTAAGTTCTACAGGAAATTCTACACTTTTAAGAATCTTAGAACAACCATCAGGTTTATAATCAAACCATTTTAAATGCAATATAAGAATTACTGGTAGTTCTTCCAAAGTAACTTGTTTCCATGCTTCGATTTGCTGTTTTGTTTCACTACTAGTCATTCCTTCCAGCTGATCTTTTCCAACGAGAATTTCTAGAGCGCTTTTTACAGATTCTGCTTTCTATACAAAATAATTAAATGTTATCAATGCAAAGTCTTTGTAATTATATATCTTTAACAAATATTATACCTCTATATCGAGTTGTAGAGTGAAAAAAGGTTGAACATAGTCAGTGGGTTGTTCTGTGACTCGAGAAACTCTTGATCTTAATTGACCTCTAAATATATCTGATAATGGTGTGCGACCAAAATCTGTACTTCTTGTGATTGAACCTTTATTTTTAGGACCCATTACCTAAAATTTATTAGAAGATTTATGATTATTATAAGTAAAAAAATTCAATATTTTATGTTTGATAGCACATACCTTCCACTCTTCTTCACCTTGATTGTAATTGACATTTGATTCTACACATTCTACTACTTTTTGGTCATTATTATTTGCCAATTTCATTAACTAAAGGAAAATGTACTATTATATAATATACTTTTATGTCTAATAAATGTTAATTCAATTATGTTTACCTCTAACATTTCATCACTAATTCCATTTAACAGGCACGATAAAAATTCTTCTGCATCTTCTTGACGTCCTTCTACTGAAAATACGCCAGATGACGAATTTTTGAGAATTGTATAAATATAAGATGGTTCGAATGGAACACCAGTCTGAATATCTACAACTGCATCTTCATTCTGTTTTTGAACTCTATCTTTACGTGCAAGACGAGCTCCTTCAGAAAGTGGAGTAAATTCACGAGCAAATTTGATCCTAAATATTATAAAAATTAGATCATGTTTTTATTTTATAATACACAATTCTGTAGCAATAATAAGAAATTGTGTATTAGACTGTTTTATCAATTACTTACATATTGTCAATCAATGGGCTCGGTGAATGTTTAGATGGATTTTTCGAGTATGGCATTGCCATCAATAAATTATAAAATGGAGGACAAGCAAGTAGTGCCTGTAGTATACTATTAATATAACAGTAATTGCTACGATTTGTTAATCCACGAGGTAATAAGCTAACAGTTTGCTTATCCATTTGATAGCTAAGTAAAAATTCTAAAAAATAAATATTTATATATGTATCTAATAACTAACTATATAAGTATTTAATCATAAATTAACAGAAATTTAATTTAATTTAATTTACGGACCTCCCATTCTATAAGTAATCGGATCATCACAATGTATTTGAAGTACTTGACTGTGTAATGGTTTAGGTTGCTCTACTCCATTACCTGATATTTCATTCTTTTGTTGCACATCTTCTGTTGTGGAAAATAATTTATTCTGGTTACATTTTGTTGTTAAATGATTTTTTTCATTTGATGAAGGTTCAATCTGATTATTGTTTATATTTATATTATGAGGTGCAATAAGAGCTGTAGGTTTAGTACCTGCAGTATGGGATTCTGAATTTTGTTTTAAAATACTAGCCCAAGATTTATTCGATGTATTGGCAGCAATTGAAGCACTCATAGGCACTTCATTTACTTCAGATATATTTTCTACTACTGGTGTTTCTTTTTCTTCTTTGTTTTGAAAATCTTCTGTTACTCTTGCAGTAGATGAAGAAGCCATACATAAACTTGGTGTTTTTATATGAGAATTAGTTTCATCACATTCTTTATTATCGTTTCCATTTTGCTTAACTTCTATACTTCTCTTAATATTAACGCAAGGAATATCATTTTTCTCAACACCCTTATAATTTTCATTTATAGTTGAAACAATTTGTTGCTTAATTTTAAAACCAAATTTTTTATTATGAGAATTATTAATGGCAGTTATATTTTCATCAAGATCTATAGTAGATGAATCTATGTTACTATTATTTACAATAACTGTTGTGACTATATTTGTTTGAGATGAATTATTATCATCATCAAGTGCTTGATGAATGGAAGGCTTTGTCATATTTACATTTTGCACTCGTTTTTCATAAGATTTGTGATTTGTGCTTTTTATGGATTCACCATTATTTTGTGGTAATATACTTTGAGACTGACGATTATACTTATTATTTGTTGGAGATTGATGAAATGGTATGTAACTAAAGTAAAGATAGCAAATTACAAATGTGCTACTTATGTAGAACATGATTTTTTTAAATGTTTTATGTCAACTTACTCAACATGATGAGCTTGTTGTGGCATTGAATGGTATAAACCAGAAGAAAAATAAATTGGCTGTCCAGCAGCAGGATGCTGCTGTGAAGTAACAGTAGGATCCGATACACATAAAATTGGTGGAAACGGTATAAGTGAATATGGACTGTGATCTGCTACATAACTAGTTTGAATTTCATTAGCATGATTCATGCTTCGGCTATAATTCTTACTACCACGCCCACGGCCACGTCTACCTCCTTCTCGCATGGATGTGATTTCTTGATTTTCATTATTTGCGGAATACATATTTGGTGAATAAGCCATTCCTTGAAAACATGCATGAACATTTGGGTCGCTGACATACATGTTTGTTTGCCATTCAGGGTACATAGGTGCCATTAATGTTTGACCATATGGTAATGTGGATGGTAAAGTAACAAGGACAGAAGATGAAGCATTTGTTTGTGGTTCAAATTTAATTATATTTCCTTCCATTTCTATGAAAATAAAATTTTAGGTTAAAAAATAAATATTGGGTGTAAAAATGTAAACCAGTTAACATTAAAACATAATTTGTTATACCATATTGTTGCCAAATCTTTGGCTCTTCTGGATCTTCAATCTGTTCTGATACTTCATTATAATCATTTTCTCCCCTCTCCCAGGGCAGTTTTAAACCCTCAGTAACAACATTAGGTTTCAAAATAGCATTTAATTCATCTCTGCCATTTGCATCTAAATTTGAAAAATCTAGAAATTCAAACTCGCTCTGCAAAATACATGAAAATATCATTTAATTGTTCAATTTATTATTGACCAGATGATAAATTTACATTTTGTATAAAAAATTGCTGAATAATGGACATTGATTTTTTGTAATCTGTAGTCAATTATTCTTGTGCTTTTTAGATCATTCTGCCAAATAGAGCACTTGAAAAACTCCGCGTGTAACCTCAATACGAAAATCAAAAAAATCTTAGTTTTTAAAAATATTATTACTGTCTTAAACAGTCTGGTAAATTAAATTTATATTATACATCCTATAAGTATGAACCGGCATATTTAACAATTTCATTATATATTTTTAAAAAATTCTAAAATTTTAACCTTAAAAAAGATGATATAGAGGCAGCACCGACACAAAATGACCTCATCAAATCATACACAATATTATAAATAAATTTATTGGAAATATATAAATAAGGTATAAAAAGATATATTATAAATTATTTTATCTTACCTTATACGAATTATCCATGCTATCAGGTTATTAACTTGAGAAAACATCAAAAATGTAAAGGACAAGGCAACATGAGGCCGACACAGAACCCGCACGACTGAATGCGAGAGCAGCCGTCTTTTTTTCGGGGTTGTGTGAATTCTTCGTTCTCTCTTTCTGTCTTTTTTTATATGTGACTGTTTTTTTTACTTTTATTTGAAGTCTAACATTTAGCTTAATTAGCCGCAATGAGTTTGCGACATTGAAATTGAAAAATACTTTTATCTTGAGACAAGAAATTGAATTACTTTGAACTTGTTACTTTATTTCATCCTTGCCGGAACGAACGACACAATTCATAAGGAAATGCATGATTAACTATAAAAATGGCGCAAACTTCGAAATTTAGAAAAGATACTAAACAAGGAAACCGCTTTTTAGAATAGTAAAAAATTATGAAGTTTGTTTACTACTTAATAGATAATAATTTAGCAAACGAATAGAATGATATAACTACTGTTACCTTTATATATCATGCTCTGATCTAATTATGGTGCACAACTATATGGTACGTATAGTTATCTGAATGAAGCCTAAAAACAGCATACGGAAATAAGGATTACGGCAACGTCGGCAACGTGCACAAATTCACAAAGTCTAACACGAGTGCACGAGGCACGTTCTGCGAATGCGCGGTGACAGAGCGGAGGGTACGGAGCGAGGACGAGACCACAATGACCGCACAATCGTCACGATTCTACCTTTAGGCTATAACCGATGAAGATAAACGTACACGTAGAAGCGTAAAGCCAATGAGGGCTTTACTACCGTTCGGTGGCGCCAGTTGGCATGGGGGGAAATCCCGCGAAATTTTAAAAAGTTTTTATCAATATATTAGAAAGACTTAAATCACTTTATTTATAAGATTATATATATGAGGGATAAATTGAAATAATACATATTTTTACTATATTTTTTAAAAATTCCAAATTTTGTAGCATGCACTTCAAATTTTTTTCCATACGAAAAGAATGATAAATGAAGCAGGTCTTTTCTGTAAATAACATTTTTTGCTAATTGTTGTAAAACTTTGGCTTTACAAACATCTAAAAACTATTTATTCGTATTCTTCTGTTGTAAAACTAGCATTCATTTTTACTTTGCCCAAGGATTTCACGAAAAACTGTATTCATTGTTCAAAAAAACATTAAAAAATGGTTATTTTACATTAGTTATAATATTTTATATTTATTTAACGAAGAAATAGCTTCAAATAATGAAATCTGAAATGCTTAATTTTGGCACTTTAATTGTGATATATTCTTAAACACGCAATGTAATAAAATAATTCAATAAAAGTAATTTTTCAAATAAATTTATTTCTCTTAATAATTGTAATGCACGTATTTTGCTTAAAAACATAGCTATCATATCAATGGTAAATAAAATTATAATTATAATTTTTAATAAATAAGGCGTGGCTATCAAATAATGAAACTGCTAATATAAAATATTTTATTAGGATATTATATATTTTTTTATTATCGCTCTACGAGAATCTTCCATTGTTCGAAAGCTTAAGTGTTGGGTCCATGTGCATGGAGTGAAAGCTACTGCGGAAATTTTGTGGTGTGGTAGTGCTGGAGAGAAAGCTCTGATGCCATTAGACTATAGGCAACGCAATGGGAATCACGATTAGTGCAAAGATTGTCTTAGTATACCATAGGGCAGCGTAGGTTTGGTAAAATAAGTTTCCGCATTTAATATAAAATATACCTATGTAAAGAATTTAGAAAACAGAAGGGTTAAAAATAAAAAGGAACTTTTATCGCATGAACTGGTCGTTTTTGTTCCTTATGAATGAGCGGATTTTCTTCGCAAAGCCATAGAATTCGTCTGATCATTTCATTAGCTATTTTTTGACATGCTTGAAGTATATCATAATATAAATTCTAATCTGTTTTTGCAAGCCTATATGTTAAGAATTAAAAAACGTGATTTGATTTATAATTTTATTGAAATTGACAGAAACTGCGTTTATTATTATAATAGTAATTTATTGTTCATTTGATTACACTCCGAATTAAAATTATTCTGTTCTGTTATATTCCGATGAAATTTAGGCTTAATTACTTATATGTATAAGTAATAATAAAATGTAAATAGCGTTTGTGATTCTACGAAAATGAATTATAAGATTATTATTTGTTTATGTTGTTATAATGTGTAAACATGCAACGAATTTAATGTATAAATAATGTATTATACATATTTATGAAAATATATATCTTCTCGCGTAATGAAAGTGAGACCACCGTGTGAAATTTCGCGCGTGACGTCTTTAAATTGTACGGGAGGTAGATCGCGACTCTCATGTACTAGGCCATCTAGAGCATAGACTCGTAAGCCCACGGTAAAAGAAATATTCCTAAATATTTCTCTAGGCCGGTAGACTCATCTCGGGAATGCTTGCATTCCTAGAGGACCGAGTCAACGTGCACGGAGGTTTCCGTAGGAGGAAAGCTCTGGGGCTGTCAGACTGCAGGCAAATGCTATGATTGTCGATAATGAAAAACAAAGACCTTTCCGGGCTTCAGCCACGCGCGGAAATTTTATTGGAACGATGAAAAGGGAGGGATCGAAATGCAACATTAAACAGCCGCACGGGAAAACCGTAGCAACTAGGACGCATGGTTACTCGCCGGCCGAAATTAGGTTTGAGAGTGGGAAAACCCTATAAAAGCCGGCGCGCCGTGTAGCCTCGTCTTCTTTTCGCCTTCGATTTTTGCAACAAACGGCTGTCCCACGGAATTCGCGAGTTTTCTTTCATTAGAACAAATTGTTTTTTCATTTTCTTTAACACTACATGTAAGGATGAATCTATAAGATTGAATCTATTTTGATATCTGAATATCTGTTTTATAATGCAAATCCTACAAGTTTATTTTCATTCATAGTGGATTTTAGCTACATTTTTAATCTTTTCAATATAGAAAATAATTTCTCACTTGTAACAGAACTGGTAGGTAGCCATAAAATTTCTAGAAGAACATGATATTCCTCATAATATTTAAGCAAACTAATCGCAGTACAATCATCGTATTTTTCATTTGCATATTTTTTATTCCATAATTGTAATTTAACTATCTTCAGCTTTAGAAAAACTGAAATTTCGTTTAAAAGTATGGAACATTTATCTGCAACATTAGAGATAAGTTCTTTGAACAAGTTATTGTGTTTTTTTTGAGTAATCGAGTCATGAAATAAAATAGATAAATGCATAATTAAATCGTTTTTTTAGGTAAACGAAACTTTTAATCTTCTATTCCATTTTATAATATTGAAATATAAACAGATTATCTTTAGTATGTTTTAGGATAAGTGCTAGGATAATTTTGGCTATAATTTTGTCTAGTATTTCGGCGTATTTCAATTTTTATCTTTTTCGATTTCAATTCTTCATCTTTTTCCATGTCAATGATTTGTTAAAAAATCGTAGATAACGTCTCTGTTCGTTTTTCTTGCTTTCTTACTCATGTGTTAGACTTTCTAATATAAGTTTCTTATATTAAGTATAATTATTTATATTAGGTTTTCGAATATAAGTATCCCACTACATATGTTAGTTGTCAGAGCAATCTGAGTTTATTGAAGAAACCGATATAGTTTAACTGTGTAATTAAGAATATCGAATAGACGAAAACGCTAATTATGCCTGCATTGTCACAGTGAAAGAATCATGTAAATTTAGTTTTTTCAGTTATTTTAACATCTTGCCATAATAATACAGAAGAGAATCAAGTGTTTGAATTATTTTATATTGTAAAATTCTATACTGTAAGATTTCATCATGGTTTCGACCAACAGAGTTTCATAAAGTCCCGAGAGAAAGACACCTATGTTTTTTACTGTAGAATGTTTGTATAACGTAGTAAAGAATTTTATGGTTGCTTTCTAAAGTATTGACTGTTTTTTTCTTTATTTAGTTACAGTACCTCAAGACTTGAAAGTCATAATGGAGCAATTTATCTCTTGTTATGCCTACGCTGTATTTAAGATTTAATTATAAATGTTTTGAAGTAAAACTGACTTTTTTTCCGTATATTAGAACTTAGATTAATTTCTTCTTCAGTATTATTTAAATCATTAAATTTTTTAAGGAGATCTATGAATATTATAAACTCTTCGTGAATTTTAGTTATAAAAAACAAGTAATCAAAATCTTCGTGAATGTTAATTGTAAAGAAAATAAGATGCGATATTTTATGATCTACACATCAAAAGGCTATACAAATCACCAAGAAACATACTTCCTATTTTTGTAATGCACAAGACCTCGGCTAGAATACCATCAAGAACATATTCAAGATTTATAAATTAACTACCAGGAAGTATAAGAACTATCAAGATTTACACAATTTTCACTCTATTTATGACTCACGTTAGAATGCTAAAAAATTACGAAGAAGAATATCTGAAAGAGTTCATATAAAACTTCACAGATACAAAGAGTAAATTATAGAATTTTGCAAGATAAATAAAGTTCTAAATAAGAGTAATGACTTAACAACAATATTATTAGTTTTGATGAACAATCATACGTAATCATCTAAGTTGAGAAGACAGAATATGAGAGCAGGAAAAAGGGTCGTCTCTGTATGTTAATGATGGTACAAAGTCATACAATATTGCATATAGAAGTCTGCGTATCGTCTGGAATAAGAATATCAATCTATTTATTACCTATAGAGAATATATTTACTTTCGATTTAGATAAAACTTGTTAAAAATTCAATTTGCGCAAGTCTAGGGGAGGGTTTGATTGCTTCCATTTTATATTGTTCTTTTGCTCGTTCTCCCATACTATCTGATAACTTGGCTGTTCGCGGCTAGGCGCACGGGATAGTCGCTGGCTCTTCATTTCTCTCACTTCTTTCCTAAGCAAAGTTGTACGTCCATCCGCGAAGCACTAGTTATAAACCTAGTAACAAGTTTTGTACTTCTTGTTTGTTTCGCATTTGCGCCATTGATAGTACCCACTCTTTCTTTGGCTAATTTAAAAGAACTGCGATAGAAAAGTTTTATGTCGGTCTAGAAATCTGTCAAGATATTTGAAGAACATTTTGAATACAGGTTGTAATCCTTACCTTAACTGACTGGAATTGTCAGTCTTAATTTAACTGATAGAGTCATCTCCAAGCATTAACTAGCAGGCATCGTTAGGTCCCCTACAGCGACTATATTAAACATTTTTTAACAAAATCTTTTTAAAATGACCTTGGAAGATTGGTCAAAAGCCCAGAGCATGGTTATGGATTAGGTCACACTTAAAGCAAAAATTTTACCTCTTTCCAAATCCACAATAAAAAATATGGATTCTCATTTGGGACAACATATTTGACCCTGGAATGACTTAAAGGTTGTAGTCAGGGACATGGTCAAGTTTATAGTTGAACATAAAATTAAACATTTTATATATATATATATATATATATATATATATATATATATATATCTATATATGTAACCTCTACTACTTCTGTCCATGGCTTGAATAGAATGCACTGTATAGAAATCGCATGCGCGGACTATAGGGTGTGAAGTGTCCACTTCGTGACAGTGCTACAGTACGTAGATCTTAACGTAGTTCTTGCTTTTATTTTCAACAAAAGTAAAAATCTAAATGATGAAATCCTGCCAAGATTAGATTTGGGACCAGATGTCTATCTAGGCGAAGTGCTTGTTAATTGCTTCTATTAATTTCAAATGTCAAGTATGGGCTTCTTCAGCCAGAAACACCTCAGCCACATTCGTCCACCTCCATACTTGATCAAATTGACCTGACAGCAATGGAAGAGACGTAACCTGAAGTTACAATGAATAAAATATTATAGACATATTATAAAATATATCTCGTTAGTACGTTTTTAAATATAATTAATTTAAATCCTGTAAATCAGAAAAAAAACATAGTATTAGAAAAATAATCAAACAGTTTCCAGCTCCATTTTATTTATCGAGCGATAAATTCCAAACAACAGCTATAATATTAATAGGTGAACTTAGTTTCCGACCTTTTTTAACGGAAAAAAGACATTTATGATGAAAATGGATATACGTTATCTTAATCAAAATAATTTCCATCATTTGCTACTACTTTTTCCTATCTTTCTGGCAATTCGGCGATACATTAGCGAAAGAGTGATGACGGTTTCGAGACGATTCAAACATCCACAAATTATTGCAATTCTTGAACATGTCGGAAGTGTGTAACAACGAGGTCATGCTGCATCGATATGAATAGGTTGTAATCAGAAGGCACTATCTTTGGTGAGTATGATGGGTGCGGCAACACTTCCCATGCGAGCTCCAACAGGGTGTTTTTGACAGCTTTTGCAACATGTATCAGAGCGTTGTCATGCAAGAGAATGACTTTGTGCCTATTGCTCGCGATTGCTGATCTATATTCGATCAATTGCTATTGAAAATCATTCAGTTTACATTTGTATACCTCGTCAGTGACAGTTTCATTCGGTTTTAGCAGCTTGTAGTACAGTACAACCTATTGGTCCCACAAAAAGCATAGCAATACCTTTTGGCCGAGGATGTTCCATTTGGTTGTGGATGTGGACGGTTGGCCTGGTTCCATCCATGACTTATTGCGCTTCGGATTATCATAGTAGATCCACTTTTTATCACCAGCCACAATACGACGTAGAACACTTTTTTTTTTTTGACTGGCAAGCAATGACAGCACGATATTGTATCGATTAATAATGACACTTTCGGTAAACTCGTGTGGCATCCATTTTCCTTCTTTATGAGTCTTTCCCATCGCATGTAAACGTTTGCCAACTGCTCTGTTACTGACTTCTAACTTAGTAGCGAGTTCTTTCTACGTGTGAGCTGAGTTTTCGTCCAATCATGCTTGCAATTCATTATCTTCAAACTTTTTCGGTTGTCCAGAACATTCTTTGCCACTAACATCAGTATCTCCACTTCTAAACCGCTGAAACAACTCTTTACATGTTGTGAGCGTTGGAGCTTGTTCGCCATAACATTCTTGAAGCAATCGATAAGTTTCTGCTACACTTTTTTTCAAATCAAAAAGTGCAAAACGACATGTCGAAAAAACGATTTATCATTATTCATTTTTCACTGATCAAACATTGTAAACATTGTAATTTTTTCACAAATGATGGTGCCTGTTAATTGAATTTTATTGGTAAATGACAAAACTAAAAAATAATAACTAGATCCGACACATCTACCGAAAAGTCGTACTACTTATATCGCCATCTAAACATGAAGGTTAGAAACTAAGTTCGTCTTCTAATAATATATAGAATTATTATTAGAATAATAATATTCTAATAATAGAATATTATCTATACTAGAGACAACGAATCAAAAAATTAAATACTGTTAAGCAATTTTAACACCCGCACAGATTTAAATACTCAGATTATATATCTACTCTGCGATAGAATTGTTCGGCTTTGAATTCTTCATATAATACATTTCTTATAGTTAAGTTTAAGTGCTTTCCGGTGAGTTGACGCATCAGTCCTGCTTAATTCATTGTGCTTATGAATCAAATCCGTACTGTCCTCAAAGGTATTGAAATATTAATTTATATGGACGACACGATCATTTATTCGATTACCCTAAAACATTACAATGAATAATTATTAATTGTATACATGTAATGAAAAGATAAATTAACTTTAAAGTCAAATAAATTTTCATTTTTACCTAGAGAAATAAGTTTCTTGATTCCTTTTACTATTTGCTGCATGCATTAAATCTGGCCCTGTTATATCCCGATGCATGCCCCTCCGCCTACAGCCTTGCGCGCGCGCAACTCAAAGCGAACCCATCCTTTTTACCGCGACGACTCTGTACCAATCAATGTCCGTGACCAAGCATGGCTGTTCATGGCGCGACACGGAGCCGCTTGCGTGAATGGGTTAAAGGGAAGGGCATTTTTAGATATTAGTCAATACGGATCTGGACCTTGGACAATCTCGTAGGACTGAGCCTCGAATAAATCTAGTTTCTTAGACAAAACAACGCCCTTGTCATTTGCTCCACCCATCCACCCCAAGTATCCCCAAATCCACCCCACCCAAAGTAAGCATAAAAATGTAGGCATAAAAACCCCAATATTTGAATTTTATTGTTGGACGAAATGATCTTTTATTACTTATAAAAGAACAACGTGTGAAATTGATATAATAAAAAATGATATAGCGGGCGAAATTACGGCAAGAGGCGCAACGACACGACTCGATTAGTTATCAGTACCAGACTGTCCTTTGTAATCTCGAAGGCGCTTTCGCGCGGATGTCCTCTGCTCCTTGCCGTCCTCTTCTCTCTCCATGTGCGGCGATACGCTAAAAACAATCGAGCATCTGCCAACTATCACTAACATCTATTCATACCTCATTCGCTGGCCAGATCACGTATACCTCTTACACATTTCCATAAGACACACCGCTACTCTACTTCAGTAACTTATAATGCCACTGAACATACTTCCTACGTTGGGAACGGGGAGATCAATGCTACATAAATAAGCATGTTATGTATATTATACATTATAATTATTAAATTAAACAAATATGCAAATATATACAATGGATGAATAAAATTTATATTATTACATTGATGATGATCTTGAAAAAAAAATAATGTTGTTCGCATGATGATCATATACATCATATATCTATTCAAACTAAATATTTAAATAGAATTTACCTGTTTATATTTTATATTTATTTGTGTTCACCTTTCTTATTTGCATTTGCCTCATGAAACTCGTTGTATCAATATTGGCTCAATCTTGACAAAAATTATGATTACGCATTTGCATACATATATTACATCGTTGTATTTATAAACGATAATGATAACGAATGAGATCACGCTATTTGCAGCGGGTTCTCCCCGGTCTTTCTATATTCTTCCTGTATTCTCTCTGAGCCTCAAGCATGGAATAAGTCGCATAACGTAGTAGCATTCCCCTTTAAAATTCCGTGGGCTGTTTTCAACGTTACCACACGGACTATACTATCGACATCAGGATAAACTTTCGTGACTTTCTCCAGCTTCCAATGCATACATGGTTGATACTTATCTACAAGAACGATAATTGATCCCTCCTTCAATTGTGGACTGCTGTTAATCCATTTCTGCCTCTTTTCAAGTTCATACAGATATTACAAATGCCAACGTCGCCAGAAATCCTGTCGAGCCTTTGTATCCAGGCGCCAGAAAAATAGTCGGTTCTCTGAAACATTTAATTCATTAGCTTTAGGTATCATATCGAAAGGTCTACCTGTTAACAAATGCGCAGAAGTTAAGGCAACCAATTCATTGGGATCTGTTGACAAGGAAAATAAAGGCCTAGAATTTATAATAGATTCTATTTCAATGGCAAAAGTAATTAATTTCTCAAATGTAAGCAAGGGCTCGCCGACTACACGTTGAAAATGATGTTTGAAGAACTTGACAGGAACCTCCTAGATTCCACCAAAATGAGGAGATATTGGTGAGCTAAAATGTCTATTTATTCCCTTTAAAGTAACATAGTGAAATACAGGATCATTAAACTCTCCCGAATTTAACAAAGCGTATAACTGGTGGAGTTTATTATTTGCATCAATAAAAATAGTACCATTATCGGCATACAAATTAGATGTTATGGCCCTGCAACCTAGAAAATGCTTCGAAGCCACTATGAAACCATCTGTGGTTAAATCACTAACGATCTCTACATGTATCGCCTTCGAAGACATACACAGAAGACGCACCCATAAGCCTGACACTTTTACGATTCCGTTCTTATTTTCTTTGATGACCAAGGGACTGAAAATATCAGCCACCGCGTGAAGAAATGGGATCATAATACCTAACCTTGATATACGGAGATCATCCATCATATATGCAACTAGAGTCGCTCGAAAACGAATCCATTTAACGCACGACCGTATGACCTTCCTGACTTGATTTTTTCCGTCTAACTAGTAAAAACATTGTCTCATACTCGCTAACGTTGCTTGTATACTGGCGTGGTATTGCCTCTCGTGAATATCATGTATATTCAGATCCATCACGTGCTGACGCGAGCGTAAAAAAATAGGATGGTTTGGCCAAATTTAAGATCAGCATTTCTGAGCCTCTAACAATAGGCCATTACTCGAGTCAGGCGATTGTATGATGAAAATCTGCCAAATACCTTGCTATTTCCTTCGAGGCTGGATAGCAAGCAGATCGTTTTTTTTAGACCTGGTAAATTCGCTTTTATTGTTAATATCTCGTTCGCCCATATCTCTTCTCTTTTTGCAAGCCATTCCGGTCCATTTTTCCATAGATCGTTTTCGAAGAATTCGCGAGGGAGTTGATTTCTTGACAAAGAATCTGCGGCATTTGATTTTGTACGCACATGACGCCATTGTACATCCTGACAGATTTTAACGATCTCTGTCATTTGGGTATATATATATATATATATATATATATATATATATATATATAAATACCTTCACAGCATCAGGATTTCTGTAGCCATTATAGGGCAATGGTCGAGTCATTTCAAAATACAACTTTAGTGGATTTGAAAACAATACTATCCCTGATTGTATAAACGCGCAAAAGTTAATGCACCGCATAGTTCTAGTTTTGGTATCGTCATTTCTTTGATCGGTGCAACCTGTAACCTTATGCATAGAAGGTATACGCTGATATCTCCATTTTCATTTTTTAATCTCACGTAAAGCAAACCACATATTCTACTTTACTTGCGTCACAAAATCCATGTATTAGTATGACAACTGGATTTTCTACTAATACATGTCACTGTAAGGTTAATTTGTTAATGAGCTGCAGTTACTCAGCAAAGACTGTCCAGGCAATGTGGATTACTGTTGGTAATAATTCGTCCTCATTGACATTGCTTTCCAGTATTATTGCATTATAAATTTTTATAAATACAACAGGTCTTAGCAGTCCAAGAGAGTCAAATTATTTTGCAATTTCGGACTAAAGCATCCGCTTAGTGACGGCTTTAGCAGTAGTATTAATGGTATATAGCAAAGCATCGTCCTGTGTTTTCCACGCCCAATGTATTATGCACGCCTTCCGGTCATAAAGGTTAAATCGTTCAGAGAATCACTTAATTTATCGAAGACATGTACTAAGACTTTAGTACGCTAATAGTCTGCTTGCGTATTTCACAAATCTCTTTTAAAGTGCTTGCTTCGGTTATTAGATCATCTACGTAGAGATTCTGTTTAATAATTTTCGCTGCTATTGGATAATCCTTTCTCTCATCCTCGGTTAACTGAGATAATGTTGTTTTTTTTTTGTTATTAAACATCGATCTATTTATGCTTCCAAATACCGGTGCTAATTAGCAAAGGAGGTCTATGATGTGTTTGTAAACAAAGCACATGTAAAGAATTACAGCGGTGCTTGTATCCATCGGCCGAGACCGGGATTTGAACTCGGATCACCAAATTACTTGTCCTTCGCTCAAGCGATCGAGATATCGTAGACCTCCTGAGACAATATTCGAATTGATATAAAGAAGGATAAAGATATACCGAATGTATATCGAATGTATATACATTATGTAAAGATGAATGTATATACACTATGAAAGATATACAGTATGTAGATACATCTTCTTTATACGCATTGATGATGTATTTGTAGCTCTGAAATCTCAGCAAGTGTGCAAATAATTTGGGTTGAATAACCGTTCCTAATATCAGCGCCTTGGTTAAGCTAAAACCTGAACTAGACTTAGCAGATCCGTCAAAAAACGCTCAATTTGCTTGTATTACTCGAGCTTTTAGTGATTGATGCGGCAAATAATAAGCATTTGGTTTTTCATTATGTACCAAAGTCATAAGTCTTAGGTCTATATACTCTTGCATCACCCGTTTAGAATCCTCTTGTAGAGCTTCATTTACACTGAACTTTCGTTGCAGCTCAAAAATGTATCTAAAGTTATTGCTCGAGAATCTCCAAATTCAGGGTTACTTATCTTGAAAGGCAGTCGAACAATGTACCGACCATTTTTCGCATTGTTCTTCCTCAATGTTTTTCTGCATCTGTGCGCCTGTATTATCGATTATTCAAAATTGTTCTATTTGCTGTTCCAACTTCGTTAGCTGGCAAAAAACAGTTGTATTATCCTAACGTTGGGTCTTTTGCAAGTATAAATCTGATATACCGGATGTTAATTTTATCTGTCCTACTGATAGTGACAAGGTGGCCATTCAGCCTCTAAGTACATCTACAGTTTGGGGACAATAATAATTCGGGTCAGTTAGCTTAATATTATGAGGAATATTCTGCTTAATAATCTGCTCTGTATCGTGGGAAACTATTAGAAATGAGAGCTTCATTTTAAAATCATTTTGGAGAGAATGAACGGTAAATTAGATTGCTCCCTTTGATTGTTTCTGCATCCCATTTATCGCACCTATTCAGAAACTTTAAGCGCCGTGCAAACTTTTCTGTAATAAAGTGCGTTGTTGCGTATGTATCTAATAGCGCATTTTCGTGTACGAAAGCTCCGCACTGGTCCTTCACACGTACCACCGCGCTCATCATTAATTGAGATTGAGCTGCTTTCTATGCTAAATTTAATACTATTTATTGACTATTCTCTTTCTCTTTATTCGTAGTCTCCTTGCTCCTTACGCTGAAGAAGGCTCCTTTTTCATGAATTTCTTCAAAATGCCATCTGATCTTCTTGCAAAAGAGAATTCGTGGCTTTTTACATTTCCTGCAGTCGCTGTACAAGCACGAGTATGAATGAGTTTTGAGGCAGTTTCTTTTTTTTTAAATTCTTTCCATCTTTTTTTAATGTTAAGGGCTAAAAAATGCTTGTACTTGTATAATTTATGTCCAATGATTTTACACATGGGACATCTGATAGCGGTCGTAATGAAAATGTTTTCACCCGTCATGATTTTCCGTGTCTTTCGGAAGGATGTTACCTTACTGCTTCCCGGACGCTTACCCTTTTTTCCTTCGTTGGTATTGGCCTGATTATCCACCGTCATCGTAAAAATACGCTGTAAATAAGCTGTCTTGGTGACGAATTAATACAACTTTGTAATTGTAGGGTATTTATTTGATGTTACAGCCTCTTTCCATTTTGTCCGTATTTCTGATGGCAAATCACGCTTGATCATACGCGTTACTATATTTTCCAAAAATTCCAAGACGTTGAATCGCTGTTTCATGTTATCTACAAGCTGTATCAATCCTTTGCGGATGGATTGAACGGCTGTAAGGATTTCGATAATTGCATCTAAATGTTTGTCCATCAGTATCCTCTTTCTCTCGTACAAGTCTCTTAAAAGCTTTCAGGTATTGCGATAATTTTCGACACTAAGTCTTTACGCTTATCAATCATAGTTTCAAAGGTGTTTTTGTAAAAGAGTTATTTGTCCAAATCACAAGAAAATTTTGGTAGTAAAACTGCGTTAAGTTGATATTTTTTGATTTTATTATTTTTGATTTTGTTATTTTTGATTGAAGCTGTTGAACCATTTAGGTTATTACTCTGAGAGGTTGTAGGAATTTCCACACTATCTATTCTTGCGGCTAAAAGAAAATATCTATGAAGAATGTCTTCAATTTCCTCAAGGGACTCGTCATCAGGCCAGTTTACTATATAGGTAATTTATAGTGTATTTCTTCGTAATTTTTTCATAAGATTTTAATACATTCGAAACGCAGCTTTGCATTTTTTCATCAATTTTATGTTGTTCCAATGAATTTTGCGAAGCTTTAAGTTGTGATTTTAAGTACGCTTTCAGTACGTTTTTGTGTTATCATCTTTAAACGTATTTCGTCCATTATGCTTATTTTATTCCAAGGACCAACTTATTCCAATCCGATTGAATGTTAATTCTATAGGATTTAATGGTAAATTGAACAGAGAGTAAAAATGAAAATAAACAGAAGTTATATTTTTGAATCAAAGTAATTCGAAATATACAAAAAATAAATCGACCGAGATATAAACAGCCTATATTATACTATACATTAATAAAAATTATTTAGAAAATATATAATTTTAAAAAACTATAAAGTAGCTAAAAGGTTTTAAAACAAAAAAAAGAATATACATATACAGGGTGAGCCATTTTATTCGGCGTAGTTGGATTACTCACAGTCTAGGCCAGATAGGGCCAATAGGTTTTAACAAAAGTTGTAGAAGGCAAAGGGGGCAACACAATAGAGTTAAAGTTTTTAACCTTGAACTTGCACTTCAAGGTTATTTCAAGGTCAAATTGATGTTTTTAAATGGGAACACAGGTCAAATCAAGGTCAAACTCGGAATTAAAATCATTGATACCTTAATTGTAGATAGGCTAATCAACTTTCACACTGATGTACCCCATCCCTACATACTCTTACAAACCTTATAAACAGACACACAATCAACCAATATTTGTATAAGATTTGTAAGGGCATGTGGAGATGCGGTACATCAGTGTTAAGATTGGTTAGTCTGTCTGATTTGACCTTGAAATGATCTTGAAAAAAATATCACAATATGATTTTAAACGTAAAATTTTCCGCTCTTTACAAACTCGAGGTCAAAAATAGGTGTTCCCATTAAACAAAATCACTTTGATCTTGAAATAACCTTGAAAGGCAAGTTCAAGGTCAAAAAATGTATCCTTATTGTGTTGCCCCCTTTGCCCTCTACAACTTTTGTCAGAACCACTTTGCCCTATCTGGATTAGGTTGCGAATAATCCAGCTGCGCCGATTAAAATAGGTCACCCTGTATAAACTATATAATTTAATTTAAGTTAGTAAAATGCATAAAGATGTAAAAGCACACTAAAATTTGTTCTCTGAAAATTCAATACAAATTAATTTTTTAATATTTTATTTGAAATTATTTTTATTATTGTTATTAATTTTATGATTTGGATTATTTTGATTATTTTTCGTGCATAGATTCGCGAATTTTATATGAAATTTAAATTACACAATGTACGAGGACGGTCCCACAAGTACCTGGCCCAACAAGTAAAATTCAAAAATTTTGGACAAAAATATATTTATTTTTCAGCATAATCTCCTTTCAGCTCTATGCACTATTTCCAGCGATGTGCAATAAATTTGATACCCTTTTTATAATAAGAATTGCCAAGCTCCTCATAATACCCAATAACTGCCGACATTACCTCCTCATGGTTGGTTTGACCAGCGAGTCATTTTTTCAAGTGTGGGAACAGAAAATAATACGAGGGAGCTAAATCTGGCGAATAGAGTACGTGAGGTAGCCATTCAAACTTTAATTCATTAATTTTGGCGATTGTAATAACGGATGTGTGTGCCGCTACACTGTCTTGATGGAAGAACACTTTCTTCTTAGCCAAATGCGGCCACTTTTGCTTGATTTTTTTCGCTCAAACGTTGCAATAAGTTCGCATAATACTCGCCGTTGATAGTTTTTCCTTTTTTAAGATACTCAATAAAAATTATGCCACACGCATCCCAAAAAATCGACGCCATAACCTTACCTGCACATGGAACGGTCTTTGCCTTCTTTGGAGCCGGTTCTCCTTTTTAAGTGGATTGCTTTGATTGTTCTTTTGTTTCAGGTGTGAAATTCGGCTTTATTTTTGCGAAATATTGCCACTCAACTGAACTCAACTGAAACATCTTCACGACGCTGTTTTCGTTCCATTATGAGCAAACGCGGCACCCATCTTGCGCACAGCTTTGTCATCTCCAAAGGCTTACCATGTCTGCTACCTCGCGGATTTTCAGTCAACGATCATCCAGTACCGCTTTGGGGATTTTCTACAACATTTCTGGAGTCGTCACCTCATTTGGGCGACCACTGCGATGCTCGTCTTGGAAGTTTGTACGGGTTCGTTTAAACTCTGCTACTCAATATTTTACTGTTGCTAATGTAGGAGCACTGTCACCCAGAGTAGAGTCCAGTTCAGCTTTTATATTGGTTGGACTGAGCCCTTTCAAATAAAAGTATCGTATCACATAACGATGACCAATTTTTTCCATGTTTACAATTCACTGAAAACGTTCACTATTGATGGCTGTCAAACAAATACTAAACATCATGGCGTCTTCAAACTTGAAACATATGCTTTATAGATTGTGTACTTTCTATGACAGTGGTATTTTTTGAGCAACTACCGTCACCTCTAGGTCAAATCTGGTACTTCTGAGATCACCCTCGTAGTCAATATGTATATAATGGATAGTGTGAAGCGCACCAACCAAACGAAACAAAGTAATAGAAATTAAAAATGTCTACCAATAGTGCGGGTTTTATATACTGCTCATTTGCCTTAACTAATGATATATACATATATATATATATATATATATATATATATATATATATATATATATATAGATAGATAGATAAAAGACTTATTTTTTGCCGTAGTATTGGTGCTGATGGCGACTGGTTAGTGGGAGTTATGGATCGGGAAATCGATGGTTTCTGCAAACATTTTTTTTTCTTGAAAAAAAAATTTTTTGAACATATTTACACACGAATTTTTTTAAGTTTTACGAGAAAATACATTTACACTATTTCTGCAAAAAGGTTCGATGAACTATAGACGTTTGTCATGTTTCAACAATGATTGAAAGGAATCTGACACTGCTCGAATTCAGAGCAGTTCAATATTGCAATATTTTAACTGAATTTTTCAAAACATCCTCAAGTTTAAATAATAAAGTTAGGGCTAAGCAGATTGGTCATGGTGTCCTTCGCAACTGGAATTGAAACTCGATTTCAAAATTTCGAATTTTAAAATTCAGTTCATAAGTTGAACTAATATATACATCACATCAGATCTTATATATAGAGAGTCGCATTTATAATATAAGCAACAAGAGGGAAATGAAAGTTGAGAAAAACAAAGGAATGCCGAGCGACAAAGTAATAATATAATTATTGAAACTAATGTAGTCTTTGTGATCGATATCATGTGCCGTTTCGGTCTGTTGGTGCGCATGAACAAGCTGCGCGGTACCATCGATGCGCACAGGGTATTTATTATAGGTTAGCTTGTGTACGTGTGGCACCCACTCAAACCAACACTCACATACACAAGCAAACGTGAATACGCGCGCGACCGTTACAAAAAGAAGTCTCAAATTTTTCAAACACAATTAATTTCAAATTTTACTTTCCATAGCTAGTTGTTCATATAGCAACTGACTGGTACTGAGTAATTTAATTGCGTGTTTGATCAAACTATAATAAAAACAATCACTGTCGTTTCAATTGAATTTATTTTCGTTGCGGTCCCGAAATCTTCTGTGCTGTCTATTTATGTAAATATATAAATGGCTCTCCTTGGTAAGTAAAATTCTTATAGCGGCGTATGCTATGAATTGTTCAAAAATTATTACGCAAACAACAATTTACGCCAACCCACGAATTTTATCAAACTGGATCAACGTTCACAATTTTAAATAAAATAAGAGCGAAAATAATTGCAAAGAACAAAGTTTTAACTCTCTTGCTTAAATCTGCCAGATAAAACTAAGACTTAATATATTTCCACTCCCTGCTATTTGTTGAAGTTAGAGAGACCTCTCATCAGTCTCTCTCTCTCTCTCTCTCTACTTCGTGAACGAAGACCATCAGCGTATACATTGGTGCTCGTTACAATATATATATAGATAAAAGAATGTATGCCTGTATGTATGTTCTTTATAAACACTAAAGTTACTGGACCAATCACCTTCAATTTTTCACCACATAATCTATATCGACAAGACCGTTGGATTTTTTCTCTCTTTCTCTCTTACTCAAGTTTTTACTTTTAAATATTTGAAAGATAAGAGTTATGTAATAATGAACTTCAGACAAAGAACGCTTTCAATTAATCTTGTTTTCAAGAAGGTGCACAATAGTCAAAACTACAGAATTTTTAAGGGCATATTCTTAAATATAATAGCATTAATAACAGACGCAAACATCTTATTCATTTTTATCATTTTCAATTAAAAAATAAATCAATTGATTGTGTTACATTCAGGTTCTCTAGAGATTTTCTTTAATTTACAATTTTGTACCTTTGAATACATGCTTTTTTTAATTATACAAATAGTTTATTCATATACCATTAACCATTTATTCAAAACAAGTAATTTATATATTTAAAATATTGAAATGTTTCTTTAAATACATTAACTATTTTTCTGATGTACAAAAACTACGATTTTTTTAAAGAAATTCGATTTCTTATTTTACAATTACTTATTTCACAATTTTTAATTTTGTATAATACCAAGAAAATAAAAAATGGCACTGTAGAATCTTAACTTATTAGGCCATCATATTGCAATATATTGCAATTATGAAAAATAATTATATTTACATATTTTACTTATGTATTATATGAATATACATTGTAACCGGGTGCGTGTCCGCCTCGAATAAGACGACTGAGGGTACGGTCGTTAAAAAAGAGTGCGTGGCTTTCGTCCGAGCCCCGAACAAACCCAATGAGAGAGAAGGGAAATCCGCGAGAGGCAAACACTGCATACACCGTATATACTGAAAGTGGAATAGGAAAGAAGAAATACTACAAAGACTTCATAACAAAAAGTGTCCATTTTAATAAAATACGTGATGCATAAGTATAAAACGAAATCGTATGAGCTTAGGTCGCAGGCCGTGGGCCGTCCCGGCGACGGCGCGCGCGAAAGTGGGGAAGAGAGAGAGAGAGACAAAGAGATAAAACCGGACTGCCACTTACACGAGCTGTGATGCAGATGGTTTGCCCACACGTCGATCACGAGGAGTGTGACGGCCGATACTGGAGGCGACGGCAAACGGTTCACGAAACCGCGGTGGCTGGCGATTCGGCCACTGAGATAGCTCTCATAGGGGGTGGGTCATTCGCATCGTTCGCGAAGGTAGCAATGACGTGTGCGCGGGTAGCCCGAACATGGTTAGCGAGTCCGGGGAGCGATTACGCTGGTGTGACACCAAGAGAAAACTCGGCACGACATTAACCTTTAACACGGTAGCTGTCAGTCGTACGGATTATAGCTTCGGCTCTCTCGAAGCAAGCACGATACTAATTCGCGCGTGGTGTCAGTCCCCCTTTCCAGGTGTACACAGGCTAATATTGGTGAGAAAACCTATGGATGCGAGATAGGAAACGCAGGTGGCATTCGCGACCCCCCTCACAATATATATATATATATATATATATATATATATATATATATATATACGACAACATACATAATATTATATTTGTATTGTACGCAGCGCAACGTAACTTAATTTTAAACGCAAAATCTCTGCCATTCAAACTTTACATACATAAGTATAAATGGTTTTGAGTATAGTAACCGGAGAACTGAAAATCGTGGATCCACTTGGCGAGAAAATTTTTGAAACAATTTTATTTTTAACAAAACAGATACTAAAATTAAGGATATGCTTATGAAATTAAAGTTAATGCACTTTTTCATAATTAAAAATAATTGCTTATATTAAAAAAATACTTCGTTCTTTCAAATAGTTGTAGGTTTTATTAAAATATATTTTTTATATTATGCGTTTTATTTATATGTTTATTTTCTACAATCAGCATGTTTCGAGAAAATGTATTTGAAGGTATCTGTGTTTCGTATATTCGTAGAATTTTTAATTTTAATTTTCAAATCCGAGACGAAGCTATTGAGCTTTTCTCCAAAAACTTTTTTTGGATTATCTTGAGATTATTTTATAGTCACATAAATTTTTTTGTCGATCGAATGGATACACTCAGTATACCAGCTCTGTACCGGCATACCTGGAATGCCCGTCATGCCGACTCGACAAGGCCATCTACTATTGCAGTCTATACGAGGGTATTATGGATGCTAGAGAGGAGTGAAAACTTTCATTGCTGTTATATTATTCCCATAGGCTGCAAATATATGTAGAGTGACTCGTCGCTGCGTTCTGCTGTGACGTCACTTAACTATGCTCACATAGCTCATCGCTAGCGACGACAACGCTCCCTAGCTATTATGAGACAATTCTGTCGTTGCGACGAAAATCATATGAACCAATGAAAATCGAACATAATGAACTGTAATAGAGCAACAACATACTATATTTCACGTCATATGGCCTGAATGTACAGTAACTGCTAATAGTCATTTTGAAATATTCGTATTTTATTCTCTTGCTAATAGTATCAATTAAATTGACTTCATTAAAGTGACGTCACATAATCGCACCCAAATTTTCTCACAGCTAGTATTTTTTCCCGTTGCAAGCGAGGGTTAAGATTGTAGAAGATTTCCTACGATATCGAGCTGCTTGCGATTCCGATATATTCAGTGCTTTGCATATATGTCAAAAATGACTTTAAAGAAACAAACAGTAATGTTTTAATAAATATATTGTTAATAATAAAAGGATTTCATTACGCATTGGTAGGATGCGCTTGCTTCTGCAAAAATCTCAATACCTCTATAATTAAAAGTATTAACAAAAAAGCTTTCATCTTTACAGCAGAATGTACAGCTCTTAACGACGCTATAGATATTGCTATATCAAATAAAAACAAACGTTTTATTATTTTTTAAGACTCCCTGAACGCTTTACTCTCTTTGACAAGCCCTTCATTTGCTATACAAACAGACCCTCTAATTTTTGTAATCAGCAGCAAAATTCATAAACACTCAAAAACTCCATATAATGCGGATGTTTTTTCGTCAGCGAAAGGGTAAGAGTAGAACAATAAATGTTCGATGTATCGCTCAATCCACGCGTACTCTTAAGGACATGTAGATAAGTTCAAAATAATTTTGACAAAATTGATTTACTTTTGAATAGAAAAAAATATTTATTATATATATATAGGAATCAGAAAAGTGTAACAATACTGTATATAGAATACTTAAATAGTGGTTTAGACTCGATATGCACGCTCTGGCGTTTTGATCACTTCTGCTTGATTTCGCTCATGCATCTGAATTTAAGGTATAGCGAATATAACATATTTTATTTAGATAAATGTTCTAATTGGTACATACTATCTAGGGATCACGATACATATTAGAGTGAGGGAGGCGGGGCAAGGCCCTCATGAAGCTCGACTGTGAGAGGTTGCAAGTATAAACTTGTTCCACGCGTCGCCGACGGTGCGCAGTTTAATCACCAAAAATCCCCTATACCTCGAAAGAGGCACTAATAGTATCTTATGGGACCGGGCATCCATATGTCAGTCTTCGGACAGTAATTTTATAGAAATATTCCTTCTTATAGTCGAACAGCGGATATTAAATTATGCTAGATTCATGCATACTTATAAATTATAGGAAATGAAGGGGCAGACAATTTTGTTAAATTTGCAGCATCCCAACCTTCCCCTACACTTACTAAGATTCCATTTTTCAATTTCAAATATTCGCTCAAACAAATCGCCCAGACCAAAACATTGATTGAAAGAAGCAGGCAAGAATAGTAGAAATACGTTTTCCTGCAGCTGTCTAGAGGGAGTAAAATACTTACTTTTCCTCCCGGCAGGAAAAGTGAATGAACGGAAACGTGTAGTCAGGTACGATTCTCAGTTTTCTATGCCTGCGTAACATCTAGCATTTACGATGTTTAGACTTACGAGTATATGCACCAGTCGACCACGGGCTCGACATTTTTAGGAATTTGAGTTAGGTATTCCAGATTTTAAAATAAAATAAGATTTATATTCTATCTCAAATTTATTATAAAAATTTTTATGTTTTTTAAGTATTAAAAATTATCTATATCTTTTTTTAATTAGTTTTAATTTTAAATTCTATTTATTATATGATTAAATATTTTAAAATTTTAATTTGAGCGTAGATTATTAAGAACCACCACCTGCATCCCCACCACCCAATCCTACATCTCTTATTAACATACTATATCAATTTCCAAATAAAATAAAATTATTTAATTTAATTTTATTCAATTCAAGTAAATTGCACATATAACCTTAAGAGAAACCTGATAATATATTTTTTTTCAAACCCAGCGAATTACATTTTATGTTAGGGCAACTTATTTCAGAGCGAGTATCATTTGGACCTTTAGGTTTTATACCTGCTCGCTCTATCTAAGCATGACTAACACATGGAGAGGGTGTTTGACATTCTTTAATTCTGTGAGTTTACCATTCAATTTTTTGTGCATTTCTTTGAGAAAGAAAAAGCGCCTTCGTATGGGAAAATAGTATGTGGCACATGGGAGCAAAGGTATAGTCACAATGTACTATTAAATACTATTTTATATATTAATAGACACGAACCCTAGTGCACCAAAAAAGGCCTTTCTCGACAAATAATAAGCTCAATTAATCGATGTTGCTCCGATTACTATTGTTTTGCGTATCACTCTCGAAAATAAATGTTGTAAAAGACGTTTCCTGTTAATGTAGAAACGATATACAGGACCTGGATCATTTACTATGGCAGTGCGAGCTACTCGATATACAAAGAAAGTCGTTCATTTGCCTACTAGCTAATATACAACTGTTTCTCCTCATATGCAGCCAAACACTATTATAAATCCGATTATGGTTATGTGTAATGCCCTAGGAAAATTCCTAAAGCAATGTAATATAAAGCTGTAAATGATAGTATAGAATTTAAGATAATATACTTATAAATGTAAAAATATTGTATCATTTTTTTCGTAATATAGTTGTGTAGCAACATAACCTTATATAGAGGCTCAGTTTGCCGAATAAATAAGACAGTATTAGTAAGAGAATAAAATACGAATATTTCAAAATGACTATTAGTAGTTACTGTACATTCAAGCTATATAGCGTGAAATATTGTATGTTGTTGCTCTATACAGTTCATTATGCTCGATTTTTATTGGTTCATATTTCGTCGCAGTGACATTATCGTCTCATGTGTAGCCAGGTTAGCCAGGGAGCGTTTTCGTAGCTAGCGATGAGCTATGTAGGCGTGTTAAAGTGACGTCACAGAAGATCACAGCGACGAGTCCCTCATCCCCATGTGTTGATAGCTTTAGAATACGTTCTCACTCTAAACCATAGACTAATATATTAGATCGCGCGCTCTGGGAACAGAGTTGAAGCCTAAACCAGAGTGAGAAATCAATACAAGGAGTCGTGTTGTCTCTTGCTCTTACAAGCGAGGACGTGTGGAGAAAAGGAAAGTAGGGGAACAGTAGCAATAGAAATATACGCAGCAGAAACATACATTTCTCCTATACTATATACCATTGTTATTGTTAGACTGCTTCTCTACTTTTTCTCCGGAGTAAGATAGAAAGCACGACTCTAGGTTGGCACCGCTACCAACGAAAATAGACATGAATAGAAGCGTAAAGACCATACAGAAAGTGTCACAACTACGAGGTAATTTACTACCCCAATATATAGATGACATAACCGTTTCGAATCATGATGGTAATAGTTTTTTGTACAATAACAATCCTTGTTTTAACACTTTACGTATCGACGGGAATTACAGTTTTTTATTAACTACACTTCAGTGAGTAATGCTGAAGTAGTTTTACCGAAGAATTACAATTTTGTACTTACTGCACTTTAGCAAGTAATATATTACTTGCGGAAGTGCAGTAAGTAAAAAACTGTAATTCTCGTCGATACGCAAAGTGGTAAAATAGAGACTGGCAGTGTGCAAAAAAACTATTACGGTTGTGCCATCTGTATGTCGGGGTAGTAACTTACTCGGGGTTGTGATACTTTTTATATGGGCTTTACGCTTCTATCCATGTCTATCTTCATTGTCGCTACCGCTTGATAGCTGATACCACTACACCAGTAGCCTGTATGCAACCAACCACCATCATTCAGGGGCCAGGGCAGGGCCCAGGACACGCATGACGATTCTGACTGACACAAGAGTGTGCATAAGACTCATCAAGACCACGGTCCTCAAGCTCAAAAGTCAAGACTGACCAAGTGACCATTGCCGTTTTTTAGCACGCGGCACGCGTATACAGTATACCTGATGCGCTCATATCAGTAGATCGTAGTGTAAGTGAGTATGAAATAGTATCAGAGATAGTATTTTATGCAGTATCTGGCACATAGTATGTGGTAGCATATGTATAGCTATATTATATATATTCATATGCATAGTAAAGTATTCTGTCTCTCTCAACATGGCTGGAGATAAAATTTGTTGTGCTAGTTATGTTGAAAATGGTGAAAATATGATGGATAAAGATGAATCAAATGTAAATTCGGAGTTAGAAGAAGAATCCAACAAAAGTCCTGAATTTGTTGTTTGTTCCGAATTTGAATTTTCGGTGAGTTATTATGAATTTGTATTTTTTGTTTTGTTATTGTTCGTTGTACGCCTATTATTATTTTCCTGATTAAAATACTTAACAATTGATTTTAACAAAACACAACTCCAATAAAAAGTTACAGTCAGAGAATCTACTAAAAATATAGAATTTATTTTCTATTGTATTCAATATTTAATTTTTTTCTGAATTACATGGTTATTTTTTATAACAATTTGTAGGCAGACGCTTGTTATATATGTAATGGCTATTATGGACCATGCTTTGGAGAACCAGTTTGTGCCACTTGTCATGCATTTTTATTTCCAGATGATATTGGATTATTGCAAGCACCTATATTTAATAAAGTAAGTTATATATTATTAATTATCTGATTTACATAAATTATGATAGAAATTCTTATCTATGTTTTTCGTTAGAAAACTGATGATGAAGATTCAGGAAATGATGAACCTGTTGATCTATATTGTAATACAGAACGTAGAGCAAGCCAAACAGAACGAAATTCTTCTCAAGATTCTACTCCTTTAGTTTCTAGCCCTTCAGATTCACCTGATCAAAATTTAGCACCATTTTTCCAGCAATATAATTTTGTACCTGTTCAGTGTAATAATGGACCTATTAATGATGAAGATGCTGTGCATCATGCTGATCATAATAATGATAATATGCAACAAAATAATGGGGATCCGAATGATTTACATTTGGATATAGATAATCTTCAGATACGACAGGATGTTGAAAACTTTCCACAACACGATGTACTTGAAGAAGATTTTCAAAGTCCAGAAGAAGATTCTGTACCAGTTGAAGAACAAGAAGTAGATAATAATGAGTATAGTGGATTGTTTCAACCAATAAAAAATTATGAATTATATACAGAAAAAGGTGAACCATCAAGGCCTTGGAATTTATCTAAGAGACTTGATTTACTAACAAATTACAAAAATATTGAGTATAAATCTGTTAGTCAATCAGGAGTTGTAGAAAGGTTACCACCAGAAGTTCTTCTAGCAGTATTTTCTCACTTAGATGATGTTAGTCTTTGGTGCGCAGCCAATGTATGTCGAAGGTGGTGTAATTTATTATCTACTCACATAACTCCCGATTTATGGCAAAAACATGTTCAATTAAGATGGCCTTTATTTAAGTCAGCTAATCGAGACATACAAGATTGGTACAAGGTCTATGACAGACTTGCATCATCAGCTCCGTGCAAGACTTGTTTATCTCAAACTTCTTTGCAGCATGCAAGGCCTCCTAGAGTAGAAGAAAATTCTTGGAGGCGAAATAGATTACGCATTGAATTGAAAGGTTTAAGAAGTGATCCACCTGAGGGAATAGAAGCTACACCTTTAGATCAGATGTGTTGTCATTGGCAAGCAACAATTACAGGACCTGCTGGTAGTCCATATGAAGGAGGATTATTTTATCTTTATCTTCAAGTACCATATAGGTATATAAAATACCAAATGCATTATTATTATTTATAATTTAACAATTTTTTTCTTAAATACATATTTGAAAGAAATCTGTTAATTACACTAATATATGAAATTGTATATTATTTAAAATTAAGCATAAATTTCATATTAATTTCCTACATATATATTAGTAGATATTTATTTGTGCACAGTTTTATTTCAAATTGATTGAATTTTCAAAAAATTAATATTTTATTCAATTAAATGAAACAATTATTAAAATTACTAGTCCGATTTCTTTTATAAATTTGATTAAGTTTTTATTATGAGTAGCAAAATAAACTTTTTAAGTATTTTATTGATTTTTAAGATTTGACTTTACTTTAGATTTTTAAATATCTTAAAAAAATTTTTTTAAATATCATATAAAGAAATGTAGATTTATATTTTTACATACAAAAATTTGTGGTATAAAACGTGAATTTTCATTATATGTAGAACAAAATAAAACATTTTAACAAAACAAATTTATTATTCATTTACTTATATCAGCTTATACTTATGTTTTATTTTAGTTATCCAATGGGACCGCCAATAGTAAGATTTTTAACTAAAATATTTCATCCAAATGTGTCTAGACATGGAGATGTTGGTATTGATTCAATACACCACAACTGGTCTTTAGCATTAACAATATCTAAAGTTATTATTAGTGTTCAAAGTTTACTTACAGATCCTTACTGTCAGGTAGTAAATAATTCAATTTTTATTTCATAATTATAAAAAAATTAATAAATTAATAAAGTGAATATTATTCAGGTCTGTATGGAACCAGAATTGGGTGAAATGTACATGAACGATAGAGCTAGGTTCGAAGAAATTGCTCGAGCATGGACTTGGAAATATGCTATGCATAATGTAGCTGAACCATCTTAGTTTTGAAGAGTTTGCAACTATCAGTTCAAAATTGTGATGCGTACGAAAGGTTCCTTGCAAATAGTGCTAATCGTATGGCTTGTTAAGCAAGTTGTCTGCTATTCAGAGAAATAATATTTTATCACATGTGTTTCTAAAAATATGTAATATTAAGATATTGTTTATCGATAATATCTTTTTGTTTAGTTTTTGAGTCCAGTAATATTTTTACATTCACATTTGATGAATTCTCATATGAATGTTAAGTAAAAAATGAAATAGATTAATTAAATTGTATACTTAGAAGATTTGTGTAGTCTACAAATGTAAACAAATAACACAAAGAAGTTATACTTGAATGACTTTTATACATACATCATATTTGTTTTTGTAATTGTTTTTTTGGTGTATAAAGTAGTACGCCTATTACTTTTAATTTCAATATATTTTATTTTCGTTTGACATGTAAATAGATATTCTTCGCGAAAATATTGTTATAACATAAAATTTACTTTTACTTTTAAGAAAACTATTTTATATGTACATTTGAATTCTCTTCTCCTTTTAAAATTCCTCTGTATTTTCTTAAGAGTATTTTATAAAACTAATATGAAATAAATAAGAATAAGTATTCCAACTTGAATATACACTTTATTTTTTTACATATATGTTTTGACACATTATTTGTACAAAAATTAATTTTCAAAAATTTTGAAACTTAATTACTTATAAAATTATACATATTTATGTAAAATAAATTATTTTCGACATATTGTGAATACATATACTTTTTATATTTATAATACAGTTATTAAATTTACATACAAGCTAAAAGATACAAAATTATTAAGATATATGGTATACATTTTATCTAAAATGCTTACATAAAAGTACATATCAAATTATAATCCAATAAATTATATCAATATGTAATTGGTCGAAGAAATCTAGAAAGATATAAAATATTTAGAGGTCTTAAAACTGTTCCCTTAATTTGTCACATTTTACTCTAAAGAGTAAAATAAGTTGTTTTTGTATAAGTTTAAAAAATAAAATGTGTAATTATGTACATAGAATATACCTGATATGAGTTTTAGTTGAGATTAATGTGTACAACAGTAGTAACGATACACATATTATTTGAGCTAACAAGAACAATAAAAAATAACATTGAAAGGCATTATTAGTTTAGTTTAACTAATGCTTTTGTCAAGCTTTAAAATTAAGTAACATACACACTGACATAAGTTCCCCGTTAAAAAGTTTCATATATATTTATTTAAAAGCTGATAAAAATTTACTAAAAAATAGGGATCATTTATCATCGACATTTATTAATTTGAAATTAAAAAATTATAATTAGGAAACTATGTACCAGGTACGAAGTGTATTATTATGTATTAGAATAAGTTTGTTGTAATTAATACACGTTATAAATGCTTGAAACGTGAATCTTTTATACATAATTTTTATCACTGAGTTTTCTAGTGCCAAGTCACTAGCATTTGAATGAGATACAGGTACGGTTCATTAAAGACATGACCTAATAATATATAAAACGATTCTAAAAGAGCCTTTTTTCATAGGAGAATAAGCCATGAACATTGCCTTCTTGCTGAGCAGAATATGTTCTTCTTTCAAATCTTAATTCACCATTATACATCATTGTTTTTAAACCACAAATAGATTTTGCTCCAATATCTTGAAGACCATGCTTAATACCGCATTGCAAGTATGGGAGGAATTTCAAAATAGTTCCTTTATCGACAATTGATCCACTAACACCTTGTGCTACTTTCAATTTATCCATTTCATTATGAAAATATCTATCCATAGCTGAACCATTAGCATCTTTTCTATCCATAGCTTCAATGGAACCCATGCCTCTATATTTTTTTAGCCTTACACCATCACTAAAAAAATATTCACCTGGTGCTTCTGAGGTACCTGCCAGTAATGATCCCATCATAACTGTACTTGCGCCTATACTAAGACCCTTAGTGATATGGCCTATTGATTGGATACCTCCATCTGCAATAATAGGAACACCAAATCTTTTGGCATATTGAGATACTTTATAAACTGCAGTTGCTTGTGGCCTACCAACTGCCATTACTTCTTGAGTAATGCAAATAGATCCTGAACCCATTCCTACTCTTAAACCATCAGCTCCTGCTTCAATAAGATTTTTGGCTTGCCTTACAGTAACTACATTACCAGCAATTACTTGAAGTTCTGGATAATTTTGTTTAATAAATTTGATCATATCGATTTGATATTTTGAATTTCCTTGAGATGAATCCAAAACAATTACATCAACACCAGCAGCAGCTAATTGTTGTAATCTAATTTTATCTCCATTACGGGTACCAATTGCTGCTCCAACAAGAAGTTGTTTATTTTCATCTTTACTAGCATTAGGATAACTACGATTTTTTTTTAGATCTGTTCTTGCCATTAATGCTACTAATTCACCTTTATCATTGATTATTGGTAACTTGCCTTTCTTAGATTTCTCTAAAGTAGCATTTGCTTCTTGTAAAGTAACACCAGATGGTGCAGTTACTAAATTTTCTAGTGTGGTCATAATAGAATCTAATTTTGTACTTTGTTGAGTTTTAGAATCGTCCAAAAAATCAATATCTCTTGAAGTAACAATACCTAATAATTTACCACCAAGTTTGCCATTTTCAGTTATGGGAACTCCTGAAAACCCATGTAATGCTTTCACATTGACAACATCTTCAACAGTATGTTTTGGAGAAAGGACTACTGGATCCCTAATAAATCCATGTTTATATTTCTTTACCTAAATAACATGAAAATTTAATTTTTTACTAAGTACTTGAATTTTCATACAATACTGCTTAATAATAACAAACATTGATATTTGTATGACTTTTTTTTAGGTTATTTAACATTGTTCTATTTATGATCTTAACTAATGATGCTAATCAACGACGGAGGTCTACAATATCTTTGTAATAAATAAAACACATCTAAATTTTTACAGAGGTGCTCGTGTCAATTAGTTGAAACTGGGACTTGAACTTAGATAACCGAATTACTCATCCTTCATTCTATCGACCTAGCCATAGTAGGCCTCATTTGTATGGTTTCATGAGTAATAAATTTATAATAAAACTCAATATCAAAGGCTTTTTCAAATAGAATTAAACTTCAGAGTTTCAATATCTAATTCTTATAAAATGTTATAACACGATTTTATTGATCTTAAGTTCTTCAAATAATTCGTTGGATAATAAAAAACATTTTTTAAGTATTGCATAGATATAAATAAGCATAGTCCAATTTTGATACATCTACTATTTTTGTAATAGTATAAAAATTCCACATTGTAAATTTTAGAATTGATTTACAAGAATTATTTAAAAGTTTTAAGTTTTAATGTTATTCATTTGCTATATTTTTATTTATTGTATTTATTTATTTTATACCTTTTTAAATAAAAAATAATGAAAATTGTAAAATATAAAAAAAATATGATTTACTTAAAGTATTTCTTAAAATAAGTCAGTAGTAGAGCAATTGAATTCTCAAATTTTGAAACTGATACTTAAATTTTATTTAAAGAATAAATGGAAATATTAGAAATAAAAATAAGAATGAAGAAAATATTTGTATAGCTTGTAAAATTATTATTAATTTAATAAAATCTTATATATTCAAGTTGTTTACGTAATTTATTAAGATTAGAGTAAATATAAAAAAGTACTCTCGCAAAATCTTGTTGACCTCTGTTTAATTTCTGTAAGCAATAAATATGTTTACTATGTGTTTACCTTATGAACCTCATTAGCCTGGTATTCCGGTGTACAGTTATGATGAATTATTCCAATCCCACCACAAAGTGCCATGGCAATAGCCATATCAGATTCTGTAACAGTATCCATTGGAGAGGAGACAAGTGGAACTTTTAGGGTAATATTTTTAGTAAGAGGTGAATGAAGATCGACTTCATCGGCCGTAAAGTCAATATAGCCTGGCAGAATAATAAAGTCATTGTAAGTTAATCCATCACCGTTGCAGAAGAGTTGATCAGCAGAGAGACCGTCTTCATCATCTACGGAGAGCTTAGAGTTCGAGTTGTTCATGACACAATCTGCCATTTCGTCCTTTCTTCTTTTTTCCAGATCAATGCCTCGTTTTTCAACACTGTTCATTACAATTCCGCGTAATATAAACCGTATTTAAATATATGGTGAAAAAATTAAAAATTACGTCTCCAGTGTTGTTTACACTTTCGCCGGTGTGATTAAAAAATTTCGCTTATAGAAAGCATATCAGGAAGCACTGTTCCAAAAAAATGAGGTGTTCTTGCAAACTCGAGCAGTGGGCAGCACGTGGCTCAGCTTATGGCCTATTACAATGTTAACTTATTCGCGCGCCAAGACAAGGGTTTTATGGGTTCTGGCAACCGACGCGAATCAAAGAGGAAATGAGCGAAGACGAAGTGCGCGCTCTGAATTTAATACAGTGGTAAAATCATGGCCGGTATATAAGATCAGTTATATATATATAGGCGCGCGCGCGCGTGTGTGTGTGCGCGCTATATATATAGGCAGCAGTGTAGCAAGCGCGATAGGAATAAGCAAGCAGCAACAGCAGGCTAGCAAGCCTTTCCTCTGCTTATCCGACAGTATAGATAGATAGATAGCAACTGCGTTGGCTGAACGCGTGGACCCCCCGGGCCCCTGATAGCCCCACAGCCACGCTACGCCCGTGCTACGCCACACGCCTGACGCCAGTATCATTTCTGTGCGATCTGCCGCGCGCAACTACATTCCCACTTGCAGTCAGCAAATTGCATGCACGTATTCACACACACACACACGCGCGCACGCGCGCGTGTGTGCAGACCTGCAGTAAGCATTTTTTATGCAAGACCGAGAGGAGTTGCATACTCGCATGTCGTATCGCATCGCATCCCGCATCTTCAGGGACATGACGACGGCTGCGGCGCATCAAGTTCTCATTTATCCACCACTTACTTATGTCTGGTGTTACGATGAGGCAAGTCGTGTAAGTTTATATAAATGATGGCAATTTCTGCTGTAACTAAAACGCATATTACAAAGTTACATTATATTTACTGATTAATCTATAAGATAGTAATACTAAATATTTCTGTTTTTGAATAAAACAATAATATTTCTGTTTATATAGTAAACTGTTACGCTGCTTCTTTCTTCATAAAGTTTCATTTTCGTAATGAAGCTAATTTTTGCTGTTTCGAGTAAATCTCGGAGTAAACACTATTATATCTTCATTTTTATCTTTATAAATGCACGAGTGAATGCATATCTTTAATTTTCTTAATACGAAAACCTGAGGATTAATCTATGATTTAACTTTCATTTAATTATTATTTATCGATTAAATATTTTTTGTAGTAAAGATAATTTTTTATTTTTTGTACAACATATTATTATATTAATGTGTAATGTGTAGGTAAACATAAATTTAGAAAGTATATAAGAAAATGATTTGAATAGTTTTTATATATTATTGTACCGCCTGCTGTAACTCATTTTTGTTCAATAGTAAAATTTAGTAGTAGTGACTTATTAAAGTAATATCTTCAACATTTTATACATAAAATATATAATAAAAAAAATCAACAATAATCTTCACGTTTTTAAACTGAAATTACAAAATTATTCAGCAATAATTGTAGATCATAATATTTTTATTCCATTATAATTATATATATCAAGAGACCGGTAAAAAGAATATTATATTGTATATGGACGATTTCATGTCAACCGGAAAAAAATCTCCAGAATCTGTAGAGATGTTTTCCTTGAACTCTTGAACAGTGCTACTTCCTAGTTTTGCTGATTGCTCTCCTCGATGATAATCTAACTGACAGTCCTTTATACATTTTGGAGTAAATAAAAATATTTTTATAATATCTAAAGATTTATAATTTTATTTTACGAAATTTTTCCTCGAATTTTTTTGTACCAAGAGTGACATGAATGTGATATATTAAAAATTTATAATATATCAGCTTTTGGTTGTATTTTATCATGAATTCAGATACACTAACTTTAAACAAAATAATCACTAGTAGTGGTAATCTGTTATCAACTAGAATTACAAAAAAAAACATAAAATCGTATTCTCAAAGATGTAACCATGCTAATTTCTATAAAATAGCCAAAGATGAATATTTTTTGTAAAGGAGCAATTTTGATATATGTATAGTAAAATACAAGAGTATAAGTGGTACTGAATACTGTTGCACAGAGAAAATTATTTTCGAAACCAGTTTATTGTTTGTTTTGTAAAATTATGCAATATTTTAAAGATTTATCCTATTATGGTAAATAGATAAAGTTGTATAAGAAATATTCCAATATATGAGTAATTGCTGAACATTGAAAATTGTTTATTAAGATCGTTAAGGAGGTTCCAGCGCGTCAATTCGTAACAATGCGGGGCGCTCAAAGAAGCCTTACAACAAATTTAACTCATTTTATTTGATAATTGTAGAAATAATTATTTGTTCGTTCTCGTATATGTATTTAGTCGACATACCATAAAGAAACTTGTCGTTTATCCAACCAAAAAATTCCCTTGAAAATCATATTGTTATTGAAAACATGAATAGTTCAAGAAAATGTCAAATATTCTATATGTATCAGTGCCTTACTATTCTGAAAAATATGTACGGGTAGTCCAAAATACCGATTGTCTTCGAATACATGACCGAAAATTAATTTTTATGAAAGTATAAATGAATTTAACGAATACAACACATTATTGAACAATCATCGCGCTTTCGTAAATATAAATAGGTATCAAATACCTTAAACTGCAATTAATGAGCGATAAAGCAACATTTTTACTAGATAGGAAGTTAATTATAATTTTAGGTCTTTAGAGCATATTGTATAATTGGAACGCTTCATCAGATAACTGTCGATTTATCGACCGTGAAAACCAATCAAATTAGAATATTATTGGCGATGTTCCCTATTAGTGAAAAAAGAAAAACATTCATGAATGTTACAAGTTTTGAATTGATTACCATTGTGATTTGTTTCTGTTACAATATTAATATAAAATAAAAATGACATATCTGTTATGCACGCACTGATGTTCAGTAAAACACAGTTGTTTTATTGTCGGTAAACATTAATCGACAAATTCTCTTTAAAATATTTAGAAATTATTTTTAATAATAATAAGTCTATAATTTCGATGACAAATTATACCAAACCATCGTAGGTATTTATATCATCTCTAACAAATATATCAATATAACGGATATATTATTAAAAAACCTTTTAATTATCAATTATTTCATTTGAGATGAAAGTTTCAAAAGAGAGTGTATTACCTGTAAAATCGTCGGATTATATCTAATTACAATTGACGTTAAAAACTAATACACAACATGTATATTCATATTCATTTTGCTATAAAAATGTGTATTTATATATATATAGTATACCCGCGATCACTCCAAGAATGCGTCATTGGGCAAAGATGTAGATCAATAATATACCGTTACAAGAAGATACAATTTCAGTTGATACGTGTAATATATACATATATACGAATATGTACTAAAAGTTATATAGCTTATATATAAATTCATATTTTATTAATTATGTATGCCACACCATTCGTAAGAGATATAACTTTCTTATTACAAACAGATAACAGTGAACTAAAATCCTGAATACCTCATGCGGCGGGCGGTGAAACGAAGATCGAATTACAAAGTTTCTTTTATATTTATTGAAAACATGATTTTTTTATATTAATTTTTCTTAACATTTTATTTTAACTTCCTATTTAGCCGTAATAAAAATTTTAAAAAGATAATTCCAAAACTGTCGGTCTTGACGATTGAAATTTGAACAATCTCGCATTAAAATGGGCCTTATGAATAATTCACAATATTTCTGTGAGATGCCATAACACTAAGGTCTAATCTTGACAGTTTTGAAGCTTAGACCTTCTCAAGGAGCGATCATCGGACAAATCGCTTTGAGCATTTGAATTATATACACGCGCCGTGTCTAAGTTCGTAAAGTTATGATTCAGAATTCAAGCTAAATCACAAGTTTTATATACGTTTAGTTGTCGTTTTATTTCTACTATAATCATTTAGTGCACCAAACATAAACATCCTAGCTTACATGTCGTACATATACGACAAAACGAGGGATACAAATTTAATAAATTTAAATAATTTACAAATTTCAATATTTAATATACATTCACAAATATATTACTTTCAAATAATGCATAACTTATTTCTATGCTTTAATGAAGTTTATGCGAATAGTAAAATAAAATCGTTTTCTAAGCACTTACGATGATTCATTTATTTTAGTCAAATAGTTACTTGGACGATTTGAAAAAATACGTATATATATGGGTCTTCTTCATTGTCCTAAGTAGATAATGCGCTACTAGTCAGACCGATTGAACCACTCTTGCGCTCTGCCTGGCCCTATATCATTTATATAAGTTGGCGCTTTTGTACGCATATTCGAACACTTGAGCTGTTGCACAAGAACGATGCTATGCATCGGTAACGCGTCTTTCGACGGTGAAGCCATATTATAAGACCTACAATGAGTATGCGAGAGAAAAAAATTCTTTTTCCATTAGTAAATATTATTATTATTAAAAGAAAATGTCAATGACTTTAATAAACTGAGAAGAGACTATTTTGTACGCCTCCCTCTAGACCACCTGCTGGGCTCGTTAGTAAGATGACAGGTAGTCTAATCTAAAACGTATGATTATTATTCATAAGGAAAGGAACTTACAATATACATCAGGTGTTCAAATTAAATGCTTTGATAGAATAGTACAAATAAAACATATAAAATAGATATAATATTTCATGCTTTTTTTAAAAATATTTATGTAACTATTTTATATATGGATACTGGAGAATAAATAAAGAACTAAGCACTAGAATAACCCATCGTTTAAATCATTTGATTGAATTATACTAAAATATTATATATATATATATATATATATATATATATATATATATATATATATATATATATAAATTACAAAATTAAAATATTTCTTCTTACTTATTATATATTCGACGAAATATATAATATGAATCGATTTAACATCATGTATTACAAGTATGAAATAATGCGCATATATATCATAAATCGCATTTTAATGATAACTTCTAATATTCACTATATTACACTGAGCATGATCAGGATAGTTTCAAAGAATATTAATTTTAAATCAATAACGATTTTCAAAGAGATTAATGAGCTTTACAGAGATATTACAATTTTTTGTGATATTTAACATTTTGAAACTATCGATAACAATAAAATGTTTGATTTACTTATATTTCATAAAAAGCATTCTGTATTTATATATAAAAGATAATATACATTTTAAAATTTTTATGTTGCTAAAATATATGTTGAGCTATTGTATTTTTATTTATGTCATTTTAATATGTAGTAACCTTTATGGCAAAATCGTGTCGATTCTTTGTTGAAAAATTGTTGCTGTAAATTTTATGTCAAATTTACAACAAAAAAATACGATTACTCTAACCTTGCTCTATGAATTATGAGAAAATTTTACATTCTAAATTTATGAACAAAATAGAATGCAATTTTAGATGAAAATTAATAATTATTTTGCTGCTCTTATCTTTTAACAATTTGATGTAAATTTGGTTTGATGTATATAATATTTTGGATTCGAAAATATGTGATTTATTAAAAATTGTAATTAAATCTGCAATTAAAATTTATTAAAAATTGCATGATCGTTTGCCTGGAATTATTTTAGACGTCTATTTTCTTACAAAATATGAAATCCTAAATATGTCTATACTCTTACAATAAACAGTTTTACTGTTTTACAGTAATCTGTTATTTAAAATTATAATATAATATGATCATCATTTTCAGACGAAGATTCGTGACGAAGACTCATAATAATCTGCTCCGCATTCTTGATTTCCTTTTTCGCCCCTTTGCTCTCTCTCTCTCTCTCTCTCTCTCTCTCTCTCTCTCTCTCTCTCTCTTTCTCGCTTACTCTTTGTTTCTGACATCTGTACTAAAGATAAAACAGACTACTGCACAAATACTGCACTAATTTATTTTCAAGTAGAATAAGGATAATAGTAGTATAGTGTCTTCAAAATGTAACAATATTTTATCAAATTTTTATCAATTATAATTAATTCATTTATTGAGCTTATTTATATATTTAAAGTATTAAAATAAAATTATATTTTCGAAATATATAAGAAATATAAATTTTTATTGAAAAATACTTGATAAATTAAATTATTATTATTAATATTTAGAGTCAATTTACAGGAATTATTCCTAATAAATTAGGAGCAAACGAGTACGCGCCTCTACATCAAATTTATACAAATTAAGAATCAATATACTTATATTTTCAGCTTGATACATAAGTGTATGTACTCATATATATGGAGGTATTGAATAATATTAAAACTCAGCTATTAGTTACTTGTCAAAGGTTCTTTTTTTCAATTTTTTGTTGCTATAGCGTCATTTTATGTAAACTTAATCTGAGACAAATAAAGAATGGAAAAAGTGACCTTGGTATACGATATCTGAATTAAGGTTTTTTTCTTACATCACACCAAAAATCTTGAGAATTGCATAAATTTCTTTTGTCTTTTATTAATGCTTAATTCAATCTGGTAATTAAATTTAAGTGATTTTATTTAAGACAACAACGACATAGCATGGAAATTATAAACATTTCTATTTAATGACAAGAGCATATCTAATTTATATTTTTTATACAAATGTGAATTTCTTATTTCTTATGTATTACCTGATTACTTATTGCATAAAATTATTAGTATATTTAATAAAAAATAAAATAATTATAATTGGAGGAGGTTGAATTAATTTTATATTTAAATATAATTAGTATACTAGGCTTATAGAAGTCTAATTTTTGATACGATGTTTTAGCAATGATATTCTTTATTGTAATTTTATCAATGTATTCATTAGATATGTATTATATTAGATTCTCTACATATTTAATATGCTATTTCATAACGTAAAATAAATTTAATATTGTCATATTACACCATAATTAAAATAGAATATATAAAATTTTATTTATTTAAAATAATATTATAAAAAATAACAATTTATTAAATCATTTTTATATAATAACGGTTTATTCATTGGTCGGAAATAATTTATTAGGCATAACTAATTCATAGTGTTCACTTTCTTCAGTAAGTTAAACATCTCATAGAGAATTAGTAAGTTTTGAATAAATGCACTGGGTATAAAATTCATAAGTATATGTTTTAAAACCATGACAGAAGTATGAGCAAATAGAATAATAAACGGTGTATATAAACTATGATTAATTATTAGTGTTGTTACATTTTCTACAGGTGCGCTGAAAAATGATAAAAGCTGTGAAAAAATCAAATACTTTCATTTTATTCTCTATATTTTTATCATGACGCATGATCAAGGATAATTGCATAATAATAAAAATAAATGCAGATATATATTCTGTAAATATGAATGATTTATTACAATAACTTATCTTACCGATTGAAAAAATATTTTGTTAATCAAGTCAAATAATCCTCCAAAAGCCTCCTGAAACGACGAGAGAATATAGTCCAAAATAATTTGTACATAAGAAAGTTCTTCATAGGTTTCGTAATCCTCCTCGTAATAGAAATAGTCGTATATCGTTGGCAGTAATAGAATGAAAGTGTAGATTACGCATCCGAGAAAAACTGCAAAAGGGACATTGTAGATGTGAAGCATCGGCCATTTGTCGAAAATTCATTATAGCGCTTAAACTCTCATGATACCGGCTGTCTTCAATTTTAAAAGTCGCCTATCTGCTTGTTTCCTTTCCTGGTAATCATTTTTATGTAACGCGTACGCTGGACTCGTCAAAGTTGAATTTTTCATTGTCGCAGTGTCAGCTGCAACACCGTTACTCGCCATGAACCTGTTGTCCTGGGTGTTTAACGTTTGGTCTTGCCTTGGTTCGATGGTCGAGTTGAGCAATCTGAAAAGCAAAAGTTACAAATCAAACACCATGCATAATAAATTTCTAATTTAGATTAGAGGGAAGAGATAACTAATACAGTTATTTATTAGAATTACACTATCACATTTTACTAAGGATTATAAGAAATTATATAGATTTTCTATAATATTAATAATTTTCGTAGCATTCTAATTATTTTATAAATTTCATTTAATATTATATATAAAATGTATACTTTTTGTTATTTTTCAAAATATAAAAATAATTATTATAAATAAGTAAAATGATCAATATTTTACATTAAACATTCTACCGAAAGCGAGTGTAGGGAAACATAAATATAATGAAATTGTTCGAATATGGATTTCTTTTAAAAGCATATTGGACACATATACAATATTATAAAATAAATATTACACAAATGAAATTAATCAAATTGATTTACTAACGAATCTCGACGGTTCAAGCTGGATAAAAATGGGAGATTATTTTTATCCCAGTTTTGAACATATTCGATATCAAACTTTCGCTTTTTTATCTGTGGCGGACCCATCGCTAGCGGACATTCACAATGGTTAATCGAAATGTCGTCCGCCTTATGATTTTTTATGTCCGGGCAATTCTGATGTATCTTTTCCTGTAACAATTTTGCTTTCAGTTGAAGTTTTTCTTGCGTCGACTCTTTTTTTCCCTTGGGACTTCTGAAGGCATTCGGGCATAAAATACAATCGTCGATATTTTGTAAAGAATAGTTGGCGTATTTTTGCTCCTTGTATTTTCGATAATGCGCATTGCTTATATAATCGGAATCGGAGGCAATCATATTGTAATCGTTTGTACAGCAGCCGCGCATACTTCTTCCATGCGCCGTGAAACATTTGTGCCTGTTTTGAAAACTGCCTATTATGGGCTCTGAATGGTGCGCGCGTCTCTTCAACGCCCAATACTTTTGGCAGCGAATACCTGTTGAAGAAAAAAGGGATTGTAATATCGCCATTGTACTATAAATCGAGTTATTGGTAAATTCATACAAAGACATCTGTCAAATTCATCCTTTCTCTCCAGATGCTTAGATATTTTATAGCCACATTTTCCTTCACAGTTCTTCAGTTTTAAATTGCTTAATGTATTGGGTGTCCTTTTAAAGTCTTGATTTCTCAATTGTTTTGGCATTCGCTTTTGATCAGCTGTAGTAGTTTCAGAAGAATAAATCTCAGAATCCGTACTATCTGATGTATACAACTGAGTTGGTCTTAATTTCTTAGATGTCCATTGACGTTCTGGTGCTGTGTGTAATTATATATTCAAACATCAGATTATTATACCTTCCAAGAGAGCTACGTAACCGTGAATATAAAATTTATTTTAAGGTTGATTTTGCAAATCGAACAAGTTTCTCCTTATTTTATTAGCATCTATTTTGTTCTAGTATATATAATTATAATGCTCTCACTAAGAGACTACGTCAGAGATAAACATATAATTTGAAACATATGATAATGTGCAATAAAATTACTTACTTGAACAGCACATACATTCTTGATTTTCAAAATTATTTGACGAATTACAAACAGTTTTATTGTTATTTTCTTTTTTTCCTATAATACATTATTAGAATTTATATTGTTTTTTTAACAACAAAAAAATTAAACTATACAGATTAAAGCTTTTTATTTATAATTACGAGTATTATCCATTTTAGCTGTATGCTGCTCACAAACTTTACTGCGTTCGGCATTATTTTCAATACTTGATAAGTTAAATTTTATAAATTCCTATAAGGTTTGCCTTTTAAATAATTTTAATGAAAAGAAATAAATGCTAATTTTTTAAATCCCCAAATTTTGAGTATCAAATACCTGCTGAGAGGATTGCGTTTCCGAATTATGAAATTTATTAGCTGCAACAAGATCACAATTGCTTACAATCGGAGAGTTATTCGTTTCCACACTAACATCTTTTACATTAATTCGTTTATCTGTGTTTTTTGAAATATTTACCAGACAGTCGTTTTGTTTATTGACATCATCTACATTTTTTGCATTATCAACCTTTATTCTAAATAATAGCACAGCAAAATTATAGTATATTTTTCAGAGCCTATAAGGATTTAGGTAAATTATTCATTAGATAAATTTTAATATTAACTCACGTAGCATCTTTTTCTATCGTTTTCTCTGTTAAGTCGTTTTGATTAATTTTTAATTCATCAGTAGAAAAATCAAACTGCGGTGTTATAGTACTAGAAATTAAATAGTTAAATAGTTATAAATATTTATTTTTATAAAATCTAATAAAGACACAAGTATTGTTTATATTTCATTAAGTCTACCGAAAGCATTTTAAAATCTAGCATTTATTATATTATTTTATTTTAACCTTTATTTAGCAGAAACTAGTAATATAAATTTTGGAAAATTTAATTTTTTTTTTTAATTTATATACGTGAAATTCACATTAAAACTCATAACTTCACATACGTTTTAAACTTATTATTCAGATTAGTGGGTACAGGTCGATCTCTTGCATTCGTTTTCAACGTTGCTAAGCCATTTGTTAAAATAGTATTTCGCTCTACATTATTTTTTGTAGGTGCAGCTTTCATAAATCTAAGGATTTAATTTTATTAAGATTAATATTTAACTTTGATAAAATTTCATTGAATTTTCATATTTTTGCTTTAACTACTTTATTAATATTATTTAAAAAATTAAATTAACAGTAAAATAAAGATAATTATTCATTCGAATAATTGATAATTTATCTTTTTTATGCAATAAACGATGATAATACGTTTGTTTTTATTCGTTCAACACGTATTAAGGGAACTAATAACATACTGTGAATGAGGCAGCTGAACAACAGTTGGATTTTTTTTAAGTTTTCCTGTATATGCAACGATGTACGGAGATTTGTTATTCTCAACGTTATCATGTAATTTCCTTTCAGGTATTTTCGGCCATGTCGTATCATCCGGAATTCTTACAAAATAATTTTATTTAACTTGAAATTAACTGTACTTTTTATTTATTTTAATAAATTAGCAGAAATTTTACCTTAAAAAGCTTGCATATTTATGTGCTGTTAAACCCGAACATTGATTTTTTTCTAAGTTGTAAATAAATTATAATTAATTATATCTTCAATTTCTGAGGACACATTTCAAATATTCTAGATTTACCTTTCATATTAGATTTAATAGGTGACCGGCTGTCATTATGATAAGCCATGCTAGGTTGAATGACACTTCTAGTCAAGCTTAATTTTTTTCATCTCTCGGATTTTTAATTGTTTCTTGCATTTTAAAATCTAATTAAATATAAAAAAATATTATGAAAACATGAGCGTTAATATATCAACGACATTTAAAGCCATCGCACACGTTTTTCAGTAATAAAATACAAATGTTTCACTGTTTTTATTTCTTTTATTTAGTTCATTTGTTAAGTTATTAGATCGTAACGATAGGTTACAAAATATAATTTTTGTCAAAGCTTTGTTTACAAGTTAGGCTGTAGATTATAATAATAAGAAAATAAAGAATTGCAATGAATTTATAATAATTATCTTGTCGTTTTATCAATAATTTTAATAATATTTGTGATGTTTATTATTATATTATTCATACAATTTTTATTACAGTATTTATTATTTACATAAAATATACAATCTGTAATAATAATACACATAGGAACAGTTAGCTAGGGTTTATGAAAAAATCGCTTATCATCTAGAATAATTATAACAATTTCTTTCATTCCAGACATTTTGTATCACATTGCCAAGCTAACTTTCGGAATTATAAAATCTTTTATACAGTTGAATACTATATTTCCTTGAAAAAAAAATAACAGAAACAATATTTCAAATTGTACTTTGAAATCTGATTCTGCACTTTCTATATTCTAATTTGATTTGAGCAATTATCAAAAATGCATCATTATGTGTATTTTTATCTTCAATTACTAAAATTAAGTTGTGCTTTTGATTCTCTGGCATTATTTGTATTATATACCAATTATTCAAAATTTGTTTAATCAAAAGTAGTTAAGTTCTTTTTGACTAGACTAGTATAACATTAAAAAAATTTTTTGGCTACTGCTATTTTTGTTACATTTTGTATTTTTAACAAATAAATTTTAGTTGGTCCAGTGTGCTGTAAGTATTACAACTATTTAATATGTTAAGCTTATATAACTCTTAGAAAGTATCTCACTGACGATGTCTTGTTTTAATAAAAGCATTCATAATTTTTAGATAGTTAATTAAATAATTTTGTAAAGTAATTAACTGCTATTGTAAAGGAAGATGAAAAAACACTATGTTTTATCTATAATAGTTGAATAAATTTAGTATAAAAAGATAAAAAATTTATAGCATTTTCATTAATTTTTACAAACATAATATAATAAATTTATAACATAATCGACATTTAAAAGACTAACATAAATACATAAAAATTAACATAAATACAGAGTAAATATCAAACTAAATACTTTACATTTTCTCACAAATAAACATAATAATTATATAAATGCAAAAACGTATTTTTCGCATTTGAAAATACATTTGTTTAAACATCTATTACAGCTTAATCCTCATGAGTTTTACTATGATTACAAAATGTTAAGTTCATTGATCACTCCAACCTGTGCTTTTTATAAAGATAATTACAGAACTCTACAAGTTTTTTGTTTTATATCTTTTCCTAGCAAAGTTATTTTTTGTCAATATTTATACTTTAACAATTATATAGAAATGTATAATAAAACAAAGCCATTAAACTCAAACTGAAAATTCAACAGTCTGTACAGTCGGTATATTATCACGTAGCTGTATACCAATATTGTATTACTTCATATTTGATTACAATGATGCTAAATGCGCACCTTTATGGCCTTATTATACAGACTCTTTACACAACTTTTCCTATAAAAACTTTAAATAAAAATAAAGCAAATTTAAATTATTATGCTTTTATTTTGAATCTTTTTTTTGAAAGAATTAAAAAATCGTCTTTTAATTTTGTAAAATGATTGTTTAGTGCATGATAGAAGACACTTGTTTATTTCTTTTGTAGAAATTGAAAGATTTTTTTCATTATAGTTATATTTTTCAATTTCAACTATCAAGGAATACAGCAATATATGTAAGACTTACTTCGGGCTTTAAGAAAAATTTGCCTTTTTACATTAAGAATTTACTTATAAAACTTTCTATATAAATTTTTAACAGAAATAAAATTTTCGATTTATTTAAAATTTAATACGATTAGTAATATTAAATTGAATTCTTGTATTACTTACTTCAAGACAAGAAGTAATCTATATGGCACATATTTTGTTTGTAATATTTAGTAATATAAAACAAAATAAGCTTGTAGTGCACATTTTTACAATTTAGTTTTCGGTATATAATATTTTTTGATATATCAAAATCTGAAGTATCACGCAACTCAACATTTATTATCAAGTTACGCTTCATGTTCTCCGCTATTTATGCCTATAAGGGATTCTGTTTGTTCTACTTCTAAATCAGGTATCCTAAAATAAAAAAGGTTCAGAATAAATTTTCCTATAAATTTTGTATTTTTAAATTAATAACAAAATAACTTATAAACGATTATTTAAAGTTTATTTTTAATTGATAAAGGAAATAAAATGCTGAAAATATTGCTACAATACCAAATTTACTATATAAAAGTTAATACATTAAATTTTATTTTCAATAGAAAATTCAAATAAAATACAAACATTTCACACTTATCAATAAAATTAAAAGCACAAGAACTACTAAAAAAATAAACCATACAAAATTAATAAAAACAATAAAATAATCAGAAAGTGAAAAATTCTTATGAAAAGAACAATATTAAACAATTTCATACAAATCGTTCTTTTAAATTTAATTATATTATTAACTAATACAATATAAATTTGAATGGATGATTAACTAGGTAATGTTTGTAAATTAATTTTTAACTTTTTTTTGTATTGAATACAATAAAAAATAAATTATTCATTTTATTTCAAACAAAATGTAACTTACCTTATAGATCTACTTCTATGGAAAATCCATACATATAACTTTTTCACTAGGTCTAAAACTGGATCCCAATTATCAAAATGCGATAGAAGAGATACTGTTAAAAATGCCAAGATCATTGGAATGGTTCCTAAATAGAAAATACAAGGATATTGAACTTTTTTTAATAGTACATCAATTATCATAGATATTGGCATTGTTAAACTTATTGCCAATGTTGCTATAAGAGAAGAAGTTAAAAAACATCCCCTGAAAATAAATAAATGCAAATAAAATTATATAAAGAATATAAGATCCTATATGTTTAAATTATTAGATAATTTACCATAGCCAAAGAACCTCGCTTAGAACAGTTCCAATAAGTCCATTTATTATTAAAAATGTCCATTGATGAGGATTGGGCCATTCAAATTCTTCCCATCTACCATAATGAAGTATAAAAAATAAAGGCCACAGAAGTGTTAAATTAAAAAGGCCAACAAAGCCAAAAAACATTGGTATATCCATTTTATCTTCATGATCAACTTTCTTCTTTAAAAATACTATATAAACAGCATAAAAAAAAGAACTGACTAGAGCTAATATTATACCAGTTGGTATTGGACTGGCCTCTATAATCAAATCTGAAAGTCCCACTAGTACCTTATATTGAACAAAAAATTAAAATAAAATAAAAGATTGTAAATTAAAATTTTTCATTGTTATATATTTTACAACTTACAAGACCAAAAATACTGATTGCTACAGCAACTAATTTTGATAATGTGAATTTATCTCCATTATTACTAGGAAAAAAAGCAGCAAGAAAAAGTGTAAATAAGCTAGATACAGATGATAATACAGTAACAATTCCAGTTTCTGTTTGAGCTAAAGATATTTGATAAGTATAATTTGCAATAAACCACTAAAAAGAAAATGATTATAGTAAATATTGTACTTATCATTATAAAAAATTAATGTCAATAATGAGCTTACTAGAAAACAAAAGCAAAGTGCAATTTTAGCAACTTTCTGAATAGAGAATTTATTAGCTTGACGCCTAGCATGTTCACCTGCTCTAACACTTGCTTGATAACTTAATCTAGCTAAAAGAGCTTCAGTTGCATCATTCTCTGACATGTGTCGAACTTCTGCTAATTTGCTAAATCTAACTGAACGCACGGAGGAATCATCACTTTCAGTGCCAGAAGACTTATCACATTGTTCTAAAGTTTTGATTGGTACAAATGTAGAGTCACTTAAGCTTGTACTAGCTTCTGAATAAAAATTGTCATCTTCGACATTTGGATCTATAAACTATAAACAGTATTCAATATATTATGTAAATAATTTCTCAATGTATTAAATCAATGTATGTTATTTTAATTTACCATATAAGTTGCTGGTTTATTACACTGGTCTCGCCAAGGTGGCCAGAAGCATAAACCAACTAAGTACAATGTAAACATTGATGTTTTGATATACGTGCTAAAAAATGGTTTATCAAATGTTTCTTCTTGATATATATACTAAAAAAAGATCATCATTAATAAATTTACACCATTAAAAACAAAAGTAATGGCAATATGTTAATTTAAAATGCTATTTACTTTTGTAAGTTCTGAACTAGAAACCCAAATAATATCAACTAGTAAGAGAATTGAAAGTCCCAAGACAAGTCTTTGGGATTTATTCATCATTGCTACCAGTTTATGGGGATCCTCCGACATCCCTTGCTGTCTAGGCTGACGTAATTCAACAGAACAGCTCATATCTCTATAATTTTATTATGTTTTTTTGTTTTCATTTCTGATAGCTATTGCCACAGTCCAGAATAAATTTTATTTCCAAACGGGCTTCATCTAAAAATTAAAGAAAATATTTACATACACACACAATTATATATATATATATATATATATATATATATATATATATATACACGCACACACATATACACATATTGAAACTGTCTCATTTAAAGATATAAAGAAAATACGAATAATTCCAATAAAAAAATAATTAAATTGGTATAAATTGCAAAGATGAATGTATAAATTTACCTATTTGTATAAAAAAAATAACTTGAACGATAATTCAATACACGATTAGTCGGTAGTTACTGTGCAATACAGTTTATTTCCAATGGAAATATCTAATCAAAACTTGCCAATATCTTCTTAGGTTGAAAATGTTCGATCGCATTCTTGCTGTATGATAATCTATCTCTCTCCCTCTCATTTAATCTTTAAGTACAGCAAATTTGACATTTGACAACCTTTATATACCTCGCTTTATACCATCTTTAAACGTATTAAAAACACTTCTTATACTTTAGCTATAGCTATAATATAAATATGAACACTGAATGGAGCATACACTTATGTTATACCATAAACTGACACGTTGACGGTTGAACAGCAGTTTTTAGTGAAAATTTAGAAATTTAGATATACTACATTCGGAGGTATTAGATTTTTTACATTTACATGTGTGCTCGCACGCAGCACGCATCAACTTTGAGGCATATATACAATATAATGCTAGTCGCGCATACGCGCACGCACGTACACACATAAGGTTGATACTGGTGATATAAGCTGGTGTAACGGTGTAACACGTCTCTACATAAGCTATAACTGTAGTTACAATACAACTATACAGTCTGTTATACCAGGTTATACCAGGTTATACAACATGTTACACAGGTAATAAGCATAGCATAGAGGTAGATACAGACACGGTAAGAATATAAGCAATGCATCATCAGTAGCGCAAAAAACATTATCGTTTATACTATAATAAGACGAAATAAGGAATAGACAATACCGCGCTAATATATATAGTGATAGTGCTGGCAACCATGCTTGATATATGACGTATTAGATGCATATTACCCCGGCGTCTCCATCCAATCCCGATGACATTAATATCCATATATAGCATTTCGTTTAACATTATTGAAATGGCTAAAATTCAAAAGCATCGTTGAGTTAGAAAACAATAAAATATTTTAGAAAAAAAATATAGATGAATTTATTCTAACCATTAAAATAATTTATTTTATAATATATTTAATTTTGAAAATAATAATAATTGTGCTAACTAACATTTTGAAATAAAATATATTTTGTACTGGTGTTCTAACAAATGTTAATGTTTATGTTACATTATTTCTTTTTTAAAAAGCGTTCTATTTTTATATTATATATATATATATATATATATATATATATATATATATATATATAATTTTATGAATCAGGTATTTGTAAACAAATTATGCGTATTTAATATAAATCAATTAAAAAAAATTATACACGTTCTTGTGCAAAATATAATAAGTTAAAAATTAAATCCTAAATTGAATAACTGATTAACTTTTGTTAGTTTTTAAATAAACACAATATTTTTAATAACTTTATTCTTATATATTTCAGATTTATATATCTAATACGCATACTTCTACATATTTATGTCGATCTGTGTGCTCTCACTTATTGCCATAGTAACAACAAACGGCAACAATATAGAAACACTGGCTTATAAAACATCAACGAAACATTAGAATAAAAATATGGAAAACAACAATTTGAGTAATGGTAGAATGCAAAACCAAGGTAATTCATCGTCGATGCAGCGATTTAGAAGTGATAAAGCAAATAAAGGTACGATATTTTATTATATCTAACATTATTTGATTTATTTTCCCCTGTACAATTATTTTACGAGTCAAATACGGTTTTATCACAATTTCCTTGGAAATTAATTTTTAATTGCATCGTCTTTATATTTAATTCATTATTATAAAGATCAAAAGTAAATGTATGAGTTTAAAAATATTAATTTATAAAAATTGTTTTATAGGACCGCCCGAAAAACCACCTGGAGAAAACTTAAATTGGCTATTACATAGATATTACGTTAGGCACGAGTTTAAAAAATGTAAGGAGTATATTGACGCACAGTTGCAAGAATACGATGGGCTTATAGAATATCCAACTTATTTAAAGGTCGTCATCGCAATGTTTATTTTATTATTTTTGTCGTTTTTGCGTATATACATTTTTCTTAATTCAAATACTTTACATTACCGATGTTTATCTGATTTTTATATTCCAGGGCTTAATTTTAAGAGAAGAAGGTAAAGTGCAGGACTCATTGGACTGTTTTCAAAAGTCTTACATTCTTAATCCTGCTAATCGTGATAATGTCAAGCAAATTGCCAAATCATTGTAAATATATTATGTATAATGCATCAATTACTAAGTATAATTTTCCAAGCCACAAAATATTATTTAAATCTTTAATTTATTAGATTTCTTTTGGGCGATCATAAACGAGCTATCGAAGTGTTTCTCGAAGCATTAACAATGCCATCAGATATACCTGATTGGGAAATTCACTACAACCTAGGTAATCCTTATAATAATTCTTATTAATATTATGTATGAACTATTATATATTTATCTTTTATGCACACTTTCAGTTTATTTTCAGGCGAATGTTATATGAAAATTAACGAGTTAGAAAATGCAAAAACTCATTTGACGCGCGCCACTGAATTAACGAAGAATGAAAAACCCTACCTGACGCTTGTCAAACTTCACATTATGGAAGATCGACTTATTGATGCTGTAGCGACTTATACGGAAGCTTTGAGGTTTGTAAAGACTTATTTAACTTAACTTCAGAGGCGCTAATTTTGCTTATTATAAAGTATAATAATTAAAATTCGTCAACATCATAATAGTATATTAAGAAACAGGGAGATTAGGCAATGTTTATATAATATAGGTCTCCTCCAATCAAAGATAAGATTTTTTTTAGATTTTTTGTAAAAATATAAGAATCGTACACTAATGCCAAAAAAATACTGAATACATAATGGATATGTTGCGCAGAGGTTGCACAATTAGTTTGTAACGGAAGAAGATTTTGTGTGAATAATTACGAAGTACAGGTCTTATATGTAAAGTCTACTAAAAAACTTGAAATTGGCATATATATGATATTTTATATAATATGTATATCGTGTTTTGTGTAATGTAACATTAAATACAACTAAAATTATAAATTAATTTTAAGCTAAAATCTTGCGTTTTAGATTTTCATACCTCAATAGCATTTTTAAAATTTTTAGAACTGATACATAATAATTTCGATAATAAATAACTTTCAGTAATGCAAATATCTCTTCGTTAAGATGTGAGGATGAAGAGACACGTTTATGCCGGAAAATTGTACATTTTAATTCATTTGATTATATATCGATAGAAAAGGCAAAGATGAGTGATTAATGCGTTTTTTTTTTAAATTTCGTGTTGAATGCTACATTATTGTAATTGATAAGAATGCGACGTAGTTGACAAAAAGAATTGTTACCTATGAAAATACCCAAAGTTATTTTGGCTTTTTAAACAATCTTTCTAATTTAAGTTTTCAAGAAGTCATAGAACATGTGTCCTCAATGATAGAACTTTATAAGAAAGACCTTGAAGAGAAATTCGAAACGGAAGTAATGCCTTTGGAAGAATTTATAAAATATTATTTATTACTGATAATAAAAATGAAAATCAAGGTAAAAGAACTATGTTTCGAAGTTTAAAAGTTGATAGTAATTATTAAAAAGGAACTACAAAATAATTTTCTAAATATTTGCACAGTTTATTTTCTATTATAAGTATAATGTGTACCCGCTACAGATATAAAACTGTTTACATAAATAGTCGATTGTCTCTTTCTTTCGTATGATCTGTAAGAACCACGGCAAATATTATATATTTAAAAGCTGAAATTATAAATATTAGTTTTTAAATTATAAACATAGAATATATATTATATTTCAAAACTGACATATATAAAAAACAAAGTACGATTAGTATCAATGTTATTATTACGAGATATTTCAATTATATTGATATTATTAACGAATATACCGGAAGAAATACGCGTAAAGTATTTTCTAAAAAGTCTTATAATTAGATAAATAAGAACAAATGCGATAGCAATGTCAATTCTACGATATTTTTCTAAAAAAATTATGAAAAATAATTTATAATCAAATAAAAAATAAATAATAATGTATTATCTAAAATAGAACTTTAAATTTCAAATTTAAAGGAAAATAGCATTATTACACAGGTCCCTATGTAAGAGTACAGTTTAATCCGGCAGGGAGTATATAGCAATCGGAGTACTTATTTTTCAAGTTAGTCAATATTTATTACTTTTATGATATAGTAATCAGAGTTAGTGAAACATGATTTCGAAAGCCCCTTCCTTATGCAGCATTTGAAACGAAAAATAGGTTATGTAACACAATTGTTACAGTTAAATGGTACGATAGTCAGATTATCCAACATTGTGCTAAAAAACTTATAAATTTTATTTTTGGAATTTTTAACTCGTACATTATAATATTATAGTTGTATGCATATTCTATCTTGTAATGAAAACAATTTATAAAGTCGAATTAGTATAATCAAGTAGTTCGGGTCGCGATCTGACGGAAATGCAGATCGATTCGTAAAAGGCTTTCACGTGTTTCAATATTTAATTGACACGCACGTAAACACTTCTGCCTATCTTTTGGATTTTAAATTAATAAAAAATTCATTAAAAATCTTTCCTTACATTTAATTAATTTGTATGGCTAGATATAAAAGACTTGATATAGAAACATACGAATAAAAATATTTAAAATAATTTGTCAAATTTATAAATCAATAAAACTAATTTTGCACATGTTCTTAATTTGATTTTAATTTAATAAGCTCGAGCGGATATTTAACAATTCTTTTAAAATGTTCTCGGCGCAGTTCGAATCTCGCACAACACTTTCTCGTTTATTCAGTATGACGTTTAGTTTGAAATTATAGGACGCCTGTTATCAAAAAATCACATTATAAATAACTTTAAAATTATTTAAAAAGAAACGGTTAAATTTAAAATTAAATTTAAATTATGAAAATTTTAATTTCTACTTTTTTAATCAGCGCCGAGCCCGATAACGAACAATTGGCAACAGAGCTGGGTCTTTTGTATTTAGGATTAGGAGATACCAAGCGTGCCTTTCAACATTTTGGCATGGCTTTGGCTCAGTGTCCCACTTCTGCCAAAGCTATTCTTCCGATGGCTTACGTTATGCAGGTAAAGCCAAAAAACAACAACAAACCGTCTATGCTCTCTCTGAATTATATATTATGCATATACGTGATTATATATATATATATATATATATATATATATATATATATATATATATATATATACATACACGCACGCATTTTATCAAGTATACAAATTAGAATATTTTTGTATTCGTCATAGTCCCAGGGTGAATTCGACGTCGCTTACTCCAAGTATAAAATCGCCGCACAGTCGATGCCCGAATCCTGGGCTCTTTGGAACAACATTGGAATGTGCCTTTATGGAAAACAGAAATACGTTTCGGTATGCCTGTATATATTATTGTTTATTATAATATTCACGCGCTGCAGCTATCCGTATATGCAATTAATCTTTCATTGCTGTGCTCATGTTATAAAGTACAGATAATTATATTAGACAAATACTACTAATAATAATGATTATTAATTCAGAGAAATAATGAGAGTTGCATGTCTCAGCTGTAACGCTGTGATCAAAGTGCGCGCTTTTAGAAAGTGAAACGGGATGTCTGCAAGTACAGTCTACTGCGAAGTACTGAATTAATGACAGAATTAATGAATATACTATAAGATGCTCATAATTCAAAAAAAAAAAAAATCCAAAAATGACATGATCTCATATATATTACAATTTTTTTTACACTTTTTCGAGTTACAGAACTATATATTGACTTCGAAAGCAATAACGAACTGATAAAGACCGTAAAATCTTGAAGTTTGCTAAAACAAACGTGTAAGAATGCGTCTGTGTCTATATAGTCACGGAATATGGGAAGAATACAAGGCAATAGCGAAGGGCCTCGTAGAAATTTCAAGCGGGGAAAGGAAAGTACAGCTAAATGGCCGTGGCTCCTATTGTCCTTAGACATATAATACCCGGGGCTGAAAGTTAAGGCGTGGCCCCTGTTTAATAAGAACAGAGCAGTTAGGGAAACTAAACGCTGAGTTCATATATAGTCGTATGTGCCCGGTCATCTTTGTCATATATTGTTATTATTATTATAATTCGTATCATTGAATAAAGCCCGTTTCGTCATTTATATATCGCAGGCGCATCGAGCAGTTATTTTATTTCAAACATGGACTCGGGGCGCGAGCAAAAATATTCGAATGAAGTTTGAATTTGAAGGCAATCGGATGTATAAAGACACGGATGACGAGCAGGAAAAATACAATATCTCTCCTCTCTTGGTAATATAATACTGCGTAGTTACACGTGCTCGTTATACCACATAGTAAAACAAAATTTGTGAACTCTTGCGCTCTCTTCTAATTATCTTTCTTATGTGGTTTTATTTTTTTCTTCTTCATCATCATCATCTTCTTCTTCTTCTTCTTCTTTTTTTGTTTCTAATACGTAACGAGTAAATTCAGAAGTATAATTTTACTCTCCTTTAAGGTTACCAAAGCTATAATGCCACGAACGTTTTATTATATTATTTTTGATTTTTGATACAATAAAGTTAGCTGTCGCATAATTAAACATATATATTGTACTACATTTATAATCGAAACGCGCAATTATACTTCTTTTGTAAAATAAAAATTTAAAAAAAATAACCCTTATATGAACCCTTATATTGAACCTCGGATATTCGACAGCGATCTGCGAATTATCGTAAATTTTAATTACCGCGATTCGAGAGAAAATTTATTATGTACATATACATTCCTGGTGAATCGCGATTCATTCCTTATATACAGAACTTTTACACAATGACGTGACGGACCGATTATTGTTACAGGCCATTACGTGCCTGAGCAGAGCTCACTACTTGAATCCGCTGGCCCTCGAGCCCGCGTGCAATTTGGGAATTGTCTTTTTAGCGACCGGCCAGCCAGCCTCGGCGGCCATACATCTGTGCGCTGCCGCGTCCGCCGGCCCCAAGAACTCCATGCCGTACATGCTTCTTGGCAGTGAGTGGCTAAATTTTATTACGCACACGCACGCACACACACACGCACGCACGCACGCACGCACGCACGCACGCACACACACACACACACACACACACACACACACACACGTGCGCGCGCACACACCTACATATTGTATATGTGTATACATACCTTTTTTGCCCCTCTTAGTCGTTCAGCCGTCGTTCAATAATTATCTCCGATCCTTTATGGACTTTGAGTAATACAGTTTTTTATCAACGTCACAGAGGAGGGGGGGGCGGTAGATTCATAAAATCATTAAACTATCTACCAGCCGCCATAATAAATTTAAAGCTGTATCGAAACGAAATTATACTTGCTTGATCAACGTAACTCTTATAAAAGTGAAACGGATAATTATATTTAAACAATTTATCCCCGCTTCTCTATCGCATTGATTGTGGATAAATGTTTTATTTTATATAATATAATAAGATTTTTCAGAAAGAAATTTTAATAGTTATCAAAGCATCGGTCGAATTTTCAGCTCGCACTGATAGACTTTTGTAAGTTCTTAATAGTGACTCTAGAATCGGATGTGGCTGGTTAACTAGTCCGTACGTTTTTTAGATTCGCATAGATTAAAATAATTAGAGAAGGCCTTTTAACAACGCGAGATATTACAAAATTAACGAAAAGAAGTAGAATAATATTATATATATATATATATATATATATATATATATATATATATATATATATATATATATTAAACAATTCAAAACCAAAAAATACCTGTAACATTATTCTGTAGATCATTAATTTCAAAAGCAAAGATTTTGAAACTTTTGAATAATGTCAGAAACGTAAAATTCATTATATAATAAATTAATCTAAATATTTATCAGGGAAATTCGATTTGACAGACGCTTACTATGATAATTATCGCGTGCGTGTGGAAATTTTTTTAATATACTCCAAATATATATATATATATATATATATATATATATATATATATAAATGTTTGCTTTTAATACTTTCTTTGCCGTATTATTTGTGCAAGTCTTGATTGTAGATTAGAAAGCCACGCATCACGTTTACAAAGCCGTGAGGATTCCTGGAATGTTGTAGTTTGCACAAAAAGAAAAAAAAAGGGCTCTTTCTCTGTTTCTAGTGGCCTTGAAGCGTTTAGAAGATCTGGAAGGGGCGGAAAAAGCTTTGGAGAAGGCGCATTCGCTCGCGCCCCAGGACCCCCAAGTTCTCATTAATTATGCTGTCGTGCTGGACGCACAGAAGAAGGACGAGCGTGCCCGTGAGCTCTTGGCCGTTCTAAGCGACGTTGCGGCGCTCGTTGAGGTGAACACTGAGGTTTGTATAATGTATATCTATATAAATGTAGAGCACTCCTCTGGCAATTCAAAGATTCCAATTATGCAGACAAAGCGATACCTTTCTGTTATTTCCTATATGCGTCCGCTCAAAACCATTGTAGCTTGAATTGTCAAAGCAGCTAAATTAAGTCTAAACTATTCGAAATTTATTTATTTTTTTTTAATGGATAATAATAAATACTCGGATGAAATGGAGCAAACGTTTAGTTACAGAAAAATAGAAAAATGAAAAAAAAGCCAGTTCGATATATTATAACGCGAGGGTGATATAACGCTTAATTAGAATTTTAAGTAAAGGCAATTTTAACTTCTGTAAGTATACAGTCTTCGATTAAGCTACTTATTAAATAAAAACTTTTACACTCTTATTTTTTTTCGCAAAGAAAATCATTACTTTCTCCTAATTTCACACACACACACACACACACACACACACACACACACACACACACACACACACACACACACCACACACACACGCACCACACACGCGCGCGCGCGCATACACACGCAACCGTTGAGTTTCCCCGAGGCAGCGAAGTTTTACTGACTGTTTAAAGGAAAGTTTATAAAAGTTTAACTTTTTATAACTGATTTTAACTTCTTTATATTTTGTTTAGAATCCTCTTTTTAGTAAGATAATAAAGAATAAAGATCGATATATGTGGGTTATCTGAATAATAATTCTGTAAGTAACTCGATCTTGCTCAGCTAACGTGGCAATATTTTTGCTTTACAGATAACAAAAATGGCGAAACAACTTTCTAGAAAATTACGAACTGGGGATGAATCTTCTCACATTGGAATTACTCAAGAGAAAAGAACATTAACTGAAGATGAAGTGTAAAATGACGATGTGAAAAAAAAACAAGATGATGAGAATTAAAATGATGATTTAACTAAAGGTGAATTGCGAGAAAAAGTATCAATTGCATTAAAACTATGTAATATTAAATATGGAATTGGTAGTGAATAAAATGGAAATTTTAATTTTTAAAATAATTTATTTTTTAAAACGAACGTAAGGGTAGAGTTGACTTGTACATCTTCTTTCATTGTATAATATTAAATTCTACTATATAGATGTGTATATTATAAAAAACATTTATATAATTTTATTATTTTTTAATTTTAATCGTTTTAGTTGATACGAGTTCTCTCATAAAAAAGAACTATAGTTTATTATTTAGTATATACTGGATTCTGAATGAAATTTTGTCGAGAACTAAAAAATTGTTATAAGAGATCTGAAATTTCTTCTGCAACAATTATTTTAATTTATATTTTTTTCGATTACAGCATTCAATTACCTTTAAACGAAAAACTTAATTTGTAATTCAATATTCTACGTATAGGAAGTTTTTAAAATTTAAAAATCTCGAGGAAATTGACAAAGTGTAGTCTTGTTATGAGGATTAATTTTCAAACCTTTTGGAATATTGTAAATACAATTAAATAAATTAGATACATGTATAATTGATCAAGTTTGATGACTGATTTTTATTAGCATGCGAGAGTAGTTTATTTTGCTTCATTACCCTTTCCAACAATCTTTCGAATACAAAACTCCATTACAGGCATTGTATATCTATTACATATACGTGTATATTCCTGAAATGGGCTTGCTTGCTTCGGTTACATTTTAAATAATTTATGATATATTTATCGAAACTAAAAGTAATCATTGAAATTCAAATAAAATTTAACAAGAGAATTTCAAATTACTGATATTAAAATCGATTGTTTACAATTGAATGTAATTAAGAATAAAATAACTAGAATACGTTTTCAGGATCATAATGTTTAAATATATATTTTCTGTAATAGATCTTAAAATTGTCCTAATTATTTTTTTTTTCAATCGAGATAAATAAACTCACCTGTATTGCCATTAATAGAATTACGGTAATAAACAAGTCTTTAGAAATAAGTATATTTTGTAATAACAATATTTATTTTCAGAATAAGTTTTTAGTATGAATAAACAAGTATAAATAATGTCTAAAAAGCGTCTATGGAAAAAGTCTTGTTATATGAAATTAAAAAGGATAAGTATGTTTTATGAATAATTATAATTAAGATCTAGAGATTGTGATCGAGACAAAAACGATTTATCTGTTCGAAACATGAATTTTTAATATTTGAAAATAATTAGTACAGATAATAGAGAAGAGACATTGCAAAATAGAATTACATTAAGTTAAACAATATTATTTTATTTTACAATTATAAAATCAATACTCCAGTGTATCTAGTTTAGATATCTGGAGATATTTAACCGGGCTCAGAAGTTGTAAATCTCCTGGAAGGTCTTTTCTTAAAAAAAGCTTGAAAAAACAGTAATATTCGTTGCCGTAAATCTGAACTTATATTATCTAACATTTTATAGCGCAAAAAATATACAATAATACAATACCTTTCGCTGTAAATACTTACAAAATTTTACGCTTCTTATTTAAAAAAATAATTTTAATTTTTACGCGATACAACAGCGTTAATCGAACTATTTTTACAATCATTTCCAATGGAGCTTCAAAGCTTTATTTACAATGGAACCGATAAAGCGCCAAAGAGCTGCTAAATTGAATTTTTATCACCCTTGACTTTTTTACACGCGGCTCAAGCACCTCGTCTGTTTATCATAAAGGATTCAGGAACGTTTTGAAAAAGCAAGAAATACTAACGCAGGGTGCGGATTACAGGGCTCGCGAGGGCGTTTATATACATAGACGACAGGATCGCTGGGGTTTCGACGCTGTTTTCGCCACTGCGCCGCATAATAGCAGAACGAGAAGTAACATTATGGAGAATTGCAATTGTAGAAGTCGACGCTGGTACGAAACTGAACGATGGAAATCCAGCCGCGCGAAATAAGTGGAAGGGCGAAACGAGCCGCGGCCCGAGAAACAATTGCAAGCGCGCTATAAGCGCGCGAGCTTCATTCAACCGCGGACGTCGCTCGCAGCCAACGGGCTGCCTACGTATAACGCCCTTCACGTGCATGGGGATGCGGTGAACGAGCGAACGTCTCCGCGACTGATTGGCTCGATTACGCGGTCGGGCGGTATTTTAATCCCGGCGGAATTCCAGCGGGCCGATCTATAAATACAGAGGCGGAGCGAGGTTTTTCTTACGGGCGTACACGTCGATCGCAGAGGTATTTAATACGGGGGCGCGCTTGTTCTGCCGATCGAGGGGCGAGAGCGATTTTTTCCAGGCGCGCCTGACGCGCGCCTTTAAGTGTGGCCGGGATCCTATCCGAGTTTCCGCAAATGAACGGGCATTATAGCGACCAGCTGTTGATTCCCTTGTTTCGTAAGCGATTATTTGCGTTAAATAGGTAATGATGCACTTTGTTAAATTTGGTAACAAGTGGCATTTTATGATTACTATTCTTATAAAAGAACATAAAATTTAAATGTCGTTTTTCAAATCTTTTTTTGACACGGCCTTTGCTGTCAATTCGGTAATATTACTTTAAATGCTTTAAATAAAATGAAGTATATATTGGAAATATTCTGACCAAAAACTTCATCATTATTTATTATATATAGCTCTTCATTCGAACGTCCTGAACTTTATTTTATCTGAACTTATTTTAATGGTTCAAATTTTTAATGAAATAAATCTGAGATAATTTAAAATTTTGGGGTATTGATTACGATTTAGGGCACTGATTACGAATCTCAGAGTAAAAATTTCGATCGAAAGAAAGCGATCGAATTTATTCCGTATAAGCGATAAAATTTTAAAGAAAGATTCCATAATTCCGCCTCCGGATCCCTGAAATATCAATGGTGTCTGGCTGTGTAGTACTTATTATCTGTTATTTTTCTCGGAAAACACACATTCTAGAGTAAATATATCTTGAATATAACACGTTACAATATGTATCTGAGTAAGATCTACAGCTTGCATTCGAAGCATTATCGAAAATGCTCTAAAACTTAAGTATGGGTTTTTCACGGATTTCATCATGAGAATAAATTTAATAAATATATTTTATAAATGCCAGTAAAATCGGAAGTAAGAGCTTGTTTGATTGGGCCAACTGCTATTACTGCCGGGTGAAAGTTGTCTTACATTATTTTTCTGTAATTTACGCCTAAATGTTATGAAATCGTGATTAGATCAAAGTTTAAATAGAATCGTCAGGTAATTATTAATTATTGAAAATTATTTCTAATAATTCTAACGCTGAATTTAAATCTCTTTTAGGCATTCCAGCTGCACAATAAAAACAATTTGATTTATTCGGTATAATTTGGCAATAAAATACGATAGCGAGACAAGCAACGCGCTACAAGTTAATACACCTCCATTCAGTATATCGAGCACTGAGTCGGTAAAATGTGTTGATCTATGACGAGGTGTATCAGATTCTAGCCCGTGCTTTCTCCCGCTATCCTATTTTATTGGCACAAAGGTCACATTATACTCATACTGAAATTCATCCACTTTTGTCGTGTAAAAGATATTTAAATTTAGTTTAACATTTTAAGTATAAGAAGCAAAATTAATTATGAAATAAATACGTGCAAGAAAAAAGCATTGTCATGTTATTTTTTTTATTTCTCCATAAGATATCCTTTAAATATAAAATTAAAAAAAGGTTGCGCATTATAGCTAAAATATTATAGACCGATTAACTACTTAGCATGACATTCGGTGAGCACCGCACGTCTTAAAAAAGAACGTTGCTTATTTCGTTCATTTATAGACTTATTATGTAGGCTTTTGCTTGAAATTTCATAAATCCAATCTTAAATTTAAAGATTTTCAATTTCGAGTATCAAATTTGAAAAATTCCCGAGATTCTCTCAGATCGATGAAGCAGACTTGTAACGCAATTTCATTGTCTAAAATGCAAGCATACTTCGTCGATACACTACTGATCTACTTTATCGCGAGCAACAATATCTTTATGAGAAGAGCTCGCGTCGCTGATAATGTAATTTTAAACACACACCTTAACACACACATACACACACACACACACATGGCGTCGCCATCAAACGTAGGTGCTCTGCACCAGGTCGGTCTGGTGGGTGCAGGCCGGCTGCCACTTGCCCACCACCCTGCTCGGCTTGAACAGCCGGCCGAAGGTCGACCGGAACTGCCTCGACATCGAGCAGTAGAGGATGAAGTTGACCGCGCCGTTGAAGAGGGCGAGTATGTCCATCACCTCGCCGAGGCTGTGATAGCAGCTGCGGAAGAAGCAGTCGCCGAGGAGGGCCGAGAGCAGGCCCAGCACGCCCTGCGGTATCTCGGTGATCAGGAAGAGGAGCAGCACGGCGACGAGCATGCGGGTGGTGCGGTCGGCCCGGCGCTCGGTGCGCCCGACGGGGACGGCCTCGCCGCCTCGGTCGCCCGGGCGCTGGAGCAGCCGCCGCCTGGCCTTGGCTCTGCTTGGGGGCAGGGCGGTTCAAGTTCTCTTAGTTCGTTCCGGGGCTCTTGCGCGGGGCCGAGTCGTGCAGGATTGGGGGAGGGGGAGTGGGGGAGGGGAGCAGGTCCGCGACTTTGGGGGTTGCGAGGCAGGTTACTGTGGGGGTTGAGGGTGAATGTCGTGGTTTGCGCGGCGTCCCGGTACTCGGCACCGACGAATTTACCCTCGTTCAATATCGGATTTGTAATTTACTTTGCTTTTGCGCTTAAACGAACGACGCTAATTATTACGCGTAATTTATTGCAAGTTGCTGCATTCATTGTTAAAATTATAAGTATAGCTTAAAATGATTACTGCTTATTTTATAGAATCAATAATAATAAGATATACCACTATTGTATCTCTCTCTCTCTCTTTATATATATATATATACACACACACACACACAAATATTAATTTTTCCGTCTCACATACTATATGAATAATTCATAAACTCGTGCGACTAACTCCAGTGTTTAAATTAGAGGCTTTATTAACAAGAGAATTAAAATTTTGAGATAAGTAGAGAAATGAATTGAACTTAATTAGAGAATTAAAAATGATTAATAATAATCTTAATTAAAAAAATTAACTTGACTATTAGTTTTATATTTTATTTGCGCTTTCAAATTCATTAATTACCTTTTATACATTTCAAACAATTCATTATTTAAATAGATGGACGTTTGAAAAGTGTATCTCATAAAATTAAAAAAAAGAAAAGTACAATTAGGAAGATAATACTTGTATGTATTTATGAAGGGCTAAATATGAATATTATATTCAAAATACCAAGTGAAAGATAATAATCTTTCGTAACCTGGTTATATAATATTAAATCATACCGTAATTTTATGATGAGCTTATTTAAACTTAAAAAAGATCCCTCTAAGTTAATATAATATTTAAAAATCATATTGATAAGGATTTCACTGTCAGTTAAAAAAAAATCATTTTCGAAATTCTAAATACCATGGACGAAGATCACATTTTACTGTACACTGCATTTTACAGATTATAAAGAGAATATAATAAAAAGGATACAGTTCTTTTAAATTTTATATTAATATTCAATGCATTACAGTATATAAAAATACACATTTAATCGTACATTGTACGTTCAATTGACAAGACGATTGATTTTGATTCAATTTTTTTTCACAAAATTTTACTTTTAGAAATAAATTGTACAGAATCAAAAACATGTATTTTTATGCAGTCTACGATTATTGGAAATGAATTTCAATTTTTTTCGAATATTTCGAGACATATTCGATAAAGCATGTTTTTAATATCATCTTTTAATATCGATTTTTCATGAATTTCGTTTTCATAGTTCAAAGTTTCAATTACTTTGAGTATCATATTTGCAATCAGCACATTGAAATACGTCGAAATGTTTTTTATTTTTTTTTTTCATTTTACACGGTATCGAATTCAGAAGAGTATATCGGAAATTTAAGTAGTAGCCTGCGAGTTTAGTAAGACGGATTAACTCTACTACTGGTATCTCATTAATTTTAAAGCTAATATGTACTTGACTAACGATTTACACTAAACGAAGTTTTTTCATTATAAAGAATCTAATTACTAAATGAGAACTTTTTTTGATCGTTTAATAAAACATAATTTCTTTTAGAAGCAAATCTAAGTATATCTCTACATTTCAAATTATATTGGTACTTTTATTATTTTCCAAGAAAAATTGAGTTAAGAAAAATTTTTAATACACTTTTATTCACTTAATGTTTAGTTTGTTCACACATTGAATAAAAAAGTAGAAATGTGAACATTTTATGAGAAGCTCTTTAATTCGCTTTAAGTATACAAGTACAAGATAAGTCAATTAAAATGAAATATTGAATGAGCAAATTCGATATTATTTGAGATTATTACTCTAATTTTACTTGTCATATCGGCTTGGAGAATATTCTATTTTATAATTTTTCTAAGGCATTAGATAAAAAATGCATTTCCGATTATACACAGTACATTAATTCTTTTTTAATGTTTATAAATTAAAATGAGTTTTCAAACATATTGTAATGTGCTTGATCGATTTTCTCGAGTTCTTTTTTTGTAGAATTGCTGATTTTTGCAATTATAAATCATTCATATACTATCTATTTAAATCTTTTTATAATTGAACGAATTCTGGCTTATCCAGAATTATAAATTTTGGACGATCGACAACAGAATGAAATTACTAAATGTTATTTTAGTCAGGCAGAAAAATAAAATACACAATTCCAATTTAACTTTTCAGAGAAAGAATTTCGGTACGCTTTAAATTAATTAATATTTGTTCATTGAAGTTTTTCTTATACAAAATCAATTTATTTCCCTAAAAGGATTTACATATAATATCGAATGAAGTCAATTACAAGCAGAGAATAATTTACAAATATTCAAATAATAAAGAACATTTAACATAAAAAATAGATTTTGTAAAATGGATCTTTCTATTGAATTTCAATAATATGTATCGATATATCGCGGAAAATGTATCATATATAAAGAATGAATTTGGAACGAGAAAATGATAAATGTTTCCAATATCGGAAAACTTATATAGAGATCGTTACCCAATGGGGAAAAAGGAGAAAAACTTTTTGAAGAATTGATTGAATTTGAATTTTTTTTTTCATAATCACAGCATTGTAATTTCAAAAATTTTTTCCTTCACTCGTTAGTTTTACTACGTGAAAAGTAGAATTGAATTATGATTTCACATAACCAAAATAAATTTTGAGTGCAATTGAGATTTGCTCGAGTCCAGTTATCAACCTAGCATTCCACTTACCAATGATTAGATCGTTGATCTACATGTGTTAGTACAAATGAAGAATAGGAATATTTTGAATGACGAAATTCAGGAAAAAAAATATAAAAATTGTATATTTTTGTACAATTTTTTCTATAATTATTTAAAATTAAGAAAATATCTTTCTACACAAGTTATAGATATGTTAATAATACATCATTTTTATCTTTTATTAATTTTTTTGATAAAAGAGACATTTTTAAATAAAAATTAGTAAGTTCGTATAAAACCACAATTCACTTGTAGAGAAACGCTAAAGGATAATGTTAAAGTTTTATTAAAAATAAAACACACACACACACACACTTACACACACATACTACAGCCCGATGAAAATTCGCGAGAATCCGGAATATTAATTTTGCTCCCGTTGAACGAGAAACGATGTTAGAGGATGGAAGGAGATCGATTCGCTGCAGGATGTGTGTAGATATATAGAGGGAGGGATAAAACGCGGAATGGGCGAAATTCCCGGATTACGTGCGTTAAACTCACTTATAGAGGGCCTGTATGAGCCGGCAGCTGATGACGGTGAGCACCAGGCACGGCAGCAGCTTGACGAGGACGCCAAGCAGCCAGAAATTCAGCCGATAGAGGAAGCCCCGGCCGTCGGACTCGCCGCCCGACGGTATTCCGCTTGCGTCCACGTGGTAGAGCACCTCGTCGCGTCCCTCCTCGTCGTACAGCCTCTGCTCCCGTATCTGTTCGAGTTTTTTTTTTTTTTTTTTTTTTTGGATGGGAGGGAGAGGACGAAATTTATGCCAATACTTTTATACGCTCTGTCGAGTCGTAAAGAGAGCATCGTCGAGATATTCATGCTTTTTTATATGTACACACATACACATACACACACGCGCGCGCGCGCGCACACATACACACACACACACACACACACACACACACACACAATGTGCAGTAAGAATTTTTATAATCAAAGTTATATCGATCGAGTAAACTACAATTTAGTACTTGGCAGCGATGCAAAAAACGACTGAAAAATTATATATATATATATATATATATATATATATATATATATATATATATAATATTATCGATATATTAACTAACATAGGACACCTATGCATTCTGAATCATGCTTGCAAAAAATTTTTTTGAAAATCAATGTTTTAAAAAAATAAAAGAACAGAAAGATTTTCAAACGAATCCGAAATTGTTTTTATTTTAATATTCGTCGAACGCATATCGTTAGGCTGTCGATCATCAAATTTATCTACTACAATCGCACAGGTTTGAACAGAAATCTATAGAATTCATTGTTCCGCGATGTGCCGCTTTTTACATCATTGTCAGTTCTATAGATTATCTGACCGAGCGAGTTCGCAAATATTTATTTTCCAAAGCGTAACTTGATAAATAATAATTAATTTTGCGTGCATCTACATTTACAGAAATAAAAAGGCAAGCTCGTTCGTTTCTAAAGGATTAGCTCGTGCATTGTAGAGAATTATGTTTGCACAGCGGTGGTTAAAAGGAGAAGCGGTCTAAATCCTGTTCTTCATAAAATTTAGGGAAAGTTTCTTTCACGTTAAGATTACTTCGGTATATCATACCTAATGTCTGCGTATTAGTTATGAACACAACCCATGATAATGGACTCTATTTTAGTTATTTTTATTCGAACAGTTCACAAATGCGAGATGAATCTTGGTTTTTCATTCTTATATATTTATCTTTTAATATAACAACCTTTATTCTACTAGCACAATAGAGGAGCGACTCCTGCATTCCCTCGTTATAACTTGGTCTACATGAAATGATTGTTATTAACTTACAGCATTCTACTTAAATTCCTATATAAGTTTTATCAAAAATTTCATTTATTTTTTAACGGGCAATTAATTTAGTGCGACTCTAAGGCAGCCTAATTGTAGTAAGTTTAATGAAATATTTTAGTTAATTAAATTTGGTAAATTAACTTGCCAAAGCGCTGCTCTACGTTATAAGTGCATTTAAAGTAAATACTGCAATCGTATAAATAGAAGTAAATAGCTTTTCTTAAATCATAATTTAAAATACGCGGTTAAATATTAATTAAAGTTTTATACCTAGCTATTATAGGCAGAATAAATTTTGTTTTGTAATTGGTAGAGCTTAGAAGGATTAACGAATAATTTTAATAGCCGTATAAAAAAGAAATTTCAGAATTTCGCTATTGTTACTGGTATTTTAGAAGCATGCTTAAAAGAATGTTGAGTTGAAACATAGAAAATAATAGTTCTTTAATGGTCTGCTTTTAATTTTTGTTTTATATTTCTTTTATTTTTTCAAAGTAATTATTCGACGTAATCAGCACACTTATACCAATAATTTACGAATTTATAATATATATTTATTCATTTAGTTATATAATATATTCGATTGAATAAACAAATTAGATAGTCTCGAATGATTAACAATAATTCAATTAGATAAAACGATTTTATTTATTTAGTTTACCTACGAACGAGTAAGAGAATTTGATTATTTAACTCAAGTAGTCACCGATTACTTTAATAAGACGTTGATTAGTATAAAAATGTTGTAAAATAATGCTTTTTTATCTCTATAAAATCAACACAATGATAAATTACATTTTTCCTTAAAAATTTATGCTATTTTTTTATGTTAATAGGGTTTGATATATTAGCCATCGGATCTCTATCAGTATGTTTAGAATTCATTGCGTAAATCATTTACTTTAATATACAGTAAATTAAACTGAATTTATAACGCTGAGCATAAAATAAGGACATGCAGAAAATATTAAAGTTATCCTTCAGATGGTAACAGATATTTTATTTTAAGGCATGGAAGTTGTAAGGAATCAAGACCGTAAATTCTTAGAATGTTTAAAATTGTTCTGGAACAGTTCATTATGCGATATTTATGAATTTAAAATAAAGTAATAAATATGCTCAATATATAGAAGCATTTAATTATCATGTTAATTATAAATACTAGGAATTTCAGAATTAGATTGAAAAGATCGATGTTTTCTTAAATAATACACATCAAAATTCGTCAAAAATAACTTAATTAATCCGTTTAAACTACTTGGCGAACAAAAAAAATTTGAGATTAATCAATAAATAAAGGGATGTAGAAAGTAAAGCTGACTTTACAAGCAGAAATTAAGAGATAATTACTTCTTAATTAGAAGTTCTATAATCTGGAGGTCTCATGCGTGTTACGCGCAGTACGAAATTAAAGGATAAAGTTTCAATGTTTACCACGTATTATATATATATATATATATATATATATATATATATATATATCGTGCAACATAGCGAAAGCTTGCACGAAGAGAAAAGTGTCAGCCGGGAAGCTTCAGCAGTCCAAGAAATTGTGCTCTGTGTATATAGTATATATATATATATATATATATATATATATATATATATATATATATGTATATATACATATTTATATATATACTTACTCCGAAAACGAGATAGCTCGGTGCACAGGCGAGGGCGGCTGCGAGGAGGCTGCTGAACAGGGCCACCCGACATCTCGCCGGCGTGCACCAGCTGCGGCTGCAGTGGGGAAATCTGGTGGCATACATACATAAATATATACATACATATATATATATATACATACACGCATATATATATATATATATATATATATATAAATGTGTGTGTGTGTGTGTGTGTGTGTGTGTGTGTGTGTGTGTGTGTGTGTGTGTGTGTGTGTGTGTGTGTGTGTGTGTGTGTATGTAACAGAAGAAATCCCATCAAAAGTCCCTTGGGCTCTCGTGGATGCAAGGAATAAATCACCGGCGGCCGACGAAAATGAAACTCTCGGCCGCCTCCCCCTTCCCCGCCGCCCCCTCGTGCTTGGTATTATAATTTATGCAAGATAAGGCGAAGAGAGTGTGCCGAGGAGTACCGCCGCGGCTCCGAGAATTATTGCGGTTTACCGCGGGCGCGACTCGGGGATTAAAAAGCGGCGCGCGTTGCCCGCGCGCTCGGCCATTTATAATTATACGCGTATAATACAAGCCCTCACGTATCGACGATAAACGTCGCCTCGATGCCATCTGGGGCATGGGATTCGAATGCGTAAACTCCGGATCGATTGGCGCAGCTTTCGTGTATAATATCGAGCGCGGGACATATAGATACGGATTTAAGCGAGGGCTGAGCGAGTTTATGTGATTAATACAATATTTGAACAATGATACGGATAAAAGAATGATTAAAAACGTTATATTCTAAAATTTTACTTATACACTGTTAAAATATCAAATATTTTTATCGGTCTTACAGTCTTTATAAATTGATATAATCATAATTATAATCACAGTTGCAGTGCCCTATGTATAATTACCCCCTTAGAATCTGAAATATGAAAACTACTACTAAGAAATAATATAAAAATAATCAATATACTAAGGATAATCTGAAGTTATTATTATTTTCGAAACAAATTTGAATATTATATTTTTCTAAATTATTTCTAATTCTTTTCGATAACCTTTTTATTTTTTATATTATATTATTTTGTGTCTAGTGGAGCAATGAATTATTTCTAATTGTCTTTCATACTTTTTTTTCTACTACTATTATAAATTTCGTTTACTCTCTTCTCAACGATTTTTCCTATAAAATCAACTGGGTAATTGTGATTAATGAATATTTCTTTATCAAATTTAAAATGATCTTTTCTAACATCTTTACGTGATATTTTCAGAGCTCTGTCAATGACCCCCTTTATCAAATCTAATACTTTATTTTTGAATTAATAGCGCGGATAAAAATTTAATAACCTACCAGGCCATGTGGATTTTCTATACAAATTTTATTTTACTCTGTTTTTACTAGCTCTAATAACATTAATGGCTATATTGATTTTTGTTTTTATTACTTTTTAGTAGCAGTATTTATATGCCAAATTCTGCGAGGATAACTATAAACACGTACAGTCTAACTGTCATTATAATTATAATGATATTATTTTATAAAAACTTTAAGAGAAGTAAAAATAGTTTTTTTTTATTTTACAACAATTGACATAACTGCAATTTTTATTTTTATATGTGTCATATAGTTTTATGTAGTTATATGAGACCGTTATATAATTATAATTCTGTTAGTTATCGTGTATACGTTATAGTAGCTGGATACTATGTGCTCAGCTTGATTCTCGCTGTTCGTCATTAGCTGACATAGTAGTTACAATTCGATTTTGACATATTCACAAGATCATGAATCAAGCATAGACGTACATAGTGAAGAAGAACCTTAGTAAGTATTCTATGTAAGCAAGAGATTTTTCTACAAGCGAAGGAAGCTGCTGCGATTGATTCCGCCGCTTTCGTGAAGGAAGGCCAAAAACGTTCGAAGACGATGAATTGGAAGCATTGATCGACGAAGATTCGTGCCAAACGTAAAAAGAGCTATTTCCAAACGATCGGCAAGGAATCTTGATTTCTTAGCATTTCAAGCCAAAAGACGTTGAGAGTCGTTTTTGCGCCTGAGAACTGCTTCAACAGCGTTAAAAAAGAAATATTTTTATACGTATCTGAACGGATCATGACAAGTGGATTCTTTAAAGTATATCGTCAGCTCGGTTGAATCTTTAAACTGCGAAGATTCTGCTGTATATGTGATGAGATCAAATTGGCATTACTTATTATGCATCGAACTTAATTGATTCAATTGACCTGAGCATAGCGTAGAAAACAAACGATCACGATACAGGAAGACACGTGAAAAAGTAAAAAAAAAAAAACAAATTATTTTACTGGATGATAACAGTTGGGCTCACGTTATCAAATAAAAAATACTTGGAAACGTGCTATCAAATTCGCCATATTCTCTAGTTATTGGGCCCATCCCGCCTGATTATTAATACTATAAGCTTAAGACATTAAATGATGGCTTTATTTATGGATAGGCTCAAAAGAAGAATACTTTAAATCAGAGCGTCGACAGTTATCTGGTGGTTTCATAAGATCAGGTACAGCTAGACTAAGTGTATTGCAAATCATGGATAGGAATTCGTGCAAAAATTTGTCAATACCAAATCTAAGTACTAAACGATAAATCCTCTAACTAAGCTATTTGAGAATATGCAACCTTATAAATTTAAATGTCCATATTGTTATAAATATTTCAATCCATAAAGAAGAAATCTCTGAGGAAATTACGAATTTTTCTAATTTAAAGACGCACAAAATTATAAAAAAATTTTCAGAAGGACAATTGAACAATTTAAGACTTAGCAATGAGAGAGGTCTTTTTTAGATATTATTATTATGAGGATATTTCTTTTTCAGAATAATTAGAATATTTACGGCTTCTGCATTTAAATTTCCAAAACCCGGGAAGAGGAAGGGCGAAAAATATCAAGTACAGGAAAATGTTGGAATAACGACCCTCTTTTGAATGATTAATTTGTAAAAATTTTTTTCACAATAAAGTTCTATTTTCATCAAAACAAAGAGCGGGAACTTTGATACGTATCGTAAATTATATAAAATCTTTTTGGTATACAAATGGTGGTTAGATCTTGTTTCGTACCCTCCTTATGAATTATTACTGAATCCACCGTTCTCCATGCGACAGTACACAAATCACATTTCAGCGGCGATAACGCATGAATCGGACTAAAATCGATCAGAGCTTGGAAAAGTAAGGGGATGAATAATCCACCTTATGGTTATATATCGCATTTATAATGGACATATATAGTAAAATATCGAGTTTCACCTAAATTGTCCTTCCATTGTCAGAATAACTTTATTTGCCTAAAAAATATACTCACAGTTAGTTAGAATTGTACAATTTTATGTAAGTGTAAAATTTTATATTTTTTAACCTACAGCCACACATTAATTCACCAATCACACGGTCGTAAAAAAGACTAATTTTACGGTTAATAATCCCTTCGCAACTCGAAACTGTTGCAACTTAGATGGTTAAACTGCAACGTGATACTGAAAGTTTTGTTGTTACAATTCAAGCTATACGCACATATTAGAAATAACTTATGTCAAAAGTAATTGATAGACTTTCGGAAAAGAAAATTATTTATCTCAGAAATTGTTAATTTGATATAATTTAGAAGTTGTTTTAAATATGTCTTAACATTCTTTTATTTTTCAAGATAAATGTACTAAACATAATTTTTACCGTAATTAATAAATCTGCCCTTATTTTGAGTATAATATTCATAAATAGGACGATAAAACATATATAGAAATGCGTTTTTGTTTTGTCATTTCAATGGATATTCTTTTCGCAATTTCTTTAATTAGTCGAAATATAATATACCATTTTTCCCGCTAGTTTTAACTACATTTTCATTTATCTTACTTGTAACTTCACCTATAACAAGAATCTTCCAGTATCACGGTATAGCTAAATTTTACGTATAAATTTCAAACAAACGTACATCAAAAGTCAACCATATTTGCTTGTGGAAGCTTGAGTGAATCGTGAATTGTAAAATATTGTTTTTAACCACTGCCAGTCTGTGTAGCCATATAAGAATTTTTTTCTGTAGTATGTAGTATATTCGAACAATCAAATTTATCAGTCTTACAGGCTTTTAAAGAAACGAATACAAGATGATTATAAAGACAGTCAGACAGACAGAATGATAATCTGAATTTTGATTTAGCTAGTTTTAGATCAAATACGTCTCTTGCGATTCAAAGGGTGGATTTTCGAACTTGACAATCAATCGTTTACGCTGAAAAAGAGGCTGCATATTTGAATTCTACCTCTTTACGTAAATTGTGGCTTCATAATTTTCAGGGCCCGAGCAGTTTTGCCAATTTGACATCAAACATTAAGGATGGAGGCGACGATCCCAATACGCATACAACGTACCTGACGACGATGTATCGCCAGACGGCGAGGGTGAGGGTGAGCGCGATGCTGATCGTGTGCAGCAGCTGGCTGAAGTGCATGTGAAACAGCACGAACACGGCCCAGCCGTAGGGGAAGAGCCTGCGCTCCGGCAGCACCAGGTACTCGTACACGGCGAACGGCACGTACTCGAGCATCACGAGGACGTCGGCCGCCGCGAGGCCGGTGAGCAGCCGATTGACGGGCGCGCGGCGCAGCTCGGCGCTCGTCAGCACCGCCACGTTGATGAGGTTGGCGAGGCTGCCGAAGCCGCAGACGAGCAGCGCCACGTAGCCGTGGTACGAGCGGTAGGCCGCGGCGAAGCGGCGCACGAGGCCGCCGCACTGGCAGGGGCCGCAGCTGCAGGCTGCGACGCCGCCGACGCCGCCGTCGCTCGGGCCCGTGCCGAAGCTGCTCACGTAGTCGAGGTCGTCCTCGGTGATGTTCAGCCGGCGCAGCAGCTCCGTGTAGTTCGACAGCCGGCCCGGGCTCGGGCGATGGGTCGCGGCCGCGTCGACGGCGGCCTCCATCCTGCGTATGGCGGCTTGCGGGACGACGGGTCAGCGGACGTCGCGGGCCATCTCGGGCTCGAGCTGGAATCATCGTTATGTACAGATCGTCAGCGCCGGCTATCGACCGCTCTGCCGTGCCAATGTAGGGAACTTGCACTTATTCCAATTACATTTTTTATACGACACTTTATGACGACATGTAATCAAATTTATTCGACAGTTGCTTTTTTTTTTTTTAATATTCGTGATATTTTTAAAATTATTTTCTCTTTTTTTTCGCATTCTAAAATGAACTCCTGTTTCGAACGTGACTTTTCGCGCCATGAAGTTATGTATATTATTCCACTTGGGATTTTGTCAGTAACGTAACGGTCGAAATATCGATTTACAGGTAGGTTAAATTTTTTGGTAACTTTAATAATTAATAATTAATCGAATAAATTATTGGAAATTGGAAAAAAGTGTGATCAGTTAATATTTTCACGTAAATTATCAAAAAATACTTTCAAAAAAATTCTATCCTGCAAGTTCCCTATTCAATAAAGCGTGTTTTCTGTTTATTAATAATATTGTCTGTGTGCGAATTTTAGTTGTTCATGGTCTTTATGGACGTCTATCTACATTGCTTGAAAGATACAAGCAAATTCATGTAAATGTATGGAAATGAGGGCGTTTGTATGATGTTGTAACCAAAAACCGAATTTTAAAAACGTATTTTCTCATTTCCACAAAGTGTGATGAATTCATTTGAAGTTTTGCAGTAGCAGAGAATAGGCGTAAATATATAACCTAATTAATTAAAATGTGTAAAAATTTATAATCTTTGCAGATAATATGATTTAGAACACTGTACTTTTTTATTAATTCCAAAAAATTATCGGTTGGAGTCTCTTATAAAATAAAATATTCTTTAAAATAAAGAACACTTTTTGGTGTAAAAGAGTTCGATTAAAGGTGAAAAAAAAATATATTCGTACAATTATAATACTGATAGGATTATAATTAAAGTAATAATAAAAAATTATACGCAATTGTACAATTGATTATTTTTATTTTAATAGCATGCAAAATAAGTAATAATGTTTTCAAAGGCTTTTAAAAAGCTGCTGACTTTGTATAATTTTCATCTATTTGGGCTATTAACGCCATCTAATTCTAAAAAAGACAGTCGTATTAAACATTCTTGAAATGGTAATTATTTATTTTATCAAACCTTATTCAACTCTACTAATAAGCTCGTTTTTTGCTCTAGAATGTTAGTTTTGAATATATCAATTTCTTGAATTGTAATAAAATTAAATAAAAAATACGCAAATGCAGACACAAGAATAGATTTTTCAAGACTCTGTTAATAAAAACATTTAGCCAAACGTACAATATTATTTATATATAAATGAGCGCAAAAAAATTAAAGTATGAATAACATTATTAATATTTATACATTATAATAGTTGTTGTTGAAAGTAATAAAATTTTTATGATTTAGACATGAGAATAAGTTTTTTCTTGATATTTTCTATTGTAAAATTATTGTATTTTCAATGCGAAATACTTTGAAATTATGAAATATTAAATTTTTCCTTTTACAAATAATTTCTTAGGTGTGACTTTAAGCCCCCAAGGATATCACACTAAACTTTTCGAATAGACGACCTTCTTTACTCATGACTTTCCGTCATATTCTCGTTTTATCTTAATCTCATTAATTCTTTTGCATTTTCTATGTCTTTTCACAGAAAATTGTAGGTTTCAGAATAATAAAAGCCGTATCATAACTAATATAATATTTTGAATAAATAAGATGTAATTTAATTAAGTGGAAAAAAGAGCACTGGCAATTCACTTAGCAACACAATGAAATTGTTGATTGTATCACTTACATTGTTTTGGAGCTTCGTAAAAAAAAGTACTTATTTTATTTCCAAAGAAAACACAAAATAATTCTGTAAACTATACGAAAAACAAGCTTAAAAGCATACGTATTTTATTGAATAAACTGTTTTCCTTCTTTTTTTAATCTTAGCCTCAAAGTAGTCGTAAAGCTTGCAAGATGAAAAAAATTTTCTACATTAGTGACTTTTGCTATGTAAATGTAAAGCAGCTTATACCTAATTAAAACTAAAAATTCAACCTTGATCCTTTTAATAATTATAATATATCTGTCTATCGTCTCTGCCAGAAATGTTTATCCAGCCTTTTTGTTTAAATCACTTTTAACATTGTTAAAATATTGTACAGTAAAAAATTGTAACCATTAATCTGTCTCTCTATATATTTTCGGTTACTTGGACGATCGATGCTGCAGCCCGACGCAGCTAATGTAATTATAAATGAGGAAAAAACTATTAACTACAAATGAAATAATTTCTTGAATTTTTTACACATATATTTATTTACATTTTACTTCTGATTCAACAGGCTATCTAACAATTTAAACAACAAACACGATTTAAAAATTTACATGAATTTGCCTTAGTCGTATGCGTGTGCACAAAAGAAGGATTGAAATGCTAAAAGACGGTAGTATACCGTTAATGTTATGAAAATATGAAATCGTGACTCGCTTACGTACGCTCAAATTGTCAATTATTATTATTATATCAATTATTGGACTTGTATTAAGAAACTAAATATCGACAAACGAACATAAGAAGATTAAAAACCTCTTCTAAGTCCACTTTGAACAGATTGCGTTGAATTCGGTAAAAAGGAAATTTGCGTCAGTTGTATATAAAAATAAATGTTATAATATGCTTTGCGGTTTAGACAAGATAAAGCGATTAAATTTTCATTAATGAAGAAAACTAACAGAATGCGATATTAGAAAGAGTTGCATTTTTCATTACACGTCCATTGCGGAAATTGGTATTTAAGTTTTTGTACATTATAGCTCTTTATAGTTATATAGTATGAGGAAAATATATGTTTGTTAATTATATGAATAAAACTATAAGTCTATTTTTTTATTAAATCTTACGTTAAATTTTTTTTATTAAAGTCAGTATTAACGAGAAAGAAGGAAAGTATTTGTTCCGTTCAAGAAAAAATCTCCCATTGCAGTCATCGGATTCGCCGAAAGCAGGATAAAATTGTAACTAATACGAGATTATAGAATTTCTTGATATTCAAGGAAATTTCGAATCGCGCGAATGGCGTTTAATATCCGACTTTATTCCAGTGCAATTCGACAATTAGATTCCCATTAAAGTTATCCTTGTCCAATGAAAATTTCCCCCGCCCTCCATCTTTGTTCCTCGCCCGTTATCCGTGCATATCTATACTCTTCCGCCGTGTCGCCGTCTCGCTTTGTCGGCGCTTTGCGGAACGCTGCGCGACTCGGCGTCGGATGAAAATCCTACGTGTAACCGCGAGATAATGAATCGTCGGTTTCATTCGTTTACATGCCAGGAGTCAATTAATAAGACGGCACCCCATCCCCTCATTCCTATCGCAACACTGCTGTTAAATAACGATCGTGTATACTAAAATATAACTGTCTCCCGTTCCAAAAGTGACAGCCAACTTTATTACATTTCTCCCCTAAACGTATCTTCTGATCACCAACATTCAACAACCTAGTATTATCTATTTTTATATGCCCCTGTAAAACTGACAAAAGTCACAGTCGACTATTTTCGAAGTGACTATGGATTTATGCAGTTTTGAAAATCGAAATAACGGTGGTTCATATAAAAAGGATAATTTTTAAGGAAATATTTTGAATACATTATAATTTTCTATTCGAAATACAACTTGAAGTTCAGTAAAATGTACATATAGTAAACAGTTATGCCCTTTTTTAGTTTAGCCAAATTATGTTATTTTATTGTTTGACATCATATAAGACTCAATTAAATTAGGTTTTTGATATGTGTGTATGTGTGTGTGTGTGTTGTTGTTGTTGTTATTTTTATTGTTTTTGTTGAAGAATTCAACATTTTTATTTCAAATTCATTCGATTATGGCAGCTCAAATACATTGAATTCGATTCTGGAAAAGACAGCAAATCTAATGAATTTGAAGTATGAATTTTTTCAGATTGATGCTGAAGAGGTAAAATCGAAATCAAATAATTGCCATATTGCGTTCGTTAACTGGAATTTTGAAAATTGTATATATCGCATTAGCATACGTTCGTGCGTGCACAGATACAAATACACCGCCTATACAATAGACACACCTTGATTGATCCCTTGTTGATGGCAAAGTATCAATTCGATCTTCAGTTTAAAAAAGGTTAATATGACAAAATGTATAAATTGACCGATCTGTTTTCGTTTATTTTGAATTTCATAGTTAAATTTACGTTTTAAATTTTACATTAAAAAAGAAAAAAGAAAAAAATTAAAACTAGCCTTTTTAATTAAATTTTATCAGAGACAGAGCTACAGGTCATTTTTCCGTACTCTAAATATCATACATTAACAGAATAAATTTTTGAAAATAGCAGAATAAGGCTTTAGAATTTAGGGTGCGAGGGTGTCACAAATAAAAGCGGATAATACTTTGTCATTCGACTGTAGATGATCAAAATGGACATTACAGGAGGAAATCGCTTATATGAGAATGCAGAGTTACTTATTCTTTATCTTGAGTCAGCCTGCGTGTAGATGCGCAACGCTCTGGAAATATTGCATGTTCCTATATAAACATAGAGACGACGACCGCGACGGCGGAGAGTCGGAGAAAGCCGAGAGCGCACTTTCGAGTTGTACCGGGTTTGGGGCGTGTGGAGGGAGGGGGGGGAGGAGGATGTACTATTCTCGTTGTTGCACAATGCGCAAAAATCGGGAAAATCAGAAAGACGAGAAACGAAAGTCGGCCAAGCCATTATTAACGTCCCCATTGTGTGCGAGTGTCGCGAAGGTACTTCAAGGGAAGCTTTTTTTAGGAGCTTACACGTTCACTTTAAGTACAGCGACATTTATTGAATCAGTATCGCTGAAATTGTTTTACTTTTAGAATATTTCGCAGGTATTTATTAACATTTATTCGAGAATAATTTATGTATTGAGGGTTTAATTTATTTCGCGAATCTTCATTTATATTATTTTCCAATAATATTGTAAAAAAAGCTTTTTATTAAAATAATTTTATGCTTTATCCAGTAGAACGGTCAACGTTATTTATTTCCTTATTTCGTAATAGATGATTTACGTATATGGAAATATAATGTTGCGCTAATGAACTTCTTGTGCTTCATGTACTATGGTTTATAGTCACGAAATTATACTCTGTTATTATAACGAGATTTTCTCTTTTTGCATATGTTAACACCCATAGGCATCAAGCGTGAGTAACGGAAATAAAAAGATCCTAGTTTCATTATGATTGTCTGCAACGCATATATTAATTAGTTTGTTAGCTAATTTATCGTGTAATTAAGAATTAAGTGTCTCATTCCAGGTAGACTTTACCAAAAAATTATTTTCTTAAAAATTGTTACAACGTTTAAAAAAATTTTTGAATTTCAAAAACACTGTAATATATCAAAAGGCGTAAGACAACAATAATGTTTAAATACAAAAATTTTTAGTTCTCTCACAATGCCTCGTTGATACCCCTCGACTTATATGCACTTTTTAATCAATGCGCGTCTGGTATCATTTTGGATTACCAAAGCACATTTAATGACAGTCTGTTAAAAAGAAATCGTCACTTAAAAGAAACAGTGTACAATCTTATACATTTACTCCAACATTGGATTGGATGATTATGCGAGTAGTCAGAGTTTTAATTTTACCGTATATATAATATTCACGAAAGCATTAGTTAGTGAAAAATTAATACTATGATACTGAGTATATTATAAATATTGCAACTATTATGTATTTCGTGATCGGTTTTCATCAACTTTTCACGGAATCGATCCTATTAGCATTAAATTTGACCCAAATCATCATCGAGAGCTATCATTGAGTGAAGGAGGTGGCGGGGGAGACTCCATTGGACTTAAAATTTTAATCTTAGAGGGCCAGACAATTCATATACCGGTCATAATTTTTTGAAATTGTTCATTTACAGTTTATGCGTTTATTTATGTATGAAAAAAATTTTCTGCAGGGTTTTGAGGTCTGTGATGACAATTATAAAACATGAACATTAAATTCAAGTTGGCGGATTCAATATAGCTATCTTTATCAACCTATTAACACATAATTAGATCTTTTATGACACTCCTGAAAAAATGTCTTCCACAGTTTTCAGCAACAGTATAGGTGCCCAATTACTGAAAATTTCTATAAAAAGATTGTTAGCAAATCTAGTAAAAGCAATTGTTTCATGTACATTTTATTATAACACTTGATAGGCAGATAGAGAAATAGATTAATAGAGCGACGGTAGATATGTAGAAAGAGGTAGAAAGAGGAAGAGAAAGAGAGAGAGAGAGTGAGAGAGACAGGAGGAGAGCGATAGATTCGAAGAGAGCGAAGGAAAGAGAGAAAGGAAGGGAGGCAGAGAGAGAGAGAGAGAGATAAGTCTGCCTATTTGGATCGATGGAGCAGTAGAACACATTGCTTTGACCAATAAAAAAGAGAAATAGAATAAAACGTGACAAGGAAAGGTTAGTGCATTAAAGGGAAAACATTGTATTGTAGATTCAATCCTTTTCAAAGTAAAACTCTTTTTTATAAGAAAATTCGTTACTTAATATATCAACATTTTTCCTTTACTGTATAATTATTTGTTTTTATAAATTTTGAATTACTGAATTATCAATTATATATATATATATATATATATATATATATATATATATATATATATATATTATATAGGCTTTGTTAAATTTTTAGAATATTTCAATCATAATATGTTACCTTTTGTTTGTAATAATTTAATTGTGATACTTCTTTATAAACATTGTTTATTAATGTATCTTATATTAACAATATTATTGGATTCTTTTAATTTTATTATTAATTTAAAAGTTTTTCAAAAATATTTAAATATATATTAATATTTGAGGTTTTATCTTAATAAATTAATATTCATCAATTCATATTCTAAATATTTCAATCGTTTAGTTATTATTAATGTATATCATTGATTAACAATTTTATTCATTGCACATTTTGCTGAATTTAATACCATTCGTAATCTTGTATTAATTTGTCCAATTGCAGCTATTATAATATAGACATCCTAAGTTTATTAATATTTATCAAAATTTGTATGTTGTGGCCGCTTGCTATTTTTAAATCTAAATTTCATTTTATTATTCGTAGTCAAGCGGAACCTGGACCAGGAAGGTACTAAAATGCATCAATACATGCGACGCTAATTCGACACGCCGTGCTGCATCTCAGTCGCAACACGTTTTTCTTATATAAAGAGCTATTGAAGCATATACGATTTTTTACAAGATGTAACAAATCATTTGTATAAAATTTATACGGCAACTTGATATTGTTTAATTTGAAAAAATTGTTAAATCGTATAAGGATTTAATATTATAAATAATGTGATGCATATATGACGAAAGGTCAATATTACGTACTTCATTCTGTTTTTATATAAAAATCTTGAATATTCCGCCAATCTCAGCGGTAGTTTAAGAAACAGAAGCAAATACATTAAGTACCTAATCAGATTAATTACCTTTGGTTTCTTTTTATTTCTTATAAGCTTCATTTTAGAGAGAACTGTTTTGTTGAGAATGTTGTAATGGAGAATACTTTTCATAAGAAAAAAGAAAAATTCGACAACTATTTTATAGGTATACACATGGTGATCTTTCAAGCATGACTGACGGATTTGAATTTCAAAACCTTTTATGAGATAATTGATTAGCTTAATTTTTATGAGATTTTTATGAGATAACTTTCTGAGATGATGGATTGGTTTAATCATATAGAATTAACCAAATGAAGTGATTGATTATTTAGGTTTCTTCCGAATTCTTTAATAATGCAGACAAGCGAAATAAGAGTTAATAGTAACATGCTCATTGATGTTTTGTCCAAAGATTTAGATTTTTGATTCGTTGATGAATATGAACAGTTTACTTCATATCTGAATTTACAACCTGCGAAAAAAAAACTAATCAAAATAATACTTATTTCTGTTAATAATGGTTAAGTGAAAACGAAGGAGAACACAATGGAAAAAAGTAATAGTAGGAATATACGTATACCAGGTCAGCATATTATATTATACGTATTTAGATATGGTGAAAAAATATTTCTATAGTATTACCAATATAATACTTCACTCCACATATTTATGAAATATATGGCTAATACTGACAAAAAATATTTCATATATGTATATATCAAATTTTACCGTTATAAACACTTTTAGCGTAAAGGACTTATAAAGCATCTATAAAAGTGCTTATAAAGCGTCTTCCTTTATCGTTAGAGATATGATAAATGCAATATTAATGATATAGTGCTGAATCTCCATAAGTGACATCACATAAATATTACAAAAAGATAGTTGGAAGAACTAGTTCTTACATTAAGGATAGTTGGTGTTTTTACAATGAAATGAAAGATATTGTTATTCCGAAAAACTACAAGATGATTTCATTGGATGTAGTATCTTTGTTTACAAATGTACCTTTAGAGTTGTTAAATGATATTATACAGGAAAAGTGGAATGAAATTAATTTGCATACAAAATTGACAATGAATGAATTTATTAAAGCAATTAATTTGGTTTTTAATAACACAATTTTTTCATTTGATAATAAATTTTATGAACAAAAATATGGATGTCCAATGGGGTCGCCTTTGTCACCGGTTATAGCTAATTTAGTTATGGAAAAGTTGGAAAGTATAGCCTTGTCAAAATTGCTTTTTGAACCAATGATATTTAAGAGATATGTTGATGATATCTTTACAATTGTTCCAGAAGTTTTTGTGGATAAATTTACAAGGGAGGTTGAAGTAAATAGTCAGTTAAGTTTTTTGGACATTAATGTAATTAGATGTAGTAATAATAAGGTAAAACTTAATTGGTACAGAAAGCCTACTTGGTCAGGTAGGTTTTTAGATTTTAATTCACACCACCAATTCGGAAACAAAATTGGAGCATTGAAAGGTGTCATTGACAGAGCAATTAAATTGTCACATAAAGATTTTAGACAAAATAATTTACAGATAGTAAGAGAGACTTTTATTAATAATGGCTATCCAATTCAATTTATTAATAGATTGATTGCTGAGAGATTGTTTGACATTTATAATACCGAAAATAGACATAGTGCAGGAATTGATTTTAACGGAGGCAAAATTATTGTCTTACCATATGTTCAAGGATTATCTGAAAGAATAAAAAGAAATTTTCGGAAATATAACATTCAAATTTTCTTTAAAAATCGCAATAATTTAAGTAGATTGTTTAATAATTGCAAAGATAAGGATGATTTATGCTTAAAGTCAGGAGTTGTTTACAAGATTAATTGCATGGATTGTGATAAATACTATATTGGACAAACAGGTAGATATTTAAAAAAGAGAATTTATGAGCATAAATATAGTTTACGTAGCTCACATATCACTTCTGGTTTAAAAGAGCATTGTTTAAAGTTTTTACATTCTTTTGATTTTGTGAATGTGGATATTTTGGAACATGGTATTAATAATAAGTATAAACGGGAGAGTCTTGAAAGTATTCACATTTCCAAGAATCGAAATAATGTGAATTTAATGTTAGAGTCTGGTAGATTGGACAGTGTTTATCATTCCTTATTAAATTGATTGGTTTTGGACAATTTGTGTAGAGGGGGAATTTATATTTAATTTACTAAATTTGGTAGTGGGGATAAGGTATTAAGATATATAGATTAGAATATAAGGTTTAGATTAGTCCCTGATGAGGAGCCGTAGCGAGCTCGAAACGTTGGACAAGTCTTCAATTAGGTAAGGGTGTTGGGGACAGTCAGACTGCACTTTACTAACAAAGAATTTTTTCAGCTAATATTTTATTTTCAGATTAGTCTAGTCAGTTCACGGGGGTGAATGTAAACAAGGACAGTCTGACTGTCATTATAATTTTAATTTAATTTTTAATTTAATTTTTATTTTTAATTTTTATTTTTTATTTTATTTTTATTATTTTTTATTTTTATTTCTTATTTTTTATTTTTTATTATTATTTTTATTTTTTATTTTTATTTTATTTTTATTTTTATTTTATTTTATTTTTGGATGGAATTGATTGGACTGTAAGACCAATAAAAAAATATTTATTAATAAATATTACAACTCTAATATTCCAGATACATTACATTCTATATTTATTTCAAAATTAATGGAACAGAAATGTATACTTTTTCGTAAAGGGGATCTCATCTCTTCGAGTGCAACCAGCCTCTTTCTTACCATTAGTCAGATATATGAATTTAAAGATTATTCCCACTCCGAATAAATTTTCTCATATATCTATGTCCTAATTGCAATAATTTGTCACACTTCTGTTTGGTATGTCAGCAATAAGATCGATTAGGGTGCAACTAGTTAGTCTTCACTATTTGCGTATACTACTAAATTAGATAGTAATAACATTGGAAAATTTATATTATTCGAATTTCCATTAAAGAGATTTAATACTAGAGTTCTGTGTTAATTTATTTTCATATTAACGAAATCTAAAAACATGCCATTTATTTACGTCTACTCTACATTGTTGAGATATTTCAAACATTTTTATCAACCCATGAGGAAATGGAAACAATTTTAAAATTTTATTTAAAAATCATTCATTAAGTATTTTATTGGTAAACCAGTGCTTTATTAGCTTCAAGCTATAGCGCGCGTATAGAAATTAAACTGAGATAAGTCTCATTCATAGTTTGATATATTTTGTAATAAACGAGTTATAATCATGAAAGTTTTAATAAAATTTGAGATTGCTAGGCTTGATTAGGTTTTTCCCTGAAAACTAAGAGGGTTTTTACGACCAAGCAATTTTTGTTTGATTTGTCGTTTTAGCGAAATTGTTGTTTTTATTTAAATTATCTATCATCATTCATTTCCACAATTCCATATGCATATATAAATTACATACAATAGTTAAGACTATTTTCCAAGAGCATGATCAAGTAAAATTTTATATTTTAGTTAATCATGAGCACTTTTTATTAAATTTGTATAAAAGAGTAGGTGATATCCCTTTAACATATGTTTTTCAAAATATATTATGAAAAATATTTAAACTCTTCTTGATATTTGTACATGAAAAGCATTTTTTTTCCAGAATATTAATCATATTTCTTCAGTGTTTTCAAACTTTTTTTGTTTCTTTTCTATTCTAGAATTATGAATATAATTAGTGATTTTTAAATATTTTTTAGTATAATTTTTAAAATTTCTTATGCATCTTTTCTAACTCATTATTATGTTTTACATCACTACCTTGCATTTCAAATATGGTGAAGCTTGAAAAACAGATATAATTTACTTATCTAATACATATTGTTCTAATTAATAAAAAAATTGCTATCAGTTATTATGTAAAATGTATACCTAGATACTTCCATATAAATTGAAGATCGCTCAAACATATTAACTACTTTATTTCCATATTAGTACTAGTTCTTTTACCATTATGCGGAAAAAGCACTATATTTCATTATTATGTATCATAATTTGCATAAACAATTGGACTATTGCTGCTCCGGGTAGGGTAAGTTTCAAATAAAATAAAATAATAATTTATTTAATATAACTAAAGAACAATAATATCAATTTAGAATTTCTATTTTACGCTTTTTGGTTATTCATAAAAAGTGAAACCTATACAAGTAAATTTCACGCATACTGCTTATGGAGTAAAGCCTTCATAGTTGACTTAGTCCCATAGAGAACATTTTTATGTAAATCATCTTTTCGTGAGACGACTTAAGGATTAGTTGTCTTTTAAAAAAGGAACAAAAATGTTTAATTTTTTTATTATGTTACTTTTGTTTGAAATACTATGAATATTTGGGATATAAGTAAAGGTTAGAGGATTTTTGTACGAATGGAAGTCCATACCTTCTGATTTATTGGATATTGTTCAATAGTAATGCTGTCAACTATAAAGATGATAAAAATCCGAAAAGAAAGTAAAATAAGGATAGGTACGAATATCAATCAACAAATAAATTACATTATACAAATTAAATATCATAAAATAAAGCAGGTACGATTTATTTTATGATAAAAAACTCCTTGTAATGTGACAGGAAATATATAAAAAATAACGCGATCTCTTATGCAATATTCATAAAAGTCCACCGTGCCCAGTTATCTCCAAACAAATGGAAAGTACAGACTAGCGGGAACAGATATGGAATTGAAACAGCCTCCATTCCCACCTTACTGCGCATACTGTACACTATAAATACTTTTAGAAAAGAAAAGTTTCTTAGTACAGAATAAACCAATCTGAATTATGTCAAAGTTCACAATTCCGGGAATTTTGTCATCAAAACCATCGATTTTAAAGTTAAGTTTTCAATGTTTTTTGAATACTAAATTACAACCTTGATCTTAATTTATAATCAGCATAAATGAATGAAAAACATTTATGTTTTCATAAATTTTAGGAATTCAAACGCTTATCTTATGATGGCATTGTGTAAAACATAAGATACATCCATTAATTACGTTAATAATTTATTAGGTTTGACTTTATAATTGTATGTACTATTCAGATTTAATATTATCAGAAATAAGTTATGATTTTCCTTTTCTATTAATACCAATTTTTCTAATTTCAATTAATAAATAAAAATTATTTTGTAATAGAATGTATGTTATATATAAAAATCTATTACCATCTGTAGTGAAGATCAGGTAATAAAGAATTACTAATTGAGTAAATTTCTATTCGCTAGTGATTATACTCGTACTTCGAAAGTCTATGCATAGTATTACGTGTGATGGTACGCGAATTAAAATATTAATAGTAGGTATAATGTACCGATGACAGATGAGAAATCATGTTCATTCTATACGGCTTTGTATGATTTATTCAAGTAGATTATAAAAGTTATAAAAGAAACAGATCCACCATTTAAGTTTCGCTCGAGATAGTATTTAATTATATCCTGTAATTCTTCAATACAGATTTATAATAATATAAATAGATTTAATGTCTAGTTAAAATTTTTTAACTATTGTTGAATAAATTTTACAAATAACTATTAATGAATTCAAAAATATTGCAGTCATGCGGATTAGAACTAAATTCAAGTCATATTTTTTTAACCAAACTTTAAGATAACGAAGTGAGATGGTAGATTCACGAAAGCAGAGTTTGAGAACCGCTGACCCATGGCCTGGTCGCTAGATTATTTACTTCTATGGTTGAATTTCGAAATTTCAAATCATCAAAAAATATATTAATCTTTGTTCTACCAACGTTATTGCAACACACACACACACACACACACACACACACACACACACACACACATATATTATTTCGGAGTTCAAGCATTATTTCATATATATATATATACCAATAAATTTGGAGTAGGGATGAGGTATATAAAGTAGCTTGCTGGGTTTTTCATTTTAGTTTAGTTCTTGGGGATGAACCGTAGTGGTTCGAGACGTCGGACACCAAAGGTGAATCGAAATTTAAGGTGGTGGGGGCAGTCAGGCTGTCCTTTACTAACATAGAATATTGTGTTCATTATTTTATTTTATTTATTATTTTATTTTTTATTTTATTTTATTATTAATTTTATTTTTATTGTTAATTTTTAATATAATTTATTGTAGGATAAGTGAAAATAATGTATTATCGTTCTATATATTTTTATGTAAAAGTATAAATGAATTGGTGGGAATGAATGGTGATAGGTAATTTAATAAAACACAAGAATTGCGCGAAAATCAAGAAATCAAACAAATCTTGCTTGGGCGTAAAAACCCTCACGGTTTTGAGGAAAAAGCTTAAGCAAGCTTACGAATCTTAACCTTTATTAAACAATTATCTAGTTTACTTACAAAATACATAAACCAAAAATGTAACTAATCTAGACTTAATTTCTAAGTAGATATATTTAATGTGAGCAGAGAGCTCTCTTACCAAATATGTAATTAATATTAAATGGGATTCAGCCCCAGCAATAATCGCTATGCCTTGCTTCGCTACGCCAGGTGAGCGCAGGAGAACTTTCAGGAGATATCGCTGTCCCCAGGTACAGGTAATCGGATGGCGAAATTTGTTATGTCGTGGAGACCCAACGTGGTGGGTATGGGCGCAGCCTCACTCGGCAAGCATCAACAGATAACAAATTCTTATGCGTTTCTCTTTTAAACAAGCACGGCACTCGCAGCATCAACGGAACGAATTTCCGACTATCGAATACATATGTACTCAATACTGTATGCGTATAGTTATACTACACGCATGTGTATATAGTACGCAAACAATAAGTTCTATTTCAGATTTTTCTGGGGTGAATATAAACAAGGAGAGTCTGACTGTCATTATTTTAGCTAATATATTATATTATAATGACTGTAAGACCGATAAAAATATTTATTAAAATAAAATTTTATCTTATTTTAATATTGAAGTACTGCATAAAACTATTTCGATTTAAAAATAAAAAATATTACTCTATAATTGACAAAATTATTAGATGATTTTTTTAGATGATGAGTAAATGATTAGTGCTTAAGAGAGTTATTATTAAGGTTTTTAATAATTTATTATTTATGTATTTCTTAATAATTTTATAATTTATCTGATTAATTATTGAACTTAACAAAACATATTCAGAGCGTTTGGGATAAGATCATGGGGAAAAAAAAATCAAAATGTACTATACGTATCATAACACATAGCGATGACGAAAAAGAACCATCGGTAGAAGAACAAGAGGAATCGCCGTGTCAAGAACCCGATCAATCGTCGGATCACGAAGTTGGGACATCGCATTATACGAATTACGAGTCACCGGACCAACAAGACAACGAACCATATCATACATCAGGATATCATTCATCATCTCCAACCTATGGACAAACAAGTTACAACCCTTATAGTGGTTACTATCGAGATGACGAGGAAATATTAAGCGATCCTGAGTGCAGTAAGTATGCGTTTAATTTGTAGCAATTAATAGCTGAGTTTTATATGAATACGTATATGAGTGGGTCCACCGGATTTGCTAGTACTATTGATATTTATGTATAAAATTTTTAATATTTTTAATGAGTCAAGGAAGGGCATAGATTTAAATCATTTAGGAGATTATACAAACGCCTTCATATTGCAATTCATATTGGAATATCGAATTAATCTACTTTTTTTATTTAAATACATTTTTTTAAATATTTTTAATTGTACAGTTTAGATTAGTAGCATTATTTTTACTATATCCAAACATGTTCAAGATTTTAGTAATGCTTATATTAAATATGCGAAGCTTCTGAATAATGTAATAATAACTACCCTTGAAATAACATTTTATGAAATACACTACTCAAATAGAATTGTATGAGACGCATTTTTAGCGAAGCTTTATATGAAACTCATTTATTAAAAAGCATTGTATGACATTCGGATTTTAATTGGTACAGTAATTGAAAGTAAGATAAAAAAGAATTATTTTTCTATTCATTCTGACTAGAAAAACCGTCTGAATTCTTTTATTCGGATTAAAAATAATATAAGACCTTGAAAAAATTAGCTATTTTTAATAGTATTGTCATGTTACAATAAATGAATTGCATAATTCCTGTTGATTTTCTAAGGAAAAAATGTCAATCGAGGCTATTCAAGAAGTTCAGTGAACTGTAAAATGTTGTGAATGTTATATTATTTATATTAATTGTTCAAGCTAATATTATTATATATGTTAGAATCATAATGTACAATAAATAGCTTAATTAAACTGATAATCTTAATTACAATGTTCACGCATTATTATTTAATGCATTGTAAAGAGTTTATTTTGCAAAATATCTATTTCAACAATGTAATGATGTAATGCTGATGATTGACATGAAAAATTTTATTTACTTCATATTATTCTTTACTAATATGAAAAAAGTTATTTTATTGATTAAACTAAATATTTAATTAGGAATATTTGGATAAATACACGAAGGGAAGTTAGAGTTGAGAACCGCCACCATGGCGCGGCCGCTACACTATTTACTTCTATATTGGGATTTCGAATTTTCAGTCAATGAACAAAATTATTGATCACTTGACATAAATGGATTTTAGTACTTTCATTCAGTGAACATTCTCAATAATTAAATGTATAGAATTCGAGATGCTATTGTAACAATATAATTGACTCATAAAGAGTCTACATGAGCTTTTTATATTGTTTAATTCAGAACTTATGAAACTGATATTATAGAGGTTAGTAATTGAAAATGTGTAAGCTAAGATCAGAAACGATTACGCATAATCTTCAAGTAATCATATCAACCTTATTTCTTAAAAAGTCAAGAGTTATGATAATTTATTTTAACAATTATAGTTAAAGAATATTCTCTTTTTGATGACTCAAAAACATTTCTATAATGGCATCTCAGAATACTATAAATTTAATTTATTGCATTCAATAAAAAAGAGAACTGAAATAAATGAATAAATAGTCAAATACATGTTAATACTAAGCCTCTTTAAACATTGCATAAAAAGGATAATTTAGACTATGCATTTTTACAAAGTCAAATTGATTTAACTTTATTTTAATATTATTGTTTATTGGTAAGTTCATCATATATAAAAATAGAGTTTTTCATTGAAATAAATATTAAAAAATGATAAAAATTAAATATCTATTTAACAAATTTAAATAAAGCATGTAAAACGATTTGTGATTTATAATCAAAAATTTAAAAAAAAAAAATAATTATATTGTTAATATTTGGTTTTTCGAATTTTATTAAATCCTAATTTCAGTACTCCTAATTCAAGTATATTTGTTTTTTATTTGTTATAATTTTGTACATTATTATAAAGGTGATTATTTGAAAAATTAAAATTACGGTTATTACATGGCAACACTAATAATATGTAACAGAACCTATGGTTCTATACTATTGATAAAGTTCTAATTTCCAGCTACTAGAAAGTTTAAAATTGTGTCATTTTATGCACAATTCTGTAATAAAGTTAGTTTTGGCACAACAACTTTTAAAAACTTTTAAAAGTTCAAAATATATTAACACAAAAAATATTCTATAATTAAATTAAAAATCAGTTCACTGATATAGTCAGATGTCCTACTGATTGTAATAAAAGGAAACATAATAATATATGTTCTTAGTATATTAAGAAATTTACAACTTATTATATGATTTTTTAATTATATAATGCAATGACATCACAAAACAAGGGACCAAATGACTAAACGCATTTTATATGCATCCCTATAAATAACAGCATCTATAGTTTACACAAATATATCTAAAACTTTAAAAAATAAGAATAAATAAATAGTTTTAACGGAAAGGCAACTCAATAAAGTCATGATATCATTAAATAATTTTATTTTATAAATTTTCTGCCTAAATAAAAAAATTTTTTACTTCATTTCAATATCAAAATCACAAATTTAGCATGGTTTTTCAATTTTTGAAATATAATATATTATTCAACACTAGTGTACAAATTAATTAATTATCTTGTGACCAACTGTCACATAACTTTATGACTCTTAGGATATAATATAAAATTCAGCACTTGTGTGAAAATTCTGAAAACTAAACTGTCGTCTATGTACCGCAATGTATTATATAATTATTTAATTTAATGAAAACCTTGAAAACGTTTATTCTTTATTCATATTGGTACATTTCTTGTGATGGAATATTTCGTAAAATGTACAGTGGAGTCACAAATAACTGCACTGAATATAAAATATTTTTACATTATCTAATTAACAGGATTCCTAAATTAATTAAATAAGAATTGTTTTAAATAGCATGTGGACTTCTGGATCACAGAAGATCTAGAATATATCGAGGAGATGCTGCATCACATCTAGAATTTCCATGGTTGGCTGAGGTTCGTGTATACTTCTATAAATATTATGAATTGATATTTACAGCATGCGGGGGTTCAATGATCACTAGGTCACGTTTCCTAACTGTAGCTCATTGTTTCAAGTACGTATATATCCTTGTCCTTGTAAGAGATTAATTTAATTGCCCTAAGTAGGTACGTTTAATTGAATTAAAAATTTAATATAATTTTTCTTTTATATGATAAATAATGTTCGACGCTGTGCTACATTTAAATATATAATGAAAGGTAATATTTTGATTTTAGAGGTCACTATGAATATACTATGGCCTATCTTAGCGATGGTTACGAACATAAAGCTAGCTTTGTTTCTGTACATGAGACATTCTATAGTCACGATTATTTTAACAGAGATGACGTTGCTCTTGGCGTGCTCGACACGCCAATTACCTTCGGATATCCGATTACACCGATCTGTTTGCCAGAGGGTAGGTTTCATAGATCCAGAGTTGAGGTACACAAGAAGGGGTTGCTCATTTAACCAATTTAAAGTCTCTTCGATAACTTTTATATACCATTAAGACAATAGTATCTGAATATGTAGATATTATTTCCAATTCTTCGTTACAACGTTCTTATTTTTAAAATAAATTTTTTGCAGAAGATGAAGATTTTGATGGTAAAATATCAACTACTGCTGGATGGGGATGGTTAAATGAAAATCAAGTGCCAAGTGATGGTTTACGTAAAGTTGATTTACCGATTCTAACGAAAGAAGAATGTAGCAGATCCAGACATTTCTATCCAATAGCCGATACTGCATTTTGTGCAGGGTACTTAGAAGGTGGACCTGCTTCCTGTAAAGTAAGTGCGCAAAAACAGTTAAATGTCGCAACTAGATTTTATCAGAATCACATAATCAGGCGTAATTTATTTCTTACAATTTTAGGGTGATAGTGGCTCGCCAGTAATGGTGAAAGGTAGAAACGATGAAATGATAGTAGTAGGTAAGAAAATTTTTTTATTTGGCTAACTCTTATAGAAACAAAATTCTCAATTACGCAATGTTTTATTGCTATAAAATTCAAAGTAATTAATGGAGAATATTTACTCTTTTTATGATAATAAAAAAAAATCATTTCTAAAATAAATTCTAGAGCCCATATTATAAAAATATTTATATATGATTTTCATTGCATATAAAATGTTTTAATTTAATTTTCGATATTTTGTTCATCAAGTGAATAGTAAAAGTAGAAGCAAATATAAGTTCTTCAGGTGTAACCATAAGTTATTGTTATTTTCATTAGTTCTGACCTTTTATTATAAATAATTAAATAATAATATAAATAATTAAAGAATATTATTAATTACTATTTCGATTCTATTCGTTTAAAAACTTTATACTCGACAGGAATAAATTCATACTCAGAAGGATGTGGTAGGCCTGGATTCCCAGGTGTAAAAATGAAAATTAGTAAATATATCAAATGGATAAAGAAAAATCTCGGCGATGAACTCCCATGTAGTCGACCATATTGATTTCAAAAATGGATAGGTAGAGAGAGAAATAGATTGATAGACAAATAGAGATATAGGGAGAGAAAGGAATGGTGGCAGACAAAAGGGGGAGGGGGACAAAAGATTCTATCAATTCGGACCAATGGAAAAGTTGAAGGAAAAATTGGTAGTGCTCGTAAGCGTACTTTCGAAAAAAGAAGCATTATGTTGACCAAACAAAGAATGAAACCAAGTGTAACAAGCAAAGGGGAGTACATTAGAAGAGAAACATTCCATTGTAGAATAATTTTCAAATTAAAATTTATTTTGATCAGCCAATTCTTTATTTAATAGACAAATCTCGTATCTCGACATTTTTTTTGTTCCTGTACAATTATTTGTTATTACAATTTTGAAATTATTGAATTCTAAATTATATATATAAGGTTTTTATTTATAATAATCTAATTTTGCTGCTTCTTTATAAACATTGTTTATTAATGTTTCCTATATTGGAAACATTAATGGATTTTTTAGTTTTATTATTAATTTAAACGTTTTTCAAAAATATTTAAATATATATTAATATTTGAAGTTTTATCTTAATAAATTATTATAATATAGACAGCCTAAGTTTATTAATATTTATCAAAATTTGTATGTTGTGGCCGCTTGCTATTTTTAAATCTAAATTTCATTTTATTATTCGTAGTCAAGCGGAACCTGGACCAGGAAGGTACTAAAGTGCATCAATACATGCGACGCTAATTCGACACGCCGTGCTGCGTCTCAGGCGCAACACGTTTTTCTTATATAAGAGCTATCGAAGAATATATGATTTTTTAGAAGATGTAACAAATCATTTGTATAAAATTTATACGGCAAATTGATATGATTTAATTTGAAAAAATTGATAAATCATAGAAGGATTTAAAATTATTATAAATAATGTGATGCATATATGATGAAAGGTCAATATTACGTACTTCATTCTGTTTTTATATAAAAATCTTGAATATTCCGCCAATCTCAGCGGTAGTTTAAGAAACAGAAGCCATTACATTAAGTACCTAATCAGATTAATTACCTTTGGTTTCTTTTTATTTCTTATAAGCTTCATTTTAGAGAGAACTGTTTTGTTGAGAATGTTGTAATGGAGAATACTTTTCATAAGAAAAAAGAAAAATTCGACAACTATTTTATAGGTATACACATGGTGATCCTTCAAGCATGACTGACGGATTTGAATTTCAAAACCTTTTATGAGATAATTGATTAGCTTAATTTTTATGAGATTTTTATGAGATAACTTTCTGAGATGATGGATTGGTTTAATCATATAGAATTAACCAAATGAAGTGATTGATTATTTAGGTTTCTTCCGAATTCTTTAATAATGCAGACAAGCGAAATAAGAGTTAATAGTAACATGCTCATTGATGTTTTGTCCAAAGATTTAGATTTTTGATTCATTGATGAATATGAACAGTTTACTTCATTTCTGAATTTACAACCGAAGGAGAACACGATGGAAAAAAGTAATAGTAGGAATATACGTATACCAGGTCAGCATATTATATTATACGTATTTAGATATGGTGAAAAAATATTTCTATAGTATTAGCGATATAATACTTCACTCCACATATTTATGTAATATATGGCTAATACTGACAAAAAATATTTCATATATGTATATATAAAATTTTACCGTTATAAACACTTTTAGCGTAAAGGACTTATAAAGCATCTATAAAAGTGCTTATAAAGCATCTTCCTTTATCGTTAGAGATATGATAAATGCAATATTAATGATATAGTGCTGAATCTCCATAAGTGATATCACATAAATATTACAACTCTAATATTCCAGATACATCATTCTATATTTACTTCAAAATTAATGGAACAGAAATATCATATGTATACTTAAAATCATGCCTTAAAAGATGGGAATATTTCTGTCAGATTACTTGAAATAATTTGAAGTGCAACATGACTGACATATTACGAAAACTATTCACATTATATCATATTATACAGCTGTAATATTCTATGACAATATGACATTCGAAGTATTCCAACATCAAGACAACAGAAATATTGCGTACAATTTCCAATCTTGTTTTTGCTGGTTACAGTCATACTATTTTTCGAATGAAATTTGACATATTGAAAAACCTATACTTATTTTTTCCAAAATCTATTGAATTTCATACAAATGATTGAAAAATACACGTACAGTATAGAATCGATCAAAAAATAGGCTAAAATTTCTTTAAAAAATTTTAGTGATGATTCTAGATTGTTGAATTCATTAGAAATTTTCGAAAAGTCGTTTAAAATATCTGTACATTATTTATTAGCTTTTTAATTTCTGGCAATGCAGCAACAAGAGTATAATTTATATGGACAACAATTGATCAATAGCTGATTTTTTCTATTGCATACTTATCATCGGCGTCCTTGCCATTTATATAGTATTTTGTTAGTTTGCATTAAGGAGATTGAGAGTCCATGTTCTAAACTATATAAATATTCTAAAATGGATAAATAAAAGAGCTATATGCACGCGCACTATAATTCATGAGTCACATAGTATACGAGGAAATAGCAGTCTTACAATATGATGTTACTCAGTTTTGTGGAGCACAACTTCGTAATATAATACCGTCGGGAACTCCAGTGAGGTTCGATGGGAACGAACTTTTCTGCTATTAAAATTCTGCTATCGGCTGCGGCCCCTCACTGTGGACCTTAGCTCCTCAATAGAAAACGATGCGACGTTGGTAAGCTCATCAGACCTGTACGCTGGTGACATAGGAAATTTGAAATTAAGCTTTTGAGTACTTATATTTTTATGTAATTTTTTAGTGTACGTTCCATAGAAAACCATATAACTCATGGAAAAATTCCATTTGTTTACATGGAATGTAGTATAAGTTCAGTTCTATCGGTGCGGTGACCAGAAAATCTTAGCATTTTTGAAATCTGTACAATATTATTTATAAAACTTATGCGTCATATTAGAAAAACCTTGGATGTTTCGAATGAGAAGCTTATATATCCAGATCGAAAGATTGTCAGATGGAATTTCGTGACAGACTAGGAGCTTAAACTTTGTTAACTCATCGCTAAATTGAAAGAATGTGATTAATGATGGAAGGATGATACTGCAAAATACACTCACTATATGATTCATTCTGTTACTGGTTTTTTTCATAGTCGTCATAAAATATTTTTCTAAAGGTTTATTGAAACAACAAGATGTTTCCCTGCGCCTAAAAACATAGGGATTCATTTAAATGGTTGAAAACTGGGCGCCGTACGAATTGAAGTTGGGAGACGTTGTTAAACGGCGATTGTGTATGTTCGAAATTTTGCTGCAGCGGTATAAAACTTTTTGCATCATATTTTCATTGGTGATGAAAAATGGATTTATTATGATAACTCGAATCGCAGAAAGTAGTATATAAAGTCTTATAGGAAAAACCGTCAGTATCTAAGACCCGGAATGAGTTCGTTATTTTTTATCACGATAACGTTCGGCCACATGGTTCGGCTTCGGTCAAAAACTATTTGGAGCATAGTGGATGGGAAATTCTGACTCACTCTCCTTACAATCCAGACTTGGTCATCTGACTACTACTTGTTTCGATCAATGTAGGATGCTCTTACGGGACTGTGTTTCAATTCAGTAGAGGGAAGGAAATATTGACTCGATTCGTTTTTGGGCTTGAATGACGAAAAATTCTTTTGGTCCGGAATTCATAAATTGGCAAAAAAAATAGGAATCATTTATAGCTTCCGATGATCGATACATTGAATAAATGATATATAACAATGTTTTCATAATAAACCCTCACATTTTGGAAAAAACGCTGGAAACTTGCTTGTACATCCATTATGGATATATATCATTGTATGATTGTATGCCCCATCATTAGTGATTGATTGATACTTTGTCATATATTCAAAAAATTTGTAAAAAATAATCATAGCTTTATAAAGTATGAAGTAAAAAATAGATCTAAATAAATTAAGATCATCGGGAAGACAGTTCGATGATTTTTAATTTTACTGTTTTAAATAATATTATATTTAAGAATTAAACAATTGCATATTTCAATGAATGATCCTATTAGAGTTATTAAAATAATTTAGATATTTATTGTTGGGGTCTAATTTTACGATATTCATATGGTCGAAATATAATTGTAATTGTAAGTTGGGGGATTACCCGCAATAAGTTGTGCCGGCTTAACCTGGATGGGAAAGATTGCAAACTTAATAGTATTGTTCGGAGACAAAGCTCTTGCAGTGCACACAGCGTTAAGGTGCGGACCAGCGACGGAGCAAGCGTGCCCGCTGCCCCTCCCCGCCTTTCTCTGTCACACATGCTTTTTCTTGCGCGTGCGCTCTTAGGACTAGACTGCATTCCTCCTATCTCTCTCTCTCACCATTTACAACCCGCCAGGGCCTGTACGTACATACGCACGTGACAAGCACGCGACGGTCCTCCGCTATATTGCTTCGGTTGAAGGAGGAAGCAATAAACCGATCACGGCAGCTGGAGCTCAGTTTTGGCAATTCGGACAGTTAGGTAGATCCTCGATCCTCTCCCATGCATCGAACAGGTAGATGCATGGGTACTTTGTCTCCGACTGTCGTAGTTCATTCAGTTTTGTAAAGTTATATACTAATTATTGTGTTCGCGCGCTTGGTTTGGATTGCGTCATATTGAGTGTGTCTTGCGTGTGTGTGTGTGTGTGTGTGTAGTGTGTAAGTTTGGCGCATCTGCGGAACAAGGGACCTGGCTCTTGTGGAGGATCCGATAAACGCGGATCCCCGAGAAGTGCTCCCTGCGGCACTTATACCTGGTGGCCGCCGCTGCGGTGAGGAGTGTACCCGTGCCTGAGACGTCGGGGCCGCAGCGCGGAGCAGGAGGTTCCTGCAGAGCCTTTTTTCCCCTTTGGAACCTCAGATGCTACGCGAGTATACGCCCGCGCTAACGTTCGTTTTGCGCGCACCTAGGAGTACTCCGCAAACAATTAGAGTAAGTCATAAGATATGTTAGGTTAAGGAATTTTGCGTAGATTTGAGCGGATAGTTTATGTACTTTTAAGCTTCATTCGTAGTGTTACGTGTGTGTAGATAACACTAATAGCTACAATTCTAGTGCGCACTATAAACATAAATTCACTTAGATTAAATTCATTTTATTTCACGGCTTTTTCCTCCACTCACCGAGTGGAGGTTTTCTATGCCGTTTGTTGTTACAAAATAAATAAACTATAAACATTCATAATTGTAAATTACATTTCCATCTCTCATTTCTGCAAACCCGAACACACATTCTCCTCAACGTAAGTAGAACTCTTCATTCCTATATTTATGAAGTACACGTGTATATATATATATATATATATATATATATATATATATATATATAAATATATTGTTTTCGGTAAAGGGGATCTCATCTCTTCGAGTACAACCAGCCTCTTTCTTACCATTAGTCAGATATATGAATTTAAAGATTATTCCCACTCCGAATAAATTTTCTCGTATATCTATGTCCTAATTGTAATAATTTGTCACACTTCTGTTTGGTATGTCAGCAATAAGATCGATTAGGGTGCAACTAGTTAGTCTTCACATTGGAAAATTAATATTATTCGAATTTCCATTAAAGAGATTTAATACAAGAGTTCTGTGTTAATTTATTTTCATATTAACGAAATCTAAAAACATGCCATTTATTTACGTCTACTCTACATTGTTGAGTGTAAACCAGTGCTTTATTAGCTTCAAGCTATAGCGCGCGTATAGAAATTAAACTGAGATAAGTCTCATTCATAGTTTGATATATTTTGTAATAAACGAGTTATAAACATGAAAGTTTTAATAAAATTTGAGATTGCTAGGCTTGATTAGGTTTTTCCCTGAAAACTAAGAGGGTTTTTACGACCAAGCAATTTTTGTTTGATTTGTCGTTTTAACGAAATTGTTGTTTTTATTTAAATTATCTATCATCATTCATTTCCACAATTCCATATGCATATATAAATTACATACAATAGTTAAGACTATTTTCCAAGAGCATGATCAAGTAAAATTTTATATTTTAGTTAATCATGAGCACTTTTTATTAAATTTGTATAAAAGAGTAGGCGATATCCCTTTAACATATGTTTTTCAAAATATATTATGAAAAATATTTAAACTCTTCTTGATATTTGTACATGAGAAGCATTTTTTCCAGAATATTAATCATATTTCTTCAGTAATAGTTTATTAAATTGCGAATTTTTAAACTTTTTTTGTTTCTTTTCTATTTTAGAATTATGAATATAATTAGTGATTTTTAAATATTTTTTAGTATAATTTTTAAAATTTTTTATGCATCTTTTCTAACTCATTATTATGTTTCACATCACTACTTTGCATTTCAAATATGGTGAAGCTTGAAAAGCAGATATAATTCACTTATCTAATATATATTGTTCTAATTAATCAAAAAATTGCTACCACTTATTACGTAAAATGTATACCTAGATACTTATATTTAAATTCAAGATCGCTCAAACATATTAACGACTTCATTTCCATATTGCCATTATGCGGAAAAAACACTATATTTCATTATTATGTATCATAATTTGCATAAACAATTGGACTATTGCTGCTCCGGGTAGGGTAAGTTTCAAATAAAATAAAATAATAATTTATTTAATATAACTAAAGAACAATAATATCAATTTAGAATTTCTATTTTACGCTTTTTGGTTATTCATAAAAAGTGAAGCCTATACAAGTAAATTCCACGCATACTTCTTATGGAGTAAAGCCTTCATAGTTAACATAGTCCCATAGAGAACATTTTTATGTAAACCATGTTTTCGTGAGACGACTTAAGGATTAGCTGTCTTTTAAAAAAGGAACAAAAATTTTTAATTTTTTTATTATGTTACTTTTGTTTGAAATACTATGAATATTTGGGATATAAATAAAGGTTAGAGGGTTTTTGGAATTTCTACGAATGGAAGTTTATACCTACTGATTTGTTGGATATTTTTCAATAGTAATGCTGTCAACTATAAAGATGATCAAAATCCGAAAAGAAAGTAAAATAAGGATAGGTACGAATATCAATCAACAAATAAATTACATTATACAAATTAAATATCATAAAATAAAGCAGGTACGATTTATTTTATGATAAAAAATTCCTTGTAATGTGACAGGAAATATATAAAAAATAACGCGATCTCTTATGCAATATTCATAAAAGTCCACCTTGCCCAGTTATCTCCAAACAAATGGAAAGTACAGACTAGCGGGAACAGATATGGAATTGAAACAGCCTCCATTCCCACCTTACCGCGCATACTGTACACTATAAATACTTTTAGAAAAGAAAAGTTTCTTAGTACAGAATAAACCAATCTGAATTATGTCAAAGTTCACAATTCCGAGAATTTTGTCATCAAAACCATCGATTTTTAAGTTAAGTTTTCAATGTTTTTTGAATACTAAATTACAACCTTGATCTTAATTTAGAATCAGCATAAATGAATGAAAAACATTTATGTTTTCATAAATTTTAGGAATTCAAACGCTTATCTTATGATGGCATTGTGTAAAACTTAAGATACATCCATTAAATCATACGTTAATAATTTATTAGGTTTGACTTTATAATTGTATGTACTATTCAGATTTAATATTATCAGAAATAAGTTATGATTTTCCTTTTCTATTAATACCAATTTTTCTAATTTCAATTAATAAATAAAAATTATTTTGTAATAGAATGTATGTTATATATAAAAATCTATTACCATCTGTAGTGAAGATCAGGTAATAAAGAATTACTAATTGAGTAAATTTCTATTCGCTAGTGATTATACTCGTACTTCGAAAGTCTATGCATAGTATTACGTGTGATGGTACGCGAATTAAAATATTAATAGTAGGTATAATGTACCGATGACAGATGAGAAATCATGTTCATTCTATACGGCTTTGTATGATATATTCAAGTTGATTATAAAAGTTGTAAAAGAATCAGATCCACCATTTAAATTTCGCTCGAGATAATAATGTATGGAAGTATTTATTAAAGAGATATTGATTTATTAAAGAGTTAAATATCATTTATGTAACAAATACCTAATATGTAAGAATCTATATAAGTAAACAAGTAAACATAGTAGCTAGCTATTTGATCATAAAGAAATTTTAATTTTTGTTACCTATTGCTAAATACCTACTTGTTTGCAATATAAAAAATGTCTCCGAATAAAAAAGATATTTCTTATGTCTTTACCCGCAGAATGAGCATCTAATGATTATTTAAATATTTTGGCAGATTATGCTAAGAAATATACAGTAGCAATCTATTGAATTCAATAAAATTAAAACAGAAAACGTGTTAAAGTTAGGTTTCTAAAGATGCATTATGAAACTCTTTGAATTATCAAAACAGTAATGAATTGTAGTAAATGAAAATATTTTTAAATTAAAATATAATTTTGCCCGATTTAACCTCCGTATTATTTATCAATTCATGTCTGGACCGTACTTTTTCTGTTATTTTCTTCTATACGCAATTGATACTTAGTTTTCCAATAAGATTATTTATAATGATACGTATGAGTATTTAATTATATCCTGTAAACTATTAGCTGATATAAAGTGCAAGAGTTGCTTCTAAAGAAGTAATTCTTAAATACAAATTTGTAATAATACAAAAAGATTTAATGTCTAGTTAAAATTTTTTAACTATTGTTGAATATATTTTACAATAATTATTAAATTCAAAAATATTGCAGTCATGCGGATTACAACTAAATTCAAACGATTTTTTTTAGACAATCTTTAAGATAACGAAGTGGGATGGTAGCTTCGCGAAAGCAGAGTTTGAGAACGGCTGACCCATGGCCTGATCGCTAGATTATTTACTTCTATTGTTGGATTTCGAAATTTCAAATCATCAAAAAATATATTAATCTTTGTTCTACCAACGTTATTGCAACACATATATATATTATTTCGGAGTTCAAGCATTATTTCCCACCGAAATCTTTGATTAAAAAGCTGTTTTATATATAATACGACGTATGTCAAAAAGAAATTTTCTCATATATATATAGTTATAGTACAGCATAGTAAAACTTTTCCAGTCCTAAGACTCTTGATAATAGCAAAAGGAGTTTTCTTCTATTAATTAATGTAGTGATCACTATGTTCAAACTGTTTAAGTAGCTAATCATAGTGCGATGCTGGATCGTTAGACCGTAAAATATAGAAAACCATTTCAATATAATCTATTATAGAATAACTGAGAAATTTTGTTGAAGTCTCTGTCATTGCTTTTTATATCATACTACTAAAAAATATAGTAGTATAATGCACAGTTTCTTCAAAATTATGGTCACAAATATGAGAAGATTGTTCTCACGTATGTTATATATTACTGTCCGTTACATTCAAACTGTTATTTTAACAAATAGGAGTGTAATGGTAGATTATAGTCAGTAAAATATAAAGACATTTTTATATAGCACAATAACTGGTTAGGTTCTTTGGAATCTCTATTCGACCTTTTTATTACTCTGATAATTTAGTAAGCAATAATGAAAATTAGTGGCATCTAAAAATAAAGTAAAATTTTATCTTAAAATTAAAAATTGTACTTATTTCCACTGTTCTGAATGAAATTAATAAATATTTTTATCGGTCATATAGCCTTTCTAATATAATATATTAATTAAAATAATGACAGTCAGACTCTCCTTGTGTATATTCACCCCCGAAGTATCTGAAATAGAACTTATCCTACAATAAATTATATTAAAAATTAAAAATAAAATAATAAATAAAATCAAAATAAAATAATAAATAAATAAAATCAAAATAATAAAAACAATATTCTATGTTAGTAAAGGACAACCTGATTGCCCCCATCACCTTTAATTTAGATTCACCTTTGGAGTCTTAAGTTAGACGATGGAGGTCCTATAAATGTTATACCAGTAAATTTGGAGTAGGGATGAGGTATATAAAGTAGCTTGCTGGGTTTTTCATTTTAGTTTAGTTCCTTAGGATGAGCCGTAGCGGTTCGAAACGTCGGACACCAAAGGTGAATGTAAATTTAAGGTGGTGGGGGCAGTCAGGTTGTCCTTTACTAACAAAGAATTTTGTGTTCATTATTTTTATTTTATTTGTTATTTTATTTTTTATTTTATTGTATTCTTAATTTTATTTTTATTTTTATTGTGAATTTTATTATAACTTATTGTAGATTCAGTTCTATTTCAGATTCTTCAGGGGTGAATATAAACAAGGAGAGTCTGACTGTCATTATTTTAGCTAATATATTATATTATAATGATTGTAAGACCGATAAAAATATTTATTAAAATAAAATTTTATCTTATTTTAATATTGAAGTACTGCATAAAACTATTTCGATTTAAAAATAAAAAATATTACTCTAATAATTGACAAAATTATTAGATGATTTTTTTAGATGATGAGTAAATGATTAGTGCTTAAGAGAGTTATTATTAAGGTTTTTAATAATTTATTATTTATGTATTTCTTAATAATTTTATAATTTATCTGATTAATTATTGAACTTAACAAAACATATTCAGAGCGTTTGGGATAAGATCATGGGGAAAAAAAAATCAAAATGTACTATACGTATCATAACACATAGCGATGACGAAAAAGAACCATCGGTAGAAGAACAAGAGGAATCGCCGTGTCAAGAACCCGATCAATCGTCGGATCACGAAGTTGGGACATCGTATTATACGAATTACGAGTCACCGGACCAACAAGACAACGAACCATATCATACATCAGGATATCATTCATCATCTCCAACCTATGGACAAACAAGTTACAACCCTTATAGTGGTTACTATCGAGATGACGAGGAAATATTAAGCGATCCTGAGTGCAGTAAGTATGCGTTTAATTTGTAGCAATTAATAGCTGAGTTTTATATGAATACGTATATGAGTGGGTCCACCGGATTTGACAATACTATTGATATTTGTGTATAAAATTTTTAATATTTTTAATGAGTCAAGGAAGGGCATAGATATAAATCATTCAGGAGAGTAGAGAAACGTCTTCATATTGCTCAGGACCTAACGGATATGCCAAGGGAATATCGAATTAATCTACTTTTTTTATTTAAATAAATTTTTTTTATTATTTTTAATTGTACACTTTAATTTAGTAGCATTACTTTTACTATATTCCAACATGTTCATGATTTTAGCAATGCTTATATTAAATATGCGAAGCTCCTGAATAATTTAATAATAATGACTATCGAAATAACATTTTATGAAATATACTACTCAGATAGAATTATATGAGACGCATTTTTAGCGAAGATTTATATGAAACTCGTTTATTAAAAAGCATTGTATGACATTCGGATTTTAATTGGTACAGCAATTGAAAGTGAGATAAAAAAGAATTATTTTTCTATTCATTCTGACTAGATAAACCGTCTGAATTCTTTTATTTGGTTTAAAAATAATATAAGACCTTGAAAAAAATATCAATTTTTCATAGTATTGTCATGTTACAATAAATGAATTGCATAATTCCTGTTGATTTTCTAAAGAAAAAATGCCAATCGAGGTTATTCAAGAAGTTCAGTGAACTATAAAATGCTGTGAATGTTATATTATTTGTATTAATTGTTCAAACTAATATTATTATATATGTTAGAATCATAATGTACAATAAATAGCTTAATTAAACTGATAATCTTAATTACAATGTTCACGCATTATTATTTAATGCATTGTAAAGAGTTTATTTTGTAAAATATCTATTTCAACAATGTAATGACGTAATGCTGATGATTGACATGAAAAATTTTATTTACTTCATATTATTCTTTACTAATATGAAAAAAAGTTATTTTATTGATTTGACTAAACATTTAATTAGGAATATTTGGATAAATACACGAAGGGAAGTTAGAGTTGAGAACCGCCACCATGGCGCTGCCGCTACACTATTTACTTCTATATTGGGATTTCGAATTTTCAATCAATGAACAAATTTATTGATCATTTCTCTATTGACAATTTTCCAGAGCATATATACTATTTATGAAGTAAAGAATCACTTCCACCGAAATGTTTGGCTAACAAGGAGTTTTTAATATAAAACTCCGCATATGATTGTAGAAAATGCTTAGAAACATTTACTTTTTCTATATATATATATATATATATATATATATATATATATATATATATATATATAGTAATATTAAATACATAGAAAAAAGTTCAGTCAATTTTGCACTAAGACTCTATGAAAAGACTATTGTTTATAAATATAAATGGATTTTAGTACTTTCATTCAGTGAGCACTCTCAATAATTAAATGTATCGAATTCGCGATGCTATTGTAACAATATAATTGACTCATAAAGAGTCTACATAAGCTTTTTATATTATTTAATTCAGAACTTATGAAACTGATATTATAGAGGTTAGTAATTGAAAATGTGTAAGCTAAGATCAGAAACGATTACGCATAATCTTCAAGTAATCATATCAACCTCATTTCTTAAAAAGTCAAGAGTTATGATAATTTATTTTAACAATTATAGTTAAAGAATATTCTCTACTTGATGACTCAAAAACATTTCTATAATGGCATCTCAGAATACTATAAATTTAATTTATTGCATTCAATAAAATAGAGAACTGAAATAAATGAATAAATAGTCAAACACATGTTAATACTACGGCTCTTTAAACATTGCATAAAAAGGATAATTTAGACTATGCATTTTTACAAAGTCAAATTGATTTAACTTTATTTTAATATTATTGTTTATTGGTAAGTTCATCATACATAAAAATAGAGTTTTTCATTGAAATAAATATTAAAAAATGATAAAAATTATATATCTATTTAACAAATTTAAATAAAGCATGTAAAACGATTTATGATTTATAATCAAAAATTTAAAAAAAAAAAATAATTATATTGTTAATATTTGGTTTTTCGAATTTTATTAAATCCTAATTTCAGTACTCCTAATTCAAGTATATTTGTTTTTTATTTGTTATAATTTTGTACATTATTATAAAGGTGATTATTTGAAAAATTAAAATTACGGTTATTATATGGCAACACTAATAATATGTAACAGAACCTATGGTTCTATAATATTGATAAAGTTCTAATTTCCAGCTACTAGAAAGTTTAAAATTGTATCATTTTATGCACAATTCTGTAATGAAGTTAGTTTTGGCACAACAACTTTTAAAAACTTTTAAAAGTTCAAAATATATTAACACAAAAAATATTCTATAATTAAATTAAAAATCAGTTCACTGATATAGTCAGATGTCCTACTGATTGTAATAAAAAGAAACATAATAATATATGTTCTTAGTATATTAAGAAATTTACAACTTATTATATGATTTTTTAATTATATAATGCAATGACATCACAAAACAAGGGACCAAATGACTAAACGCATTTTATATGCATCCCTATAAATAACAGCATCTATAGTTTACACAAATGTATCTAAAACTTTAAAAAATAAGAATAAATAAATAGTTTTAACGGAAAGGCAACTCAATAAAGTCATGAGATCATTAAATAATTTTATTTTATAAATTTTCTGCCTAAATAAAAAAATTTTTTACTTCATTTCAATATCAAAATCACAAATTTAGCATGGTTTTTCAATTTTTGAAATATAATATATTATTCAACACTAGTGTACAAATTAATTAATTATCTTGTGACGAACTGTCACATAACTTTATGACTCTTAGGATATAATATAAAATTCAGCACTTGTGTGAAAATTCTGAAAACTAAACTGTCGTCTATGTACCGCAATGTATTATATAATTATTTAATTTAATGAAAACCTTGAAAACGTTTGTTCTTTATTCATATTGGTACATTTCTTGTGATGGAATATTTCGTAAAATGTACAATGAGTCATAATTAACTGCACTGCATATAAAATATTTTTACATTATCTAATTAATAGGATTCCTAAATTAATTTGTTTACGATTCAGTGATTTCAACCAAAGGATGTGCTTCATGTGTGTATGCATGTAAGTGTATGTGTATGTATGTGTATGTATATATGTGTGTGTGTGTATGCATGTATATATGTATGTATATGATGTGTGTGTGTGTGTGTGTGTGTGCGTGCGCGCGCGTGTGTGTATGTATGTCTTACTTTCTTGTGAAGAAAACTTCTGATCCGAGCTAAGTGCTAAGGATCGAACGTTGGAGGCTAGTGTAATATCTGATAGCGCACCTTCAGCGTATTTATCTTATTTCCCGACGTTCTTAAAGTTATCTAAATTTTTGGAAAATCGTGCGTATGCGCTGAGTATGGTTAGTTACAATAGTGCACATAAATCGGAGAAGCGCCAGCATTCCTTGAGGAATAAACCGCTTCTAGGCGCACGAAAGATTTTTCATGCAAGCCCGCGGCAAGCATTGAAAAACCACACGCATAAATGCCCGTTGTGTCTCGAATTGCACTCCTTTGGTAAGTGCCCCACGTTTCTTATAAAAATTCCATATGCACGGCACGCTGACGTCCGGCACTTTCGTCTGTGCTACAACTGCTCAGGCCGCCATAAATTCAGGGATTGTTCTTCAAATAATCGTTGTAATACGTGTCGCGAGAAACACTACTGGCTCATCCATCTCGGACCGACAACACCCCCGCAAATAGCTTCTGCTGCCTCCGGCAATAAATCTCAAGAAGAAAACGTACTACAGCGCAAGACTAATTTGAATTCAGGACCGAAAAATTAGATTGCCTCACGGTCGCTATCACTAAAAGGCATGTATTGTCGAATAATGCCCGCTTATTCGACCCGTTAGGTTGGCTTTGTCCAATTACTATAACAGAAAAAATTATCATGCAAGATATATGGATCAACAAAAGTAGTTGGGATTCTCCGTTACCTGAAGAAATACGCGAACGCTGGTTACAATATTGTAAATAACTTTCAGCACTTCTTGATTTATCTATTAACCGCTGGCTGGAAACATCTAAAAATCAAGCATGTGAAATTCATGGATTTGTTGACGCTTCTTCACGTGCGTATGCGGCCGTCGTCTATCTCCGTGTTCGATACAGCGAAAACAATTTCAGTGTTAATTTGCTAGCAGCAAAAACGAAGGTCTCTTCAGTTAAAAGAATAAGTATACCGAACCTGGAATTGTGTGGAGCGGCTTTACTGGTCAAACTTGTAGTCCACTTAAAGGCACTCTATTTTCTTAAAGCACCCCCTGTAGTTTTATGGTCGGATAGTGAATTAGTATTAAAGTGGCTAAATAAACACTCTTGTTACTGGAAGACTTTCGTGGCTAATCGCGTCTCACTGATTCAGACACAGTTGCGAGACGCTAAATGGCTGCACGTTTGCTCGAAACATAATCCCGCGGACTTAGCCACCCGAGGAGTTAGAATTGAAGACTTACGTGAATACGATTTTTGGTGGTACGGCTCCGATCGGCTGATGAAATCTCCCGCGCACTGGCCTCAGCCAACTGCAGCGGCACAAGTTTTGCATGCAAAGGTAGACTCTAATGATATAGAAATTCTATCGTTTTCTCTCTTTTCGAGCCTAACAAAACTTATGACAGTGGTTGCCTATTGCATGCGACCGTTAGTTAATTTACGCAGGCGCAATAAAAACCTCGAACCTCTCCGATCATCTCTCACCGCCTCTGAACTTATCAATGCTCAAACGTACGTTATACGTATGGCACAGTTTAAGGCATTCGAAAATGAATTTAAATCATTAAAGAGTGGTAAGTGCGTATCTAAAGGTAGCCCTTTATTGAAGCTGAATACATTCTTTGATAAAGAAGATCGAATTTTACGCATCGGTGGACGTCTCTCATACTCTAAACTGTCCGACGGACAGAAACACCCAATTCTACCACGATTCTCAAACCTTAGCCGCTTGTTTGGACGATATGCATACGAGCTTACTCTACACGGCGGACCGGCATTAACCTCCAATATTTTAATGCAGCATGTATGGGTATTAGGTAGGAATCAAATAGAAAAGAGAGAAATCCGAAAATGAATTAGATGCCAACGCATTAAGCCGCGGTTAACCCACCAGTTAATGGGAGATCTACCTGCGTCGCAAATGGCCCCCGCTCCACCCTTTTCAACGTCAGGCATATATGACGCCAGCCCGGTCCAAATACGCATGACTAAGGGGCGTGGTTAGCAAAGTTCTAAGGGGTATATTGCCCTATTTGTATGTTTTGTAACTAAGGCAATACACTTAGAACTCGTAAGTGACCTCACCTCAGAAATCTTTATTCCGACTTACCGAAGATTTGTAAGCAGAAGGGGAATTTGCCGACACCTATACAGCGATAATGCGACCAATTTTAACGGAGCAGATAGGGAACTGCGGTCAATGTTTTTGGCTGCCTCCGATTTCTACAGCAGCGCGGCGAACACCCTCGCGAATGATGGAACGAATTGGTCGTTCATCCCTTCTACTACACTGCATTATGGAGGGCTTTGGGAAGCGGCTGTTCAATCGACTGCATAACATGTAAAAAGGGCCTTCGGTGATCATCTGTTGACGTTCGAGGAATTTGCAACGGCATTAGCGTAAATTGAGGCATGCTTAAATTCGTGACCAATATGTCCTATCACATCCGATACTGATGACCTGCATGTGTTAACACCTTCCCACTTTCTATAGGAGAGACGTCAGGGTTACTTCCGGATAAAAAACCCCCAACGGTGCTAGAGAATCGGTTAAGCCGCTTCCAATTAATACAGAGGATATAGAATCAATTTTGGAAGCGCTGGTCCGACGAGTACCTTCAGCATTTGCAAGAGAGAATGGAGACAGCCAATGGAGAACTTTGCGGTTGGCCGTCTCGTAGTCCTCAGAGATGAAAGATATCCACCAGAAAAATGGTCTCTAGGACGAGTTATCGCTACTCACCCTGGACAAGATGGCCAGGTGCGAGTAGTTACCGTTAAAACTGCGTCTCACACTTTTAGAAGGCACATTGCGCGCCTTTGTCCACTGTTTATAGAAGCTGACAGTATTAATAGAAATGACTAAAGACCTCTATATATGTATGTCTTATTTTCTTGCGAAGAAAACTTCTGGCGTGAGAAAACTGCAAGGATGTATGTGTATGTATGTATATGTATGTTTATGTATATAATCTCTTACTTGGCGTATTTAGCACGTACCATGGTGTGCATTTCCGAAACATATATATATATATATATATATATATATATATATATATATATAATTTCGGTCCCTTATTTAGCCAGGTCGGAAAAGAAACTCGATTTTTTTTTAGTTATTTAACGTCGCTCTATTTATGCTTCGAAATATTGGTGCTAATCAGCGACGGAGGTCTACGATGTGTTTGTAAACAAAGCACATCTAAATTATTACCGCGGTGCTTGTGTCAATCGGCCGAGACCGAGATTCGAATTCGGATCACCAAGTTACTAGTCCTTCACTCACTCTAGCGATCGAGCCATCGTAGGCCTCACTCGATTTTCATTTTCTTCCCACAGCTTTATCTTATTTACTTTACGTATTACAATGTCTCTCTCTCTCTCTCTCTCTCTCTCTCTCTCTCTCTCTCTTTCTAGTCTTTTCTTAATTCCGAGGAAGAACGCAGATTTCCCCACATGAAAAGGGCATTCTGTCCTCGACATTCGAACCGTTCACAGCGACTTCACGTGCTAACTCGTATAATTTTCTACGTACTTTATTTGATTCGCAAGTTGCTGTTCGTTAGTATAATTCGCGCGTGTTACATTACGATAGGTCACTTACGTAGTTTTTTCATTTGTCGTGAGCATCAAAACCTTTACAATAGTAACAATATCGACGAGTGTATATCCATACGCGTGTATTGTGCATATTTTGCGACGCAGTTGAAAATTGTAAAACTGTGGCAGTTAGGCGCGCTGTCTACTAGTGTAAATCAGTGAACTTGGCAATCAGGCCTTTTTGATATCCACCCCTGTGCGGATCTCTGAGGGACTTCTCGAGCGGCATTTGGGCCCGTTTGCTACCGTGCTTGTCAAGGGCTGTCCCCGTTTACTAAGACGTTAGGAGTCACCACGTAGCGTAGAAGGATTGGCAGAAGATCCCTTTCAGCTCTCGAAACTTTGTATAGTTATAAGTGACTTTTTGCTTTCGCGTATACATTATTCTGTCTGTAAATTCAAATATTTTTCTAATCTATTGTATTACTTGTGTTTAATATAAAGACACAAATATTGTATGTTAATTTTACCGCTTTTTCCTCCACGTACTGAGTGGAGGTTTTTTATGCCTTTTAATTTTTACAATTAAATTTAATATATAGCATAATTAACGATTATATTTATGTCACCATTTCCCTTAACACACATTCTTATAAATATACTCATTTGCCTTCTGATTATTATTATTATTATTATTATTATTATTAGTGTTATCATTAGTATTATTCATATTTGTAGTCATTACGTAACATTTATGCGACATAATTAAATAAGAATTGTTCGAAATAGCATGTGGAGTTCTTGATCACAGAAGATCTAGAATATATCGAGGAGATGCTGCATCGCATCTAGAATTTCCATGGTTGGCTGAGGTTCGTGTATACTACTATGAACATTATGAATTGTTATTTACAGAATGCGGGGGTGCAATAATCACTAGGACACGTTTCCTAACTGTAGCTCATTGTTTCAAGTATGTATATATCCTTGTCCTTGCAAGAGATTAATTTAATTGCCATAATTTATACATTTAAATATATAATTAATGGTAATATTTTGATTTTAGAGGTCACTATGAATATACTATGGCCTATCTTAGCGATGGCTACGAACGTAAAGCTAGCTATGTTTCTGTACATGAGAGATTTTATAGTCACGAATTTTTTAACAGAGATGACGTTGCTATTGGTGTGCTAAACACGCCAATTACCTTCGGATATTCAATTACACCGATCTGTTTGCCAAAAGGTAGGTTTCATAGATCCAGAGTTCGGGTACACAAGAAGGGGTTGCTCATTTAATCAATTTAAAGGCTCTTCGATAACTTTTATATACCATGAAGACAATAGTATCTGAATATGTAGATATTATTTCCTATGCTTCGCTACAATGTTCATATTTTTAAAATCAATTTTTGCAGAAGATGAAGATTTTGATGGTAAAATATCAACTACTGCTGGGTGGGGATGGTTAAATGAAAATAGAGAGAAAAGTGATGGTTTACGTAAAGTTGATTTACCGATTCTAACGAAAGAAGAATGTAGCAGATCCAGACATTTCTATCCAATAGCCGATACTGCATTTTGTGCAGGGTACTTAGAAGGTGGACCTGCTTCCTGTAAAGTAAGTGCGCAAAAACAGTTAAATGTCGCAACTAGATTTTATCAGAATCACATAATCAGGCGTAATTTATTTCTTACAATTTTAGGGTGATAGTGGCTCGCCAGTAATGGTGAAAGGTAGAAACGATGAAATGATAGTAGTAGGTAAGAAAATTTTTTTATTTGGCTAACTCTTATAGAAACAAAATTCTCAATTACGCAATGTTTTATTGCTATAAAATTCAAAGTAATTAATGGAGAATATTTACTCTTTTTATGATAATAAAAAAAAATCATTTCTAAAATAAATTCTAGAGCCCATATTATAAAAATATTTATATATGATTTTCATTGCATATAAAATGTTTTAATTTTCATTTTCGATATTTTGTTCATCAAGTGAATAGTAAAAGTAGAAGCAAATATAAGTTCTTCAGGTGTACCATAAGTTATTGTTATTTTTTTCACCATAAGTTATTGTTATTTTCATTAGTTCTGACCTTTTATTATAAATAATTAAATAATAATATAAATAATTAAAGAATATTATTCATTACTATTTCGATTCTATTCGTTTAAAAACTTTATACTCGACAGGACTAAATTCATACTCAGAAGGATGTGGAAGGCCTGGATTCCCAGGTGTAAAAATGAAAATTAGTAAATATATCAAATGGATAAAAAAAAATCTCGGCGATGAACTCCCATGTAGTCGACCATATTGATTTCAAAAATGGATAGGTAGAGAGAGAAATAGATTGATAGACAAATAGAGATATAGGGAGAGAAAGGAATGGTGGCAGACAAAAGGGGGAGGGGGACAAAAGATTCTATCAATTCGGACCAATGGAAAAGTTGAAGGAAAAATTGGTAGTGCTCGTAAGCGTACTTTCGAAAAAAGAAGCATTATGTTGACCAAACAAAGAATGAAACCAAGTGTAACAAGCAAAGGGGAGTACATTAGAAGAGAAACATTCCATTGTAGAATAATTTTCAAATTAAAATTTATTTTGATCAGCCAATTCTTTATTTAATAGACAAATCTCGTATCTCGACATTTTTTTTGTTCCTGTACAATTATTTGTTATTACAATTTTGAAATTATTGAATTCTAAATTATATATATAAGGTTTTTATTTATAATAATCTAATTTTGCTGCTTCTTTATAAACATTGTTTATTAATGTTTCCTATATTGGAAACATTAATGGATTTTTTAGTTTTATTATTAATTTAAACGTTTTTCAAAAATATTTAAATATATATTAATATTTGAAGTTTTATCTTAATAAATTATTATAATATAGACATCCTAAGTTTATTAATATTTATCAAAATTTGTATGTTGTGGCCGCTTGCTATTTTTAAATCTAAATTTCATTTTATTATTCGTAGTCAAGTGGAACCTGGACCAGGAAGGTACTAAAGTGCATCAATACATGCGACGCTAATTCGACACGCCGTGCTGCGTCTCAGGCGCAACACGTTTTTCTTATATAAAGAGCTATCGAAGAATATATGATTTTTTAGAAGATGTAACAAATCATTTGTATAAAATTTATACGGCAAATTGATATGATTTAATTTGAAAAAATTGATAAATCATAGAAGGATTTAAAATTATTATAAATAATGTGATGCATATATGATGAAAGGTCAATATTACGTACTTCATTCTGTTTTTATATAAAAATCTTGAATATTCCGCCCATCTCAGCGGTAGTTTAAGAAACAGAAGTAAATACATTAAGTACCTAATCAGATTAATTACCTTTGGTTTCTTTTTATTTCTTATAAGCTTCATTTTAGAGAGAACTGTTTTGTTGAGAATGTTGTAATGGAGAATACTTTTCATAAGAAAAAAGAAAAATTCGACAACTATTTTATAGGTATACACATGGTGATCTTTCAAGAATGACTGACGGATTTGAATTTCAAAACCTTTTATGAGATAATTGATTAGCTTAATTTTTATGAGATGAGAGACACAGTTAATGAGAGAATCTGGTGATCGCTATACATGTGGATGAATTTAATTCTTATAAAAAAACGATATTATTAAACTATTGTATTAAATAAATACATTAAATAAATGGTAAAGGGTTAATATAGGACTATAACAAATTCATACATTTCGCGTGCCAATCTCGAACTTTTTTCACGTTTTATGCTTCGTAGTACCAATTGGGTAGCATATTGGTGGAAACGCTACGCAATGTTGGTATTTAAGTATGTGATGGATTACCGGCAAATTCACGCGAATCGCTACCGTTCATACCTAATTCTGCGCGCTCTATTTTTTGCGCATGTTTGCGCAAAATAGCAGGGTTATACAATGTTAGACTGTTATACTAAACGTTATACATGGCTTTATACGGAAAAACGCTTTTCAAAGTAGAAGCGTCTTGATTCACATGTTGTTTATCTATATATCAATTTCGTCTATATCCTTTATATAGCAGAGGTCTCGAGAGCAAAGCGTATATGCTTTTTATTCTATTATCTAAATGGCTCCTAATTTAGGAAATGAGGCAATGTACGCAACGGCAAACGAGACGCGCTCCTCTATAGATAAGAACTATTACATTTGTTATAAAATTTTGTTTATTGCTGCTCCATTAGAAATACATATAATTCATCATGATTATTGAGTTTGTTATAAAACCTTACGAGCATTCATTTTTGAATAATAATTCTAAGTTAAAAATTACAATAGTTATAGAAACAATTAGAAATGTTTATAAATTTAGACAATAATTTCATAATTTGATGTTAGTAAGTCATTAGGCTTATGTAGGATTTTTCCTTCAATAACTGTATTAATCGATTTATAATAGCCTATCCAGTAAGATTTATTTAATAGTTAATTATCTATTAAATAAATCTATTTAATATTTATTCCTTATATCCTGAAATGAAATAATGAAATAACTTTCACTTAGCTTAAAAATGGCTGACTACAGTATGAAAAGATTGATAATCATTTTAGATTTTCCATACTCGATATTATTCTTAAATGTACTATCTTATTTCAAATAATATAAAATAAGAATCGAATATATATAATATGTATAAATATACGTATATACCTGTAGGTATTTACGTGAAATGTTGAAAGTTAGTTCATTAAATATTGCACAATAGTAATTTTCAACTTCTGCGTTTAGTAAAAATATAGAACGTCACGAGGTGACTGAGTCTTCTTCATATACGTATATCAATAAGTCCCGAGACTAACCTAGAGATGGTGCTAGTAGTACCAAACTGGACACATTTCCCTAGAGTACGAACCTTTATATGAAACGTGTAAAAATTTCACGTCGATCAGACCACAAACAGCAGAGTTATCGAGATTAGAGTGAAGTCACTTTGTAATTTGTTTGAAAAATGGAAAAAAGCAAGTTTCGCGTGTTGAAAAACATTACCCGTACCCCTCTCCATCCAAATAAACGATTTATCGGTGGTATGATGAGTTGAAACGTGCTCGTACGACACAAACGATGCAGAACGTTCGGGTTCGCCATGGGAAGCCGTTACACCGGAAAATGTGAGAGAAGTGTTAAAAATCGTAATGAAATATCACAAAGTTAAGGTTTGTGAGATTGCAGAAATGAGACAGATATCATCTGGAAGCGTATTTACAATCCTTCATGAAAAATTGAGCATGAAAAAGGTTTCTTTCCAGTGGGTGTCGCGATTGCTTTAGTGGAACAAAAACAGCAACAACTCGACGATTCAGGAAGCTGTTTATCGTTATTTATTCGCAATAAAAAGGATTTTCGGCGTCGATACATGACCATGGATGAAACATGGATACATCATTTCACTCCCGAGGCATATCGGCAATCATCTGAGTGGCGCATGGATGGTGAAAGCTGCCCAAAACGTTCAAAAACGCAGCAGTCTGCTGACAAAGTCATGGCGTCTGTTTTTCGTGATGCACATGATGTGATTTTAATTGACCTGGAAAAAGGTAAATTGATCAACAATAATTATTATATGGACTTGTTGGTACGTTTGAAGAAGGAGATCCCAGAGAATTCTGCATATGACGAAGACAAAATCCTTTTCCAGCAAGACAATGCACCATGCCATAACTCCATCAAAATAATGGCAAAATTGTACGAGTTGCACTTTAATTTGCTACCACACCTCCGCATTCGTCAGATTCAGTCCCTAGGGACTACTGACTTTTTGTTCGTCTCAAAAAAATGCTCCAGGGAAGAAAATTTACCTCGAATAAGGAAGTTATTGCCGAAATTGAAGCATATTTTAAAGCACAGGAAAAATCCTTTTATAAACATGGTATAGAAAAGTTGGAAAGGCGTTGAAACGATTATATCACTGTAAAAGGAGATTGTATTGATGAAAAAAAATGGTTTTTAAAAAAAAAGTTGTTTTCGTTGTTAGTCTCGAGACTTATTGAACTATTGAACAACGTGTTTTTTCTATATCGTCTTTTTTCCTATATTTTTTGTTATTTCTGATTATCCTAATTTCTTAATCTTTCTGGTTGTCGGGTTTTGGTTTTTCGAGTAGTTGGGTATAAAGTTTGAACAAATATTGGGGAAATCGTAATCTCTTAGCATGGATGCTAAACTAAGATTAATCGAGCTTCTGAACATCTTTAGATTTACGAACGAACTCAAATGGGGACATAAATAGTTATGGGTCAACCATTCGTGTTTTTAGGAGATAGTTGTAGTAGGCAATACCACTCATGCTTTGTGGATATGGATGCGTATCAATAACACTTTCGCAGCCTCTTTTATACAAAAAAATTTACATTAATTCTTACGAAGATAGTCTTTCGGGGATGGAGAAATATTCGATTCACAAATCGAAACGCATCTTTATACCTGTATTACAGACCCCGATAAGATCTGACCATATTCGCTTTATAGCATGTGTGATGAGATATTATGTATATGAACAAAGCTCATATAATTTTTATTATCCATCTAAACGATTTTTAATGAAAAAGGGGGGGGGGCTATTTACGCAACAACATATGAGAGTCTCTCATTTATTTCCAAATGTTATAAGCAATACACTGGCTTTGTCAGAATGATGAAGATGACAGGTTATTAACTTCAGATATAGATCATTAACAATAATTAGAATATATTTGATACTTTACTTAACTTTTAGTTACTTCGATACACACCGCTCCTAAGCCTCGGAGTCCGACTCACGAGCCCAGTAAATCTTCCGATTTGCAAAAGTATGAAGAAACAGAAATTATTATTATAATAGTTTATATAATAATTTCGTAATTTTATGTTAATTAATCGTTGTTATGTTTATGTGAAATAATTATAACGAACAGTATATATGATTATATTATTACTAATTATTTTAGCTATATTTTAATAACTTTAACTAGTTTATGTTAGTATTTATTCATTAAATCGTAAACTTATCATATGAATGGTTAAATACAGTATCTAAACGTTAATACTGTTTTTTCTTAATCTAAATCATGGTCTCTCAATTCTATATATTAGATGCGGTGTATTTTCAACGCAGTCCGTCACAGAAGCATCAGTAGAAGGGCATTAAGTAACATTTAACAAAAAGAATCATTACCTTATTATTAATTTGAAGCTTTATATGAATAGGATCTATGGTATTAAATTGACACGAGTTTTCTAAGTCTAGACTAGCTCATATTGATTTGGTTTAGGGAAATACGCTCTCGCTGGTTGGAGTATTGAAACTGCTGACATTCGATAGCCTTGTCAGATTTCGTAGCAAGGAGTACCGAATTTATCTCAGTCTTGTAAGTTTCGCTTACATTGTCGAATGTGAAACAACATCAAAGGGATAAACCAAGCCTCAGCATCCTCGCGGTCATCTACCCTACTTACGTATTCATATCGAGCACTACCTAGCTTGGTTTAAGGTGATATTAATATCAAAATTATTAAACAATACGTTAATAAAAATATCTGAAATACTTTTTGCTATTAACGCATAATAATAATTAATAAACAATTAGATTTTTTCTATTTTTAGTATAATTTAAGAAAATTTTTTATACGTGTTTTCGAAGTCATTATTAGGCTTTGCATCATTATTTAGCATTTCAAATATGGTGAAGGTTGAAAAACAGATATAAGTAACTTATCATATATATATATATATATTGTCCTCAATAATAAAAAATATAGTTACCACTTTTTATCTACAATACATACATGTATAGAAATTGAAGATAGCTCAAAATTACCAACGATTTTATTTCAATATTAGTAAAGCTTATTTTACAATTATGAGAAAAAAACATTATATTTCATTACTTTGTATTATAATTTGTATTAACAATTCAGCTATTGCTGCTCCAGGTAAGGTAGGTTTCAAAATAAGTTAATAAATTTTTTATATCCTATAATTAAAGATCCTATAATTAAATAATTATACGATCGAGATTTCCTGTTTCATACTTTTTAGTTATTCATAAAAAGTAATGCCTATATAAGAGGGCCGGAATTTTAATTTGATCTTTAAAATCGACTGTTTAGTGTTTGTAAAACGACTCAAGGATTAAATTTCTTTTAAAAAAAGAACAAATAATTTTAAGTTTATTTTTGTCACTTTTGATTGAACAACTCTGATTATTTGAGATATAAGAAGGTTTAGAGGGTTTTTTGAAATTTCTATGTATGGAATTATATACCCACGGATTTGCTGGACATTGTTACATACTAATGCTATCAACCATAAGGATAATAATTATATGAATAGAAAATAGAATGAGAATAGGTAGAAATATTAGGAAACTAATAAGTTACATTATAAAAATTAAATATAAAATAGTGCAGCTACGATTTATTTTAGGATAAAAAAGCCCTTGTAATGTAACAGGAAATATATCAGAAATAACGCGATCTCTTTTTAATGTTTTTTGAATACGCGAAATTACAAGCATGATCCACATTTATAGTCAACATAAATGTATAAAAAATATGTTTTCTTCAAATCTTACTATAATCTTAGAACGTCAAACTCTTATCTTATGATAGCATTATCTAAAACTTAAGATACATTCTTTAAAGTCATAAATTAATAATTCATTAAATTTAACATAAAAATTAATCAATTAATACATAAAAATTATTTTGTAATAGAATATATGTTATATATAAAAATCTATTACCATCTGTACTGAAGGTCAGGTAATAAAGAATTACTAATTGAGTAAATTTCTATTCGCTAGTGATTATACTCGTACTTCGAAAGTCTATGCTTAGTATTACGTGTGATGGTATGCGAATTAAAATATTAATAGTAGGTATAATGTACCGATGACAGATGGGAAATCACGTTTATTCTATACGGCTTTGTATGATATATTAAAGATGATTATAAAATTTATAAAAGAATCAGATCCACCATTTAAGTTTCGCTCGAGATAGTATTTAATTATATCCTGTAATTCTTCAATACAAATTTGTAATAATATAAATAGATTTAATGTCTAGTTAAAATTTTTGTAACTATTGTTGAATAAATTTTACAAATTACTGAATTATGTCAAAGTTCACAATTCCGAGAATTTTGTCATCAAAACCATCGATTTTTAAGTTAAGTTTTCAATGTTTTTTGAATACTAAATTACAACCTTGATCCTAATTTATAATTAACATAAATGTATGAAAAACATTTATGGTTTCATGAAATCTTATTATAATCTTAGGAATTCAAACGCTTATCTTATGATGGCATTGTGTAAAACTTAAGATACATCCATTAAATCATACGTTAATAATTTATTAGGTTTGACTTTATAATTGTATGTACTATTTAGATTTAATATTATCAGAAATAAGTTATGATTTTCCTTTTCTATTAATACCAATTTTTCTAATTTCAATTAATAAATAAAAATTATTTTGTAATAGAATATATGTTATATATAAAAAACTATGATCATGTGTAGTGAAGATCAGGTAATAAAGAATAAATTACTAATTGAGTAAATTTCTATTCGCTAGTGATTATACTCGTACTTCGAAATTCTATGCTTAGTATTACGTATGATGGTACGCTAATTAAAATATTAATAGTAGGTATAATGTACCGATGAAAGATACACTTTCTGCAATGATTTCATATAATTGAAAAGCTAAATTACAAGTAAATGTATTCCGGATATGTCAATAGATAGAACAAACAATGATAAAATATAAATTGTATATTATCATATAAATCATGTGCATTCTATACGGCTTTGTATGATATATTCAAGATGATTGTCAAATTGATAATAGAATCACATCCTCTAGGTTTCGCTCGAAATAATAATGTATGCATTTATTAAAGAGTTAAATAACATTTATGTAATAAATACCTAATATGTAAGAATCTATATAATTAAACTATAAGTATATATAACTAATTTTTATCCTATGATAAAAAAGTTTACATTAAATCTAATTATTTCATATTAAAGAAATCTATAATTTTTGTTTACTCTTTATAAAATTTTTATGATTGGTAATTAAGTTTAGTTTCTATCTTAGTTCAATGTTTTTACAGATTATAGATAGAAATAACGATCTACTGAATTCAATAAAATTAAAATCAGAAACAGTGTTAAAATTAGGATTCGAAAAGAGGCATTATAAAACACTTTTAAATGATCGAAACAGTAATGAATTAATAAAAAGTGAAAAATTGTTTAATTAAAATATAACTTTATTCCCTGAACTTCCGTATTATTTATCAATTCACGTCAAGCATCTTTGTTTTTTCTGTGACGTCCTTCTATAAGGAGTTAATATATTTAGTTTCTATTATAATTATAGGTATATATCATCACATTCTCAAAATTGTTAACTGGCGCAGAAAGAATTGCTTATTAGAATACTGATTTTATCACATTCTTTGAACATAATTACTCTAGATAAAGCTTGCAATTAATTGTTAATAATTTGCTAATTTGTTAGAATCAATATTTAACTTAATAAACCTCATTTAGGGTATTTTGAAGAACATTTTCGGAAAAAAAGGATCGACTTCTACTACAAATTATGCAACACATAGCGATGACGAAGAAGAAACATGGGCAAGGAATCAATCACCTCAGGAATCAGAAGAAGAACATGATCAACCGTTGAGTTATCAGCCCGATGATACATCGGACCAAGAATACGAGCCATCATATTATACCAACAACCAGACACATTATGAGGAAGGCGAACCATCGCATTATACAAACTATGAGACACCATACCAAACAGACCAAGCATATTATTCAGCATCGACCGCCTACGAAGATCCAAGTAACAACTCTTACAATGGGTCCTATTATCCAGTACATGAAGATCCTGACTGCAGTAAGTATCCATTGATGTTAAAACAATTAATAACTAAGCTTTGTTTTAAGATTTGTAAGAGTGGATTCAGAGATCGGTCTTGCTAATATTATTAATATTTATGTACAAAACTTGCTTCAAATAAAATCCTTCAGTAAGTTAAAAATAATATATATGTAAAGGAGTTTAGTTACTACTCTTTATATCAAATTTAATTAGACTTCTTTATAATTTTATTAATGTATTTATATGTATTTATATTGGGCCGACGCGATGAATATCAGGAAACGCGCGAACGCCATGAAAAGCGTACAAAGGGTGGGCGCGTTAAGAATCGCGTGTGCGTATCGCACCGTGTCTGAGAGCGCCGTTTTCGTGATTGCTGGGGTCATTCCCATCGATCTGCTCGCGGCCGAACGAAAGCGAATTTACGAGCGGAGCCCGAACGTTGGAAGGGAAGACGCTGTGACTGAAGAACGGACGAAGACCATCGAGACATGGCAGAGACGGTGGATGACGAACGAAAGAGGACGGTGGACGAAAAGACTATGATCCGAAATCGGCCCGTGGAAAAAGAGGAAATACGGAGAGGTGGATTTCTACCTTACCCAATTTCTGTCCGGACACAAATACTTCCGTAAGTACCTCTGCAAGATGAAGAGGGTCACCTCTTCAGAATGCAAGTACTGCGAATGGGCTTGGGACGATGCGGAGCACACATTTTTTGTGTGCGAACATTGGACTGAGCCACGACTAGAGCTACAGACGAGGACAGGAGCGATCACGCCAGAAAACGTGACGAAAATTATGATGACGGACGCGGACAGCTGGCGGTTGATCGCAAAATACGTTATGAATGTGCTTCAGAGCAAAAGAGCAGATGGATGTCTGGACGATTGAAAGTCTGTGAAGAGTGAATGTAATATCGAGTATGCATGAGATCTGGAATGAAAGATACGAACGTGAAATGACCACGCAAGGACTGCCGCCCAGGCTGAAGTAATGTGTATAACAGTTCCGGGCTGGTGTCGGTGCAACACGGAGATATGTGTTTAGTGCGTAGTGACATGGGTTTTCTGTCGAGACGCATATACACCGGTGGCCGTTTTTCAGGACCATTTTTGGTGAACGACCATCGGAGGTGCATAAACAGCATTCACAGACTCCGCAAAAAAAAGTATTTATATGTAAATAACATATATCTATATATACGCATAATGAAGAGATGCAACATTCTTTAGGAATTAATGTTACTAAGAAGTGTATTTCGTTAGAATAATTTTTATTATATATAAATGAACGGAATATATTAGTTTTGAAAATTATTTTATGATTCTTCGAATAAATGATTAAATATTTCATTGTTTTATGAATTATTCAATCATCTGAAAATTATGAAAAATTTTTCTATAGTATTATGAATTTTTTATTGTATACATATTAAATTTATATATGTTCATTTTTCGATGCGCTCTTGCTTTTTGTTTACAATTTAATTCTTACATTTTTTATGTTATAATTTTTCGTTTCATCCGTATAAGTAATAACATGTTTTTTTTCAATATTCTCTAAAGAATAAAATTGCTAATACATCGAGTATTATTTACTTTGATAATTTCAAAGATTCGAATGATTGACTTTTTTGTAATGTTATAGAAGTCTCCTATAAATAGGATGAGATTAGAGTGCCAGAAAATTATGAAATAAATTTTTTAGCTCAAATGGTATAAATGCTCAAATTTAATTATAATATATCTGAATGTAATATATTATGATTTTTCAAAACTATGGTGTTTAAATAATGCTATTTGGCGTACGGCCACTGGCTTCCAAATAATTTAGATCAGTTTAGACCTTTATTATATATGCTACAAATCACTTTTATATAGAAAGAACTATTTTTTAAAATATAAAATTATATTTTTTCCCTGAATTAACAAAAAATTCTTTTGCTTCTGTGAAAATTAGTTCGTGAGACAAAAGTCTGACGAACCTTTAAATCATTTATTTATATAGCTGTTTTATTATTGCATATTTTACGATTGTACCAGATATAGAATATTTTTATATTATCTAATTAATAGAATTCCTGAATTAATTAAATAATAATTGTTCTAAATAGCATGTGGAGTTCTGGAACAGAGAAGATCTAGAATATATCTAGGAGATGCTGCATCGCATCTAGAATTTCCATGGATGGCCAGGATTCGTATATACTTCTATAAGCGTTCTGAAATGAGATATAAGGAATGCGGTGGTGCAATGATCACTAGGACACGTTTCCTATCTGCAGCTCATTGTTTTACGTATGTATATATCATAGCCGATGTAGGATTAATTTAGTTCTTCTAAGTAAACGCATTTAAATGAATTAAAAATTTAATACAATTTTTTATATGTTAAAGGAAATTAGGTGCTATGCAATTTCCAAATATATTGTTAATAGTTAAATTCTGTTTTTAGAGTCCTTTATCAATATATTTTGGCCCTTCTTAGTGATGACGTCGAACATCCGGTTGCCTATATTTCTAAGCATGAATCATTTTATGATTACGAATCTTTTAATAATGATGACGTTGCTGTTGGCGTGCTTAAGGAGGCAGTTGACTTCGGAAATCCAATTACACCGATCTGCTTGCCAATGGGTATGTTTCAGTATTGCATTTGATAATATCGCTCTAAATCCTAATATACGAACAAAATTTTTTAAAAACATAAAATTTATAATATAACATTTCCATAAAAAAAGAGTTAAATTAAGAAACTTTTAAATTAAGAAATCAAAATATAAGATAACATATTTGTAACATAGGACTAGTTTCATAAAAGCGATGCTTCACATCGACTTATGTTCAAGTGATTAAGCTAATTAGATTTTACCTTCAAGGAGTATGTAAGAAAAGACTTTATATTAGCAAAAATATTTCAATTATAAATATATAAATATTCTTTTCTATGCTTCATAATAACCTTAATGTTTTTAAATTAAATTCTTGCAGAAAATGAAAATTTTGATGGTTACATCGGAACCTCTGCTGGGTGGGGATGGTTAAATGAAAATAGAGAGGAAAGTGATGGTTTACGTAAAGTTGACCTACCGATTCTAACAAAAGAGCAATGTAGCACATCAAACCATTTCTTTCCAATAGCCGATACTGCATTTTGTGCAGGTTACTTGGAGGGTGGACCTGATACATGTATAGTAAGTGCGCAAAAACTGTTAAATCTTGTAAATAGTTATTATTAGAATCACATAATCAGACATAATTTATTTTTATAATTTTAGGGTGACATGGGCTCACCAGTAATGGTGAGAGGTAGAAACGATGAAATGATAGTAGCAGGTAAGAAACTTGTTTTAGTTAATTAGCCTGATAAAAACTAAAATTCTCTATTACCCAATGTTTTTTTGCTATAAATTTTTAAGTAATTAATAGAAAATATGTACTTCTTCTGTGATCAAAAAATTTCATTCCTAAATTTTTCGAATCAAAAAGATATTCCCACTGTATATAAAACTTTTGAATTTATTGATATTTTGTTTATCAATCGTATACAAATAGTACGTGAAAATGTATTTACTTCAATTGTGAACGACAATTAATTTTATTTCCCGTAGATCTGGCTTTAAATATTCATAAAGAATATTATTAATTATTATTTCTATGCTATTGATCTGAAAATATTATTCTTTACAGGCACGAATTCATACTCAGAAGGATGTGGAAGACCTGGATACCCAGGTGTCAGAATGAAAATTAGTAAATATATCAAATGGATCAAGAGAAAGCTTGGCGGTGAAAACTTATGTAGTCGACCACATTAATTAAAAAAAAAAATTTACGTTGAATAAAGGTTTACTTAGAACAATTATTTACGTACATAAACGACAATAAAAAAAAATAATAATGCGTGTTTAAGGGAAATATGTAAGTACGACTAAAAACAATAAACATAATATATATTATTAATAAATATTATTTATTCTTATTTATTTAAGAAATGAATGGATTCAAAAACCTACACTAGTTTAGATAACTCCCTTTATTTGCTGAGCTAAAAGTGGTTTAATTCGCTAACGCACTGGATTTTGTAGTTCCGACCAATATTAGTTTTGACAAGAATACCCGATGAACTTACCAAATATTTTATTTCCTCATATCAAATACCCTCATATAAACGAGTATATATATTATATTATATCTTTCATCTTCTTCTGGATGAGTAGTCAGAGAATAATTTCTTTTACAAAAAAAGACTTCCAATTCGTGAGTGACGCAAGTAGCAGTGTTAAAATATACATATACTATTTTTACACTTTTTAATATTTAATATAAATTTTAGGTTATACTCGCAGTAAAACATCAGAATTCTATAAATAAATTTTGAAATATCTAAACGAATCCAGATAATTTGAGTTTTATTTAAAATAAAGTGAAAATATTAAAACTGTGCGCGTTGGTGCCAATTACAGATATCTCATATTATTTACAAGTAAGTCTCTCATAATGAATTTATGGAGAGATATGAAAGGTTAGGGTACATGTCGTGAATAACTGACAATAAACTGAATAATATACGGTCATGGCATCATACACCATGCTGTAGTGCAGGAATCTTTAGTTTTCGATGCGCCTAGACGTGCTAGGGACAATCACTGTGTAAATAATTTTCTAAGTTCGGGGCCAGCATTACAGAGCGATTTTTCATTAATTTTATTAAATGTTCATCAGGAAGATCGAGACTTGCAGCGAACCGTGTAGTCACCTGATTCCGATATTCCTGATATACATTAGAGATTAAATACTGTAACGTATGGAACTGTTCCATTTTTAGCTATAAGAACTCTGTTACAGTTAACGAGCGACAAGTGGATGCGGTATCCACTTGGAGCACGATGTCTTGAGTAAAACACATAAGTTGACGACACATTCTCTGGTGCGGATAAACTTTCAGATGCAATAGAAAGGTGTAATTAACTTACTAATATTTGAGATTGCGCGTGTATTAAATTAGACAAATGGGCGGCGAATGATAGATCTCTCCCATCTATACAATACAATAACGATCATAATAACGTTGCAAAAGAAATAAATGTAAGTAAATCGGTGACAACTTTAGAGAGTAAAATGGAATCCTGATTTAGACGTATTTATTTTTGATTTGCAAAATGTAAAAACCGAAAACGTATTTACGAAACACTCTGTATTATTGATTATCGCCCGTTTATACGATTCGCTTGGCTGGCTTGCTCCAATAATTCTAATCGCCAAAATTCTTATACAGGATATGGAGAAGTAAATACAAGTGGAAACATATACTACCAAAAGATATATGCGAAAAATGGACTGATTATTGTAAATCTTTATTTAATTTGACAATGCTGTCAATCGATTGTTGGTTGGGAACTGCGTCAAGTCTAACTTATGATATTCACAGGTTTGCAGATGCATTGGCACGCACTTACGCCGCCGTGGTTTATATTAGAATCATAGAAGGCGACAATATTCGTATATCTCTGTTGGCAGCAAAATCAAAGGTAGCGTCAGTTAAAACCATAAGCGTGCCGAATTTAGAGCTCTGTGGTGCAACTCTATTCGTGAAACTAATTCAGCATATACGGAAAGTAAAATTTTTTGTTACTATGCCTCTATTGCCGTGGTCCGACAGTCAAGTAGTTTTGATCTGACTTCGAAAAAACCCCTGTCGATGGAAAAGTTTTGTGGAAAATAGAGTGTCTTTCATTGAGACTGAATTACCTTCACCTACATAGAGATACATGCCTACAAAAAATAATCCAGCTGACCTTCGTACTTGTGGTTGTACACCAACAACATTAATTGATAATAATCTGTGGTAGCATGCGCCAACCTAATTCTCGCAGCCTGATGGGCTCTGCACAGAAACAGTATCAACGAAATTCTGCACGTTCAAAACCAAAATAATGTCGATTTATTTTGCCGATTTTCACCACCATCTCGCTTGATTTGGGTAACGGCTTATAGTTTACGCCTATTAAATAATCTGCAGCGGGTCAATTTGTTCTAATGAAGGACGATCGCTCTCCATCATCGAAATGGCCTTTAGGTAGAATTCTCTAAGTACATCCTGAACCTGATTGTCTTGTAAGAGTACTGATTTTGCAAACACCAACGACAATTTTTTGACGACACATGGTTCGACAATGCCCATTCTCCTTGAAAGGAGAGGGAAGAAGTAACTGCAAAGACAGGTTGTAAAAGTTAAACAATATATAAAAACAGATTCCTTCAGCCAATTTTTTCGGACAAAAGCGGGCGGAACGTTTGCGTTTTCTCCAAAGAGTATGCTTTAAATGTGTATGCATATATCTACGGTTGTGTATGAGTATATGTCTCTACATGTATGTTTGTACATGTCTGCACGTGTATACATGTGCATGTGTACATATAGATATATGCAAGTGTAGATATGTATGCATTGAAGTATGTGTGATGTACTTGTAAATACTAGAATGTATATAGAAAGTGATAGTCGCAATGGCAGGGCTTCTTTTTTTTTTAATTTTTTGGAAGAGCGCGGAGAGGTTCGGGCCTCGTAAAGATCTGAGAAAAGGCAGACTGTCGCAAGCATTGGTCGAGCGAGGTGCACCTCCTGAATTTAAATATTACTTGTCGATACTTATATTTTATTAATTATTTTGTAATTATTATACTAATTTAATTGTATAGATTTTTGCATTGTGGCGAGTGTTTCTACTTGGGAGTGCAAGAGTGTGTTGCTCTGACTGGCAAATAATTTGTGAAAGCCCTGAATCGCCTACCTTTGCCAGCAGAGGCGCTTTGTCTCTATCTAGGCCCCTGCTGACTTGAGACTTTCAGTATCTCCAGTAACAAATTTCATTTGTTACCACAAACGTACTCGTTTTTACCTACGAAATATTATATTTAAATTTATATATTCTTTTCTTTATATCTTCTTTTTCATTAATTAAATGTTACGTCAATACTTATTAATAAAAGTTTACTACTAAATTTCAGACCATTCTATTTTTTGTGGATAAAGTATATCTTTATTTTTTATAAACAATCCTGTTTACCTATATAAGATATCCAGATACATGACAGAGCAAAACCATTATACACAAAATACTACAAATTTGGAAAATGAAGTTTTCCGGGAACGACACAGTATCTTAAATATATGGTTTTCCATATAAAGAAAATTATATTTTCCAGTCATAGCTCTGGATAACAGTACAACTTCTGTAATCAATATATATATATATATATATATATATATATATATATATATATACATACATACATATATATACATATATATATATATATATATATATATATATATATATGTATCAATATAGGTTATATATGTATATATAAATCTCTGTGGGCATTTAGAGAAATGATAGCTATAAATTTTGTAAAATTTACATTAATTTCAAACTTTTTAATTTACATACATACATAATTAAATTTTAATTAAGCACATACAAAATAATAGAATATATTAAATGCTATATAACATTTTTATTACGCCTTTAAAAACCTGGGATTATGATATATGGTTTCATCAATATTTCCGATAAAGATAATGTAATCAATGAAAATAATGTCTAAATATGCGTTTCATATTTATTTTTTTATCATGAGATTAAATGCTATACTTTTTTTGTTATATTACCATCTGTGAAAATTTTGACTATTGGAATAAGGAAGCAGGAATAACGATTAAAATATCCATACTTCCAAAAAAATAAAGTTACGAATAAAACTGTTATATATAAATGTTATTGCTGTGACATTTTTATTCTATATTTTTTTGTTTTAAAACCTTGATTATTAGATTCAATTTTCATTGATTTTTTCGTATTTCCTATCGCATCTATGCTAAATACATATTTATATATTATTCTAATTCATTACTTTAATTTTATTGGAAATAGTGAAGTTATATATACCATGCCAAAAGATAAGCTGTTAGAATTAAATTTGTAGACTACTGTAGTTATGAATAAAATAAAGCCTCATTAGAATTACAAAACAATTTTTAAAAATTTTGTTAAGAACATATTTGATTGTTAATTTATAAGCAAATCCCTTTGTATTTAAAAAATAATTATCTAAAAGAATTAGATAAGCTTTTGAAATGAAAGTAGCAAAGACTAAATAAATCGTAATCAATCTCAGAATTAAGCTTAAAAAACTTGAATAATTAAATTAAAATATCGATCGTTCGTGCACATCAGAATTATACGCAAATCAAGAGGCTAAAATTTTATAGCGTTTCTTAAGATACCATGCACATCGACTTAACATACATCATTTCGAGACAAATGTTTTGACATTCTAGCTGCTTCAGAAATGATGTCCAAGATGCTTTCTGTCAATTTTGTTACTATAGCTTCAACAGCGAAGATTTGATTTGGTCGAAATTTGTCTAAAGCATTTTTGAAATGGCATAATTTTCAATAATTTAAAAAGCAAAGATGATAGAAATTAAGCATAGAAAACTTTTAAAGATAAACCTCATTTATTCATAGAAGGCGCCGTATCGGTCAACCGCTTGTTCCCTATAACGTTGATGAAGAATGACCGCCTATAGCGCGCAATGCGCTAGCATACACAAACACGCTCTTCTTTTTATAAATTATTACATTTTTATAAGACTGTTATATAGCATTGGGTAGCCATTTAAAAGCAGTGCAATCCAAATGTGTGGATTTATTTAACAGGATTGGACGCCTGGCAAGATGGGAATGGGGCCTTAAATTTAAGGCACTTAGTACTATCTATACCGGGCTGTTCACACCTATCGCTGTATATGCAGCAGCAGGTTGGCACGATATGATGTGTGTTGAATAGCAACGCAAGGTGTCAAGTACTCAAAGGCATGTCCTTATTACAGTCACCGGTGCATACAGGACATCCTCAACAGGCGCACTAGCAGTGACAGCGGGGAAACTCCTCATCGTGCTAGAATGCAGCAGTAAAAAAGTAGCGACACTTGAGGACCAACGTCGTGCCGCGCGAGAGTTATCAGAAAGATATTTCTATGACTGGTAGGAAATCTGAGATAACTCGACAAAAGGTAGGCTGACACATTCTTACCTACCTAGTGTCAGAGATAGGATCAGGGCGGACTGGATCGGGCCGTCGCTATGGCTAATCCAATTTCTCACTGGGCATGGAGACTTCGGGTCTTATCTCTCTCGCTTCCATCTGAGAGAGAGCGATAGGTGCTTATGTGGGGAGGTGGATACACCAGAGCACATACTCTCCGTCTGTCCCAAATACGATGAAGTTAGCACCAGGTTCCAGAGGGAGAATAATACCTCTATTGGGGTACAATCTCTATTGAGCCAAGAAAAATTTATAGCGCTTGAAAAACTAGTCAAAGAACTCCTCCAGACCAAGGAATCGATTGAAGCGATAGAGAATCTGCTTGAAGTACAAATTATAGAGGATCCTGAATAGGTAGATAGGGAACAACTGGCAGACAGGAATTTGACGATGAACATTTACTCTAATCATATATTGGCAAAATTATATATATATATATATATATATATATATATATATATATATATACGCAAAGATTTATTTAGTTTATATTCCTATATAAGTAGACCGGCACTATACAACGGTCTACAAAACAGCAAATCAGAAACCGTAATAAGCTAAACTAAAACTAAAACTAAACAGCCTTTACGCTGCTTAACAAGTTTAGTCCGTATTAATAAGGTGCAATAAACAGTGGTTCGGAACCCAGTATAAACTGTAGGTCCACAAAAGTTGCAATGATGTACAGATCTGCAAGTAAAAGAAAAGTTCAACAAAAATGAAAAGTTTTGGAGCACAGCCTAAGCACAGTTAAAGCGAAAGCTAGGTGTGGCCGGCAATGTTTATGTGTAACAAAGCATAACTGAATACCTTTGTTTTTTCTCTTTTTTTTATTGTATAGCATTGTTCTACAATCAATACATATAATTAATATTAACTATTAATTAATTAATATCCTGAAATTTCACAAATATATATCGAATTGTAGGTCGCCGTGAAAAAATACAAAAGTATCGAGAAACAGAAATTATTATAAGTTTGATTGTATTATGTAAATTACTATTAATTAACATAAAATTCTTATGTAATTTTTGGTTAATTAATCAACGTTATGTTTATGTGAAATAATTATAATGATCGGCATATATGATTTTCATCTTAATAATTATTTTAGTTATCTTATAATAATTTTAACTAGACATATTTTATATACTCTGAAATTTTTAACTGTATTCAATAAATATGAAACTATCTTATGGATGACTGAATATAGTAGCGAAAAGTTTCTAACTATTTTATGTTTTTTTATCTATTATCTTAATAATTGAAATTGTTAAAGGTACTAAATTATTGAAAACAATATAAAATACGCATTGAGTATATATACACTAATTTCTTATTTTATATTGTACATATATCTAAGTAGTCATTTAGTGAATATATGGAAAATAGAAAATAAGTAGATTTATTAAAATATCAGACAACCATATCTTACAAATTTTGAGCCTAGTTAAAGATCGAAACATTACATGGGTGACTGAGTATTCTTTTTGGGATTCGTACACACACGCGCGCGCGCGCGCACACACACACACACACACACACGCTTTAACTAAATCGTGGCCTGTCGGTTTCTATATTTTAGGTGGTATGCTTTTTCAACGCAGTCCATCACAGAAGCGTAGTAGAAAAGCATTATGTAACATTTAACAAAAAATGTTTTTTTTACTGTATTATTAGTTTGAAGTGGTTTTATATGAATAGGATCTATGGTATTAAATTGACACGAGTTCTCTGAGTCTAGACTAGCTCATATTGATTTGGTTTAGGGAAATACGCTCTCGCTGGTTGGAGTATTGAAACTGCTGACATTCGATAGCTGTACCAGATTTCGTAGCAAGGAGTACCGAATTTATCTCAGTCTTGTAATTTCGCTCACATTGTGGAATGTGGAACAACATCAAAGGGATAAACCAAGCCTCAGCATCCTCGTGGTCATCTACCCTACTTACGTATTCATATCGAACACTACTTAGCTTGGTTTAAGGTGATATTAATATCAAAATTATTAAACAATACGTTAATAAAAATATCTGAAATACTTTTTGCTATTGACGCATAATAATAATTAATAAACAATTAGATTTTTTCTATTTTTAGTATAATTTAAAAAAATTTTTTATACGTGTTTTCGAAGTCATTATTAGGCTTTACATCATTATTTAGCATTTCAAATATGGTGAAGGTGGAAAAACAGATATAAGTAACTTATCATATATATATATATATATTGTCCTCAATAATAAAAAATATAGTTACCACTTTTTATCTACAACATATACATGTATAGAAATTGAAGGTAGCTCAAAATTACCAACGATTTTATATCAATATTAGTAAAGCTTATTTTACAATTATGAGAAGAAAACATTATATTTCATTACTTTGTATTATAATTTGTATTAACAATTTGGCTATTGCTGCTCCAGGTAAGGTACGTTTCAAAATAAATAAATTAATATTTTATTTACTATATTCTATAATTAAATAATAATAGTATCGAGAGATTCTGTTTTATGCTTTTATGGTTATTCACCAAACATAAAACTTCTACAAAAGCGACTTCATTTTAATTTCACCTTGAGAAAAAATTGTTCTACGGATGCTTCTGCTAGATACATAGATTTGACAATTTGACTTATTTATCTTGAAGATATATTGGTGTAAAATTATTCTTTTCCAGTGTTAAGTTTTTTTTTATGTTTAAAGAAACAAATATTTTTAATTATATTATTCTGTCACTGTTCACGCAGTGCGCCTTCTTGCTTATCTTTCTAAGCAATAGTGAGAAGGTAAGAATGACGAGCGTCGCTCGAGCATGTGCAAGAAATATTGAGAGCCGGTTTCGGTACTTACATTAAGCTGAGAATTTTAATTTATCACATTTCTCGCGCACTAAATTTTTCCAGATGCAGGGAAATTCTCGTCGCTCCCTTTTTTTGATGACGGCTTTGCTGCAGACACTTGGTGCGAGACCTTCGTTCAGAGGAGACGTTATTTTCAATTTCGTTCAAGACCTTCCACGCGCTTAGCTCTTTAGTTTATTCAGTCTCGCACACTTGTTTCTATTAGTTACTCTTCAATTAGATTTGGTTATATTTCATGTTATATTTATTCTCAACAAGTAATTCTCAATAAGTAGTTGAAATTTAATGAGGTTAAAATCGTGTTATAAAGCTATGTTTTGTGTCACTTTGTGCGCGAATAAACGGTGTAAATAGCAGGCACATGGACGAGATAGGTCCTGTGGAGACATCGCTCTGACGAAGTTCCCGGCGGTACTTGTGCCCGGTCGCTGTTGTCTGTCGCACGGACTGCACCCGTTCAAGAGATGTCGGGGTTACGACACAGACAAGGAGGTGACTCGCGGTATCTTCCTTTACCTTTTGGCACCTCATCGTCTGTAGAATTGCTTTTCGCCACAGCCAGCTATCGCGCTGGAGTACTCCTTTGTATGCGTATTATGTGATAAGGTGTGTAAAACTGCGTCAGAAAGTTAAATAAAGGCTTTTTCCTCCACTCACCGAGTGGAGGTTTTTTATGCCTCGCGATATAGTATTAAATAAACATTAAAAGTAAATTTAACGTTATTTATTTAATCCAAGACATCATATACGTTCCTTATCCTTTATTAATTCTTATTTTCGTTTATTTTTTATACAGTCACTATTGTTTTATAAACTGAACAGCTCGAAAAGAAAGTAAAGTAAGGATAGGTGCAAATATGAATAAATAAAAACATTGTATTATACAAATTAATTGTGCTCGCATCCATGATCTTACAACACGTGCACAAATACTCATTTACAACGAATTGTATCATTTCTAATTTATCTGCAAACAAATCTAGAGATAAAACTAGTGTTCGCTTCACGGAAATTGTATACGCTCTATACTCAACTTTCTGAACATGTTATAACACCACAGATGAGTTTTGGAAAAAGAAACTTTCTATTCAAGATCTATTTGATAATAAATATTGTTAGATTTTGGAAGTCGACATTAAGCCCATATGCATTATGTCAAATTTCACATTTAATAATAACATATTTTTAATTGTGACCATGATGCAAATGTATGAAACATAAAATTCAGTTAACGTAACATTTAACATTAAAATTCAGTTAACTTAACAGTTAACATTAACATACAATTCAGTTAACAGGCGCCATCATTTGTGTAAATATTATAATTTTTTGATCAGTGACAAATGAATCTTGATAATTATTTTTTGGATATGTGTAGCAGAAACGTATTGATTGCTCCAAGAATATTATGGCGAACAAGCTCCATTGCTTACGATATGTAAGGAATAGCTTAGAAATGGAGATACTGGTGTTAATGAGAAAGAATTTTCTGGACAACCTTAAAAGTTTGAAGATAGTAAATTGTAAGCATTATCGGACGAAAACTCAGCAAAAACGCAGAAAGAACTCGCTAATAAGTTAGAGTCAGTGATAGAGTAGTTAGCAAACATTGACATGCGATGGGAAAGATTCATAAAGAAGGAAAATGGATGTCACACGATTTGACTGAAAGTGCCATTATAAATCGATACAACATCGCATTGTCTTTGCTTGCCAGGCAAAAAAGAAGAGTTTTATGTGGCACAAAAAGTCATGGGTGGACCCAGGCCAACCGTCCACATGGGCATCAAAACGGACTGTGCATTTGGTGGGACCAACAGGGTGTGCTGTACTACGAGCTGCTAAGACCGAATGAAAGCGTTCCTGCTGAGATATACAAACGCCAAGTGAATGATTTACAACATAAATTGATCGAACGTAGATCAGCAATCGCGAACAATATGCACAAAGTCATTGTCTTCAATGACAACGCTCGGCCACATGTTATGAAAGCCGTCAAAAACACCATGTTGGAGCTCGAGTGGAAAGTGTTGCCGTACCCAGCGTACTTGACAGACATGTCGCCTTCTGATTACCACCTATTCAGATCGATAATATTTTGATTAACCTAACGCATATCCATTTTCCATCATAAATGTCCTATTTCTATTAAAAAAATGTCAGTAACTAAGTTCGCCTCCTAATATTATTGAAATCTGATTTTAATTTAAGGAAGTTAAATTCTTATTTTATGATAGCATTGCTGCAAGACTCGTCTTGCAAGATATATCTATTAAAACCACAAGTTCATTACTTTTTACTTTTTGATTGCATTTGGATTTAATATAAACAGAAATAAGTTTCGTTTTTGCTTTTCTATTAATACCAATTTTTCTATGACTATATAATTGTTTTTTTATGAATATTTGAATAATCATGTTATGAATTCTAGTAGAATTGATATAAACTGTAAAATGAATTGTTTTTCTTTAAAGTACACCCTTAAATAGAAATTTAGAATAATATTCAAACATAAACTTCTATGCTCTCTAAATATATTTCAGTGTTTTCTTATGATGTTACGCTAAAAGATTATGCCAAATTTCTCAGTGTTCAAATAAGCAATGAGTAAGAGAATATTCTTACTGATAGTTGGACGAATTAATGAGGTTCTGTTAAAGCAGTTTACTAGAGTGAAAAATCGCGACGATAGTGTTTCCATCTTCAAGATTCTTCTAAAACGGAATAGTTTGAGGATTACGCACTTAGCCATAAGTTAGTATAAATAGAACGGGTTAACTGTATTTGGACACATCGAAGGACCTGCAACCAGATGTTATCAAGGCCGCCAACAACATGAGGATTAATTGATATATAATTACTAGATTCTGACACATGATAACATAGCAAAGAACACATATGTTTGTATATAACACCAGCGCAAATGAAACTAAGAGTGATATTATGAGTTATTTAACCAAAAGTTATACAGTATAAAGAAGGAGATTTGATGGTAGTGAAACCTTGATAGACTACTTAATTTGATCGAGAATTGAGAAATGCTCACCTATAATGACATCCTATAATTATAATACAAGAATCTGGAGAATAGTTAGTGACGAACACCAAGATAATATAGAAAGTGAAAAATAAAACTGGTCAATCAGTATAACAGAGTTAGATCATCGGACGGAATTAGATTCATCCAATTCTGATCTGCAATATTTGAAAGAAATTTGAGCCATGAAAAATTTGAACAAATTTATGCGAATAATATAAAATAAAAGAACGACTATATCATATTGTCCATATTAAATTATTTGATTTTATTTCATTCTTCGAATGCTTTTCACGTCCTATGATATTCGTTAATCTAATTAGCCTATTGATGTAGTTGAATTCAAAATCAGGCGTAAGGAAAATAATATTTTATTAAGCTTTCAATCATTTCCACTAGAACATGTCATGATAAGATAACAAAATTAAGAGTTATTAATAAGTATTTCAATTGTTTTTGAATAATTTTCTAGTTTATTAAAATTACTATTTAACTTAATAAACCTTATGTAGGGTTTTTTGAAGAATATTTTTGGGAAAAAAGGTTCAACTTCTACTACAAATTATGCAGCCCATAGCGATGACGAAGCAGAACCATCGGCAAAAAATCAGTCACCCGATCACTCTTCCTACCAAGAATACGATCCATCATATTATACGAACTACCAGACATCGTACCAAGAAGGCGATTCATCGTATTATACGTATAACCAGTCACAGTATGAAGGAGAGGAGCCATCGTATTATACGAACTATAAGACACCATATCAAGAAGGCGAGGCGTCGTATTATGCAAACCATGAGACACCATACCAAACTTACAACCAAACATATTATTCATCAGGATATGAATCAGGATACCCATCTTATCAACACTCATCATGGCCAGGCTATGAAGAACCTAGTAACAACTCATACAGTGGGTATTATCAACAAAATGAGGAAACATCAAGCCATTATGACTGTAGTAAGTATGCATTGAATTTATAAAATGGAATAGCTAAGTTTCATGTTAACACGTATTGAATGGCTTCAGAGACTTGCGATTACTATTAAGGAGGTCCTTTTTAAGATTAGAAGTATGCGGAGAGATCTGCAATGGAAACATACTATAAATAATAGGAAAATGAATGCCAGCCCAAAATTGTAAGAAGGCAAATTTTATATATTTTTGGAAATGGTATTTTTTAATATCGTAAATTGTGGCCATCCTAATAAAAAAAGTTCAATAGAATAGATTAACTTTTAATCTTCCATATGGCAAGAAAACACCTATTGTCGGCTTAAATAAAAAGATATTGAATACGCAAGTTAAAAAATATATTCAGAACATTTATGCACAACAGAATTGTAATTGTATAATTAGGCTGGTTGAGTTCATATTGCAGATAATTAGACAACTGAGACGGGCATGTATACTGAAGCATACCTGTAAAAGTCATATTCAATAATATATTATGAAATACGGTTGATATAGTTTACCAATGTATATAAATATCGCAATTTCCACACCTCGTGTTTTCTTATAAGTCCTGGATATATATAACTTATTAGCGGAAACTAATTTGTACGTGTAGAGAGGTCAATTACTTCTTATCGTCAGAGTCAACTGTTTTTCATTTCTTCTGATTACTCAATGCATTTGCGTTATGTTATTTTTCATAATTCAATGCTTCTGTGTGATTATAGAATAACATACGCTAAACACTGCGGTATAACGAAATACAGCTGGAGATGTATACAACTGCCAATTTAGCGCGCGGAAAACTGACGTGTATTAGGCTATTTATCTAGCATATGTGAGAAGAAATACATTAATTATATATCAGAAACGAGAACATCAAAAATATATGGTATTTTCTATTTGCATAGTCATAATCAATAAATAAACGAATTCATTTACAATATCTTAGTACTTTCAGTACATGGTTTGTTATTGATGTTTGAGACTTCATTTGCTTAGAGAGTATAGATAGTCTGCTTTTCCTTCATTTTAAGATGAAAACCATTATTTAGCATGGATTTTGGATTCTTTTAATATATCGTTCAATAGCAATATGAAAATTAATTAGTAATCTTATGATCAGACTTGCCTACCTCGTTTCTAGGACTAACACGATTCTCCGATTTATCCGATTTTCGAGATAAAATATAAAATTCAGCATGTGTGTGAAGATTAGCTTGTGAGAAAAATGTTTCACGAGCTACAAACTAAATTATGCTCCACATATTGACAAGTATTATTATATTTACTGGGAACCTTTGAAACGTTTATCATTTAGTTACAGTAGAATTTTTTTATTATAGCATATTTTACGACGTGTACAGTAAGTCCAGAATGAACTGTATCAGATATAGAATACTTTTGTATTATCTAATTAATAGGATTCCTGAATTAATTAAATAATAATTGTTCTAAATAGCATGTGGAGTTCTGGAACACAGAAGATCTAGAATATATCAAGGAGATTTTGCATCGCATCTAGAATTTCCATGGTTGGGAAAGCTTCATATATACTACTATCAAAATGAACAATTGTTGTATAGACTATGTGGGGCTGCAATGATTACTAGGTCACGTTTCCTATCTGCAGCCCATTGTTTCGCGTACGTATATGTTGTAGTCTATAAAAGCTTAAATTAATTGTTCTACATAGACACATTTAAATGAATTAAAAATTTAATATAATTTTTTTATATCTTAAAGAAAGTTAAGTGCAATGTTATATTTATATTAAATATATTGCTAATGGATACATTTTGATTTTAGACCTGGTTACGAATATATTAAGGCCTTTCTTAGCGATGACCAGGAACATATGGTTCGTTCTGTTGACATACATGAATCGTATTATCATCACAAAAATTATGATAAAAATGACGTTGCTGTTGGGATACTTAATGAGGCAGTTACCTTCGGAAATCCAATTACACCGATTTGCTTGCCAATAAGTATGATTCAGTAGATATAAGTTCGGCAATACATAGGGGAGGGAGGGATGTTTCTGTATCCAATTCAAAGTCCCTTCGCCAACTTGGTATTACTTTAGAAACTGAATACAGATCCATCACCCCTTCGCTCGGACTAGTTTCTAAACTATTAAAGCCATAAAGTTTTGATACAAAATATCTACAATAATTCCAAATCAAAGTAGATGTAAAATTAATTTTAAATAAAAGATTTATTATTTTGCATTAGATCACACACAATGTAAATGTTGAGAAAAAATATAAATTTATTTATTTCTTTTAAAAACACTATTGCAGAGTTAATTTATAATATCACTAAAGTGAAAAAAATATTTTATTTGATAATATCGTTCTGAAACCCAATGTACAAACAAAATTTGTTTTAAAACTTAAATATGATAAGGTAACATCCACATGAAGAAAAATAGTTATATTAAGAAACTAAAAATCAATTAAATCTAGATAACAAAATATAAGATAACATATTTGTAACATCGGACTATTTTCACAAAAGCGATGCTTTACATTGATTTGTTCTCAAGTGATTAAGCCAAATTATAAAACTTTTTCCTTATAATGATTATGTGAATAAAAGTTTTATCTTAATGTAATCACATGCTATCTTTAAAAAAATTTATTTAACAGAAAAATTGTGAATATGAAATTTAAAATTAGTATCTTAAATTAAACAAAAATGTTTAAATTTTATTTACTGTTAAAATAAGATGGTTTAAATATTTAGATTATTTGCTATTATGTTTCATTACAATCTCAATTTTTTTTTAACTAAATTTTTGCAGAAAATGAAGATTTTGATGGCGAAATCTCAACTACTGCTGGATGGGGAAGCATAAATGATAATAGAGATCTAAGCGATGGTTTACTTAAAGTTGATCTACCGATTCTAACAAAAGAGCAATGTAGCCAATCAAGCCATTTCTATCCAATAGCCGATAATGCATTTTGTGCAGGATACTTAGAAGGTGGACCTGCTTCCTGTAAAGTAAGTGCGCAAAAACAGTTAAATGTCGCAACTAGATTTTATCAGAATCACATAATCAGGCGTAATTTATTTCTTACAATTTTAGGGTGATAGTGGCTCGCCAGTAATGGTGAAAGGTAGAAACGATGAAATGATAGTAGCAGGTAAGAAAAATTAGATTTATTTGGCTAACTCTCATAGAACTAAAGTTCGCGATTGCGCAATGTTTTATTGCTATAAATTACAAAGTAAATAATAGAAAATAATTTATTTATATTTAGAATATTTAATTTTTTACGATAAAAAAATTTCATTTTTTAATTAAATTGTAGAGCCTGTATTATAGAAATATCTATATGTGATTTCCATTGTATATAAAAATTTTTAATTCAATTTTCGATATTTTGTTTATTAATTGAATAGTAAAAGTACAAGAAAATATAAGATCCTTAGATGTAATTTCAAGTTATTTTTATTTTCATTAGATCTGACATTTAGTAAGAATGAAAATTAATAAACGACATTGCTAGTTCTTGTTTCTATTCTATTGATCTGAGAATATTATTTCCGATAGGCACAAATTCGTACTCAGAAGGATGTGGAAAACCTGGATTTCCGGGTGTAAAAATGAAGATTAGTAAATTTGTTAAATGGATAAAGAGTAAGCTTGGCGATGAACTCTTATGTCCTCGACCATATTGATTACAAAAAAATTTTTTTAATAGGAGAAAATGATTTAGTCTGTTTAAATAAATAAAAAATATCTCATTATATTTAAGTCTTACTTATTTATAATTCACTTATAATAAACTTTGGTATAGACTGTAAATTTATTTCATACAAATTTAAAATTTCCAAAAAAAGGTCATAAAATTTGTAACGGGACTCGTAATTTTATAACAGTTTTTTTAATATTGATAAATTCTGAAAATAAATAGCAATAGAACGTTCATTTAAATACACCGATGATTCAAGATAATTCTTTTGCGATGATTCCATGCACGAATAGCCTTGATTTGTAAAATATATATTTATGAATTTGGAATAACAATTTTTTCACCTTCTCTTGTAAGACATAAATATTTATATTTTATTAGTTCTCTGCTTATTATAATTTTATGTCAAGTGCGTACTTATTTTAATATCTATTATTTGTTTGCATGTTATAATATTTAACTCGGATGTACGAGATGATGTGAAAATGAATTCAGCTATTCGTAAATGATCTCATTTTTTTTCAGCAATATTTTACTTGAAACTGTTTATTTATTAATGTATTTTAGAATTTTAAGATATATTTTGTATAAGCTATACATGCTGTTATTTATAAGGATACGTGTAAAATGAGCTTAGTCGTTTATTTTATTGGTCCGCTGTTCCGAGCTGTAAATGCGTTATATAATTTATGTTTTGTTAATTTATTTTAGAATATTTTAGAAAAATATTTCATACAAATATTGTTCTGGTATATAAATATTTTCTTTTTGTTTTGCTACGAAAAAGTTCACACTATAATTTCACATATTATTATGTTTTCCTTCATACTCTTTATAGGGATGTCTCTCATAATAAAAAAAAGCTTACGCCTCAAGCTCACCATGATATTTTTTGTGGATAAAAGTCCAACATCTCAAAAATGAATGCTACGAGCTTTTAGAAAAATAATAGCTATAAATTTTGTGAAATAATAACGTACGTTGCAATAGAATATATTAATTTCTGTATAATATTGTTACTATATTATCATTGACAACCGTCATTAATAACATTAGGGCACAATGATTGGATTTTTGATCAATTGTTTTTTTATATTTTCAATAAAGATAATGTTAACAATGAAAATAATGTATAAATATTCATTTCATATTAAATTTTTTTATAATTATAAGATTAAACGCTATAATTTTCTTGTTGGATTACTATGTTCGAAAATCTTGCTATTCAAATAAGGAACCAGTAATTGTTATTTTAATATCTATCTTATCAATAAAAGATTAAATTAGAATTGTTGTATAATTAAATAATATATAAATATGTATTTATGTATTATTTTAATATATACGATATAAAATACAAAAAAAAACTTGAATTAAAATTGTGTTATCTACATTCAATAATCAAGGTTTTAAAATAAACAAAAATATATAATAAAAATATTATAGCATAACATTCATATACCATATCATAATTATAATATATAAATACATATTTCTATATTATTTTAATTCATAACTTTTGTTATTTAAATTTAATTTAAATTGAAGTTGTACAATTATTTAAGTTATTTTGGCAATAAAGTCTCAGTAGAATTACAAAAGAATTTTTAAGAATTTTGATAAGAACAGATTTAATTATTTGTAAGCAAGTCCCATTGTACTTAAAAAATCATTATCTAAAAGAGTTAGACAAGCTTTCATAGTGAAAGTAGCAAAGAGTAACGAATTATAATCAATCTCAGCAAGCTTAAAAAATAGTTTTACAGTTTGAAAATTTAAATTAAAATATTTATCGTTCCTGCACATCAGAATTATACTCAAATCAAGTGTTTCTTAAGATACCATGCATATCGACTTAACGTATATGGTTTCGAACAAAAACCTTTACATTCTAGCTGCTTCAGAAACTATTTCGAAGATTCTTTCTGTCAACATTGTTACTTCGTTCGTCGAAATTTGTCTAAAGCATTTTTAAATTGTATACTTAAAAAAATTCCAAAATGAAAGACAAATTAATAATATATTTCGGAATATTTTTGAAAAATATTTTGTAAAAAATAAATAATTAATTTTATGATAATTGAAGTTCACGATATATGCGAAAAATAGATTAAATTGGACTAATTTTTTACAGTTTTTAAAGTTTTTTTGGGATTTTATTTATTTTTCTAGCTATGATAATTCGCCTGTTTATTTTAAAATTTTATACATGGTTTCTGAAAATACATTATTTGATTGATATAAGTTATACGTGGAAATTAACTTACCCGTTGAATAATACTCTATTCGAAACTTAAAGCTGAAAATTGACATCAAATTTCAGATATAAAATTATCTGAAAATTCTACATTTTTTTTCACCTAAATTGTCATGTGCACGAAAACTATAAAAGAAATTTCCTATGAGATAAAATTTTGATTTATTGCCATCCGAAATTCATAGTACTTTGTCAATGATGACACCGTCGTTTGCATTTTCATATAATTATATTTTACACGCTTCTTTCTCGGTAACCAGCAGAGGGGTAAATTTTTCCTTTCAACAGATAATTAACGGAAAATTATGGGCCTAGTTCGATGAAAATTGATGAACATTGGCAAACCAAATTTACTGAATAAGGCACCTATACATATACGTGCGCGTGATTCGTGATTCCATTCGAATTCCCTCCCTTGATATTAATTACAATATCATGTTACGATTGCCATCTATATATATATATATATATATATATATATATATATATATATATATATATAGACACACACACACACATCAAATTAAGAAGGTTTGAAAATCTTTATATTTATACTAGCATGGTGAAGATCTCGTTTGAAATTAAGTTAAAATAACAATAGTTTACGATAACGAATTTCTTGAATACAGCTTGAATACAGTATATTTATCCGTTTTTATTATGAATAAAACATTTTATCTTACTATAAATTTCAACTTACATAAAAATTTCGTTATCTATCGCATCGCTTAATCGAATTGCATTTAAATTGCTAATCCGAAATGATATAATCATTTTGTGCACCGATTAATCCGAGATTCAGAATCGAAGATACAGAATGAAAAATCGGTGCTGGTGCGTCTTATAATAATTTGATTTTCATGTATGCGAAGAGCTTTTGTGGGTAACTTTTTCCACGTACGTATCAAAACATGATTTGCAGAAAAATTAAAAAATACCATAAAACTTTATGCGAATCGCAGTAGTTCGAGCTCGAATTATGCGATCAAATGCGAAGTATATTTATCGCTTAATTCCCGAAAATACGTTGTACTGTAATCTTCGTATAATTTTTATTGATTATAGGTTGCCTGAAGCGAATGGGAAGAATTGAATGATTGCGCAATTGGTTATGCGCAGTTAATTCCCATTCGTTCCCGTAACGTTTCAAATGCATTATCTCAATTCGTTCGGACGATATATAAGCGTTTCCGCGTTGAACATTGCCAAGAGAAAAGGATACTTTTATGGCCGATATCGTGAGTATTCGAGATAGTTAATACAATTGGTTTTACGAAATATGTAAATTGTACTGGGCAAAGTTATCGTGCTGGAAAAAGGACATTACCACGAATACGGCTTATAAGATTAAATTTCGGGTCTTCAGTTCTGGAATACAGGAACTTCGATTTTGCTTAAACATCCGCCATTTAAGTATCCGAACAAAATTATTTTTAGTATGTACCTCCTACGTTTTATAACCCACTCTCGTTAATATTAATTATTTATAAATAGCGCGTACTACTTTCGTAAACGATGAAATAAATTTTGATAATACAGAAATTTTAGATGTAGAAAAATATTTCCATGAAAAACTTTTGCCAGAAATTATGTGTATTCATAAAAATAAGAATAGCAATAATACTATTGAATATAGCAGTGGAATGGATGAACTTTGCAACATTATCGCAAATATTTCTGGATGAGAGTGACTGACGCTCTGGATAAAAATGTTTTGCAAAATAATCCGAATAAAAGTTCTTATAATGACCAGGATTTGTTATGTCTTTATACGATTTTAAATTATCGGCTCGTCGCGATACGGGCGGCCGTATTTCGATTTGCCACGAAATGAGCGTCCATCGCGATCTCGTCATTCAAAATCACGGGAAATGTTTGCTGGATATGAAAATTTAAAAATTGTTATTAATAGAGCCTTTCGAAAGCCGTTCTTGAAAAGATTCAGTTTCGAGTTAATCGAGAGGAATTTCTCATCTATAAAGCTGGCGAAGGGTACTTTTCATACAGAATATTGTAGGCCTTGTTGTTTCTTAGCGGCATTTACAATTGCCTGAAATATTATTAACGATTTTGAAATTTTTATGTTATATGCTCATGGAGTACCTTAAAAATGTATATTAAGGCTGCTAAATTGTAAAAAAGTACCAAAAGCGTCGGTGGGCATAAATATCGACAAAAGAATAAATGGATTGTGAAAACAATCAGCATAGATCCGATTTTTGAATATCGCTAAAAAGAGAGAAAATTAAAGCTGAATCATTGTATCATTGTATGTGAAAATGGCCCACCTCGCTTTTATTCGAACAAACTCTAATAATTAATCAGGAAAAATAATATCCTTTCAGCTAATAAAATAATAAGTAGCTTGGTTCCATGAGATATGAAAAACGTAACAGTTCATTTTAATTATATTAAAAATTCATTAAAACGTCGCTGATTTATCGTTTACATGTAAGTCTTATTATTTTGATTCAAACGAGTCACGTACAAAATTTGCGACATCTTCCTATTAAAACTTAATCTTATTTATTGAGTTAAAATTGAATCAAGTAATAAGACCTGCACGAGTATTTATTAATCAATATATGCCGATTGATACGAAAAAAAACACATCGAAATATCTTTTATTTATTTTCAATTAAAGGATTTTAACGTACTTCAATAATTGGAATGTCCGTATCGGATAAAAAAAAAAAGCGTCGTCCGCGCAATCCCCAATGAAAATCGAGAGTATAGACTGATCTTTCATTAGAAAAATACCAGGGGTGTGTTTTTATCGTTACGGATAAAGCTCAGATACGGAATCGGGGAGAATGTTCGCTCTGCCGCTTGAATTATCTCGGCTCGTTCATCCGGTATCTTTCAAAAGCGACGGATCAGATTCGGCTTTACGACGGGGCTCTGGTCGGCTAATTGATCGTCGCGAGGAATTCTTCGTCGCGTAACCGTTAAAAGGTGGCGGAGCAGGTGGGGTTGGTGGGTGGGGTAGAGAAAGAAAGTCGATTCGCTTCCCGATTGGAATCGACGGATCGACCCATTGGCTGGCGCGTTTGCAGCGCATCCCATTTAACGACGTGGCAAAAACAACACGGATTAATGGAGAACGGGGGCTCGAGCTCGCGCGCTCAAGCCTTCGACCGGAGTCGTTTGTTCGACCAATCTGTCGCGCGCGGGGCGACGACTTTCTTCTTCGTTTCTGTACTATCCCCCCCCCCTCTCTCGCTGAGTATCCGTGCGTGTGTATGTCCGTGTCCGTGTCCGTGTGCGTGCGTGCGCGTGCAGTTTCTTCACTCGCCTCGGTTGGCGAGGATCACTTTGTCGCCGACGGAAATAGAGTGAAGGAGACAGGAAAGGGGGGTGGGGGTGGGGTGAGTAGCATTTTGCACCGACAATGTTCTCATTAAGGACGCTCTCGAAAAATTGGCGCTTTGTAGAGCATGAAAAGGAACGAGTAAAAAAGGAGGGGGGATAGAGAAGAGTAAAGAACTAAAATGAGGACTGGCGACTCGTAATAATATCAAGCTATAAGTACAAATTGCCTGGCAGTGCGGAGGAGGGGGAGGGGAGCGATGGACTCGACTGTTCAATATGAAAGCTTGGATATTTTCGTCGAAATTCATAAACACTTTATGTAAATTTAAAAAATAACTCGACAAATCTTGCAAACCCGTGCAGATATGCGATCGATGCAAATAGAAATATTGAAATGACGATACTTTTTGAGTGTAAACGAAGGTATATTGATTTTACAAAGCCAATGTTTGAATTTCTGCTATAAACAATTCGCCGAGGGAAAAAAATCGTATAGAATTAATGTCGCATCTGTATTGATTGTCGCGCTGTGAGCGAGTTCGATAAATGACATAAGCGTACACACTTCAATCCAATATACGTCGACTGTTTCGATTTTCTCTTAAAGATGCCTCGTTATTGCGGAAATATTGGTCGAGCACGTCTCGTACGATGACGCCCTTCAAGTAGAAGAAGGCGTGTGTGGCCGGACCGTCAACGCTTCATGCGGTGGGTCATGAATTATTCATGAAAACGCTTCGGTCTATTATACGTTAGACAATTATAGACGATAATACGAAGAACGGGAGGATCAGGTTAAAAAAATCTTATTATCGGTGAAATATTGTCGTAAGAATTAAAAAAGAAAATTTGTCACAAATTCATGAATGGTTTATTTAACGTGCCAGGAAAAATAGCCTTTTCTTGTAATTTATTTCACGCAAAGAGAGTTTGATTACAGGTACATGAAATTTTTATCAGATTTTTCTTTATATTTGAAAAATCAATATTCAAATGTTCTGAAATAAATAGATTGTTTTCTTTTCTGCGTCGGAGCTTCATAAAAAGCTCACAAAAAAGGTGTGAAATTATTGCTATTTCTTTGGGCGTTTCTATTGTTCAGGGTGGAAAATAAAATTTAATTTATATGGACTTGCAACGGGGCTTTATGTAGATAACGATAAATTCAAAATTTTTAAATTAAATCAGTGCAATTTTCAAAACGAAATCGGAAACCATCCCGCGTCGCCGTCTCGTTATAATGAATTTATCTCAGCCAATAAAATAACGTTGAAAAAACCGCTTCTACGCATTCCGCTTCATTAAGTAAGAATTTTGAAAAATAATTAAATTTTTCAAACAAAGCAAGTGGAGATCGATTTAAGTATTGAACTGCTCTTTCGTGGAGAAGACATGTAATTAATAAAAATAAAAGCAAGACTTTTCTCGACTTTAAAAAATATTAACTAGAAACTCTTATGACAGTTCCGTCGTTTAATAATAGATATTTTGAATATTTCGATGAAGCGCCGTTAGCAGTTTTTTATTTATATAATATTTCGGTGCTACTAGTAATGCGTTGTACAGTGATGAAAGGTCACTAATTAAATAATATTCCACTTTGAGCAAAAGAACTATTTTTCACTTAGACTATTACTTTGATGAAGTTTCATTTATATGTAAATTGGCGCTAAGAAAATAATGAACATAATAATGACCATGCACACACACGCGCACGCACGCACGCACGTACGTACGCGCGCGCGCACACACACGAGCGTATATATATATATATATATATATATATATATATATATGACGTGCCGCAGCCCAGTTAGATGGAAATTTAGTCGCAAATATTTATCTATGCTTCGTCTCATGCACCGTATAAGCCAATAATTATTCAAACTTAGATTCCATATTCTATGGCGCAATTTGAGCTTTTAATAAAAACACCATCAAATGTGATATATATATATATATATATATATATATATATATATATATAAATTAACATAATCATTTATGAGCAGGAAACCGTAATTTTCACACTTAATAGAGCCAATTTGACACTGGATTAAATTTAAACCGTATACCTGACACGGGTATGTATATGCAAATTCAAAATACTCGCAGCAAACCACGAATAATTGAGATAGCGAATTGTAAATTAAAACATTGTGGATTCGCCAAAGATTCACAGAAGAGCTCTATAATTCGCAGTAGATTTTTATTATGCTGGTCCCATTAAAAACAGCGAGTCTTTTAATTCTTGCTGCACTCCTAAATGCGCACGAGAGTATTACACGTCTCATCAGAACTTTTTCCCTTGTACAAAATTTCCTTTAAAAAAAAATACGTTAATTTGAAATAATTGATTGAAAATAGTTTTATTAAGTGTATAAATGCATAATTAATATTAACATTCTAAGGTATAGTAAATAAATGAAATATTAATTTTATTAAGACCGCCAAATTCTTCGGACGTGCACTAAAGGCATTCTGTCATTATATGATTATCCTTATCATTATCCATATCACTATTTCCTTCACTGAATCACATTTTTCAATTTCTATATAGATACTTACTTATTTTACGCAAATATCAAGTATGTGAAATACTTTGTCGGGTGTCAATAATAATGAAAATAGATTTTCACGAAACTATCCAAGAGCTATTTTTTTTATTCTACCATAGAATATCAACATTAATTGTTAATAATGTTTTCCCAAGTCTATAATGATTATTTTAATCTTAATTTATAAATACAATAATTTTAATTTTTGTCTACTTACTATATTCTCAAATAACTACACAAGCTTTCCAAGCCTACAACGAAGTGTATCTTGTAAAATTTTAATTAAATAAAATTAAAACTACGAATGAAATAAAATAAAGCCGATATAAAACGAGCTAATAATTATTTTTGTCGGCCTATTTAATAAACTGCTGTATATCTACGATGACAGTCTGACTACCTTCGTTGATAATCACCGAATCAACGTAAAATCCAGACTGGATACACAGTTCATGACACGGCTCGACGTTCACTTACGTGGCCTAAACGATGCGATTCGCGTATCGCGCGAAAATATTTCGCCCGGCAGCGCGGCGTTTACGCGCGGACGACGATTACGGGGGTGGGCGAAATTACGCCCAACGAACGGGTACAGAGGTAGTAGAGGAGGAAGGAGAAGAAGAAGACGAGGGGGGGGGGAAAGTGAAAAGAAAACAACGGACAGAAGAGCGCGCGCGAGATTCGCGACACCGCGAAAAAAGAGCGCCGGAGGGGGGGAGCGCGCGCCTCGAGCTGCGCGGCGCTACTGCACGGAATAACCACGTTGCCGGCCGAAGTTCCGCTCGCCGAGCGCGGGGCGCCAGTGGATCGGGGCGTGGGGGGCGGGGGGTGGCGAGGGGCGGCGCGAGGAAGAAGTACGCGAGATCCCGCGAGGAGCTCGACGCCCGCGGGGAAGCCTCCGCGCGCGATGCGATTGCTTTATTTATCCTTTTTCCGCCCGGCCTCGACCCGCGTCCCTCGTTGTCGCTCCACGCGGTTGTTTTCCGCACGCGTATATATATATATATATATATATATATATATATATATATATCGAGAGAGAGAGAGAGAGAGAGAGAGAGAGAGAGAGAGAGAGAGAGACCATTGTCGCATCTCCTTCTCGTCGTCGCGCCGAGCGACTCCCCGCGGCGCTTTCCCGTCTCCACGTTATATTTCGCTCGACTGGCAAGCGAGGAATGAAGAAAAAAACACAAACAATAACTTAATGTTTGCCCTCTCTTTCTCTACTCGCTAATGGACAAATGTCAATCGAATCTTTATACGGGCGGCATATTGCTCGCCACGAGATGTATTTGCTATATATATATATATATATATATATATATATATATATATATATACCAAATATTCGTTGCAATATTTTCGAATCGAAGTCAGTCCTGCGGGGGAAGTTTCCGCTCGTGAATCGCTTAACGGTAAACAAAAGGGTTGTTGACTGACCCATCTGTCTTTCTTTCAGACCGATACTCGTCGAGATTCATTCAATCGGAAAACTATGTAAAGATAAAGCACTCCGAGAATACGCTCACAATGACTACAAAATAATATTTAGTTCCTCTTCCATTTTCGAACCCGATTGTTTTGTTTTTAAATATTTTTCCTTACCTAATGCACCATATAGGCGTTTTATTTAAAATAATCATTTTCAAATAAGACAATAGTTCTTTACTTCAAACAAACGCATTCAAGGTAATTAAATTTTAATTTGAATTCTTTACATATATATATATTTTTTTTTTTATAACGAGGTACGAAATTTTTACCACGAAACGCGTTTTGCTGTTTCACATTAACATCCAAATAGCAATTAAAATTTGGAAAATTTACAATGGTGGGGGAGGTGCTGTGATTTTTATTATCGTACAGCTTATTGGAGTGGGATTTTTATGCCAGAAGCAAAGTCGTTTTAATCTAAATCGCTTTTAATGAAAAATTTCGTGTTTGCTCGCATATTATGTTGCTACATTTTCCGTTTATGGAGCCGCGGATAAACAATTAAATTTGCTTTTCGCTTTGCCGAAAGCATTCAATTTATATATGTTTGAAGTGGAAAATAAAATTTTCTCGAATTTGAAGGATTTGTCCATGATTGTCCCATAAATAATATTTCAGACAATTCGATGTACATAAAGCATCGTCAATAAAGAAATAAGGATTCAGGATGCAATTAAATGCTCAGGAGCACTTAGCCAACGCCATTGTATTCTTTTCCCCTTGATTAATCCTCTAAGGTATCCATTACAAAGAAGCTTCTGTGTTATTCTAGAGTTTTTGCGCGTCAATCTTATAGCAAATTACTTGATGTATATAAAAAGGATGCTTTTATAGACTCCTTTATCTCTTTTTGATGTACATTTAATACATATAGATTAATTTCATACTGTCTTTAAATACCACCCCTTACATTATAACGAAATTAATTTATATAAACAATTAATTACAGACAATAATTACGTTAGTTCTATTATTGGCAATTTTATTTGCAAAGCAATTTATACCAATTTTTGAACACAGTTGCAGAAATAATGAAAACGTCGTATTATTTTATTAATTTTCCTTACTTGCTAACTAAAATTTGCTAACTGTTTGGAATACTTAAATATCAATTATATTAATGTTAATAGAAGAAATTTTTTCACGGTTATTCAATAACATACAAAACAAAATATTATACCTTTTGACAGCAGTGCAATTTACATTAGAAAAATTGCTATTTCTCTCTCTCTCTCTCTCTCTCTCTCTCTCTCTCTCTCTCTCTCTCTCTATATATATATATATATATATATATATATATATATATATATATATATATATATGTATGTATATGTATATGAATTTAAAGATAAAATATATGAAATGTAATAAAAAAGTGCTGGGATCGCGAAACATAATGCTTACATAATGCTGGAGAAATTATAAAGATATTTTAGATCAATTTCATGAAAAATTGTTACATACTACCGGTAAAATCGTGTAGAAATCGTGGAAATAAAAAAGGTGTTAAATAAAAACAGAAAGGTGAAGGGTTAATTGTGCTCTGCAAATACCAATATTTTTATTCAGTTCATTTTTCAAATTTTACAATTAAAACATTTACGTTTGCGGACACATATCTCTACATAAGTGAAATCGCATCATCTCTTCTGCGTCGAATTACATGCAATAAATAATTTCAATGCATAGCGTTGGTTTATGGATCAATCAATTTGCAAAAACTTCGTATTAGGGAACTTGGTGGTGCGTAAATCATCTTTTTTGTTTTTTTTTTATTTTTATTCGAAATCGTTTTATCGACACGAAATAACTCGCCCGGGCAAATGCGTACGCGTAACATAAACAACGCGATATATTGCGTCTATTATGTTGCGAGTTTGCTTTTATAATGCACGAGTGCATATATATTTTTACGTGGCGTGTGGAAATATAAAAATCGACGCATGACATATAACGCAATCTATTTAACACTCGACTGAAATACCTTTTTTATAGCCACATGTATATGTTTAAAGAAGAGTCAGTCTCAAATTGCATTTCCCATTTTCCCCACTCGCACTTGTTATTTTCCCCGTATAAGAATATATATATATATATATATATATATATATATATATATATATATATATTAATATATCGTAATAGCAAATGGCCATCGGGCAGAACATGGACGAAATTATACTTCGCCTACCGTAAGAAAGTCATATATATAGAAATAATGGAACGTGCAAAACCGGGCGTCGTCTAGGTGACCTGCTAATTGCAAAGAAAAAACTGAAAAAAATAAATAAACCATCGGACGTGCGGATTCTCTTCTCCAAGCGTCGGCGATATGAATCGCAATATTCCGAAACTGCCGATAAACCGCAGGAATATTTTAAACTGCAACAGACGCAATTAGCAATAACCTCGGGGAATGGGGGTGGGGGGGGGTTGGGGTGGCGGCACTGCGAAATTCCCAGCTTTATCAAACGGTGGAAGGAGAGGGACCGTTTCGGTATATACGCACAATATATAATCGCATATGTACATACATACATAGTGATAGAGGGACTAGGGCCGTCTGCCGCCCCGTCGTGTCGCGCCTGCAGTGGATCGAATCGAATGACGACGCCAAGCTCGGCCGAGCATTGGGGAAGGGAGACGAAAACGGGAACGGCTCCGTGGGATTCAGATCTCGATTTCGGATCCATATAAGCGAAAACGCATACGCCGAGGTAGACTCCGTTTAAGGCGTCAGCACTTATCGCACTTATATATATATATATATATATATATATATATATATATATATATATATATACATACATACATGCATACATACATACATACATATATACATATTTCTCAGCATCCAACGTATGGAGGAACTTTCGATGATCTTACGGACTCTTGCCACTGGCCCTTGATACACACACACACACACACACACACAACACACACACACACACACACACACACACACACACACACACACACACACACACATACACCCTGATCTATATTTGCGTATGTATGACGTACGTATTTGATTATGTATATTTGATCTATATAACATGCAAATTCTTGCCCTAGGTTTATTTTCTCCCTCTGGCGAAAGCAGCAGTTCCTTTGCGCGATTCGTCGTTTTTATCAAGACAAAAATCAAGGAGCCGCGAGAGAGGAGCTGGAAAAGAAAGTGGAAGCACGGGAAATTTTCAGCCCGAGCGAGTCAAACTTAATCCTTAAATGCTCGCTGCGTTCTTTCGTTAATTATAAATGAATAAACAAATTTAATTATAAAGTTTCATTATAAATGAATAAATAAATTCTTTTGCTCGAACAATTATCAATTCTATACACAAAAGAACGAATACAATAGAATAATGACGGGTTTCATGTAATGAATTTTTATTATATAATACGTGTCTGTATTAATAAAATAATGAAGCTGTATGAAATCATAACTAACCTGATTCGTAATCAATCTTAATTAAATTTTGAATAACGATAATATTGCTAGAAACTATATTCCTTTCGATAATTATACTATTTCTTTGATCTTTTGTAAAAAAAAAATAATGAATAACTAAAACAAGGGGACATATAATGAAAAATGTATGAAATACTTGCATAAAACAATATAAAAATTAGCCTCATCGAGCTGTTATTCTGGTCTTTTACAACTATATAAGACAGAGAGTGATGGCGTTATACTATAAGCTGATAAGAATAATTCAAAATTCTCAAAAGCAAAAGTAATATACCTAGAATATTTCAACTCTCAGAATTTGATAGTTGCTATATTATACCGAGTTTCGTCAAACTCACTAAATACATTAATCTGTACAAAGTAGAAGATATATATATATATATATATATATATATATATATATCTTCTTGAAAATTTTTGAAATGACAGGCGGAGACTTTTACGAACCTTGTTCGACAGTTTTTTTTTTTTTTTTTTGTTTATGATCTACCGTCATAAACTTAAGCCAATACACGCTTACGCTATCGGTAGATCCGTTGGTGGCTCTGGCCCAGGAAGCAAGCATTGACTGTACAGAAGTCCGTGTATATATATATATATATATATATATATATATATATATATATATATATATTCTTACTACACTAGAATTAGGTAACAAAAAAAAGCTCCACAAAGATAAAGGGTTTTTTTTTTATCTTTTTCTGGTCTAGTCTCTTCCACGAATCATATGTATTTAGTTGTATTTAATTGTACGTAATAGCAGAGCGATCATCGCAACACTGTGAGTCTTTTGCTGTTATCAAAAAAATTTTTAGATACGTTATACCATTTTCACAGAGATTCTGGAGAGTCTCCACATTCCTTTTCGAACTGCAGTATTTCCAATGAAAATCCGATTCCTGCTTTTCTGAGTGGCTGAGAAACTTTGAAAATTGCCAAATAACGCAAAAAGTAAGGAAAATTTATCCAACAATTTTTTTTAGAAATATGTTAAAAGTTCTCTGCTCTACGCAAATAGATATAGTAATGTGTTTACTGAGTTGAGCGACATCCGTTACAGCCATAAAATTTCATATTTCCATTGGACAATACTGAGTAATAATCAAAAATGTATATTCACGACATCATAATAAAAATCAAATGCAATATGGAACAGCTCCTTTGATGTGTAACAATATAACATCGATTGTACAACTAAAAAATCTACGTTAACGTGCGAATACAAACGCAATTTGTCGAATCTGGCAAAATACTTTATTCAAGTTTATACGCTTATTGCCAATGCTGTACATAATTTTTTTATGCATTTTAATAAATTAGCCGTGCAAAATGATTTAACAATAGAAAATAATACATCAGAAAATGAAAGCGCAGAAAAAGGCCGACTTTTGTCTCTGCTTGAAATTTCCGCTCATTGTTAAAGCTTATTCCGAAGAACTGAATGCAAAAATGCGGTAACCTGTTGAAAATACAAGTAAATTAAAAAAAAACAATCTACAAAAGATTCTTTGTTTTTATTATAGTGTAATGATTAAGATAAAAAAATGTGGGCATTGATAAAAAAATTCTCATTAATAATAAGTATAAAAATTCTTCGGCGTATGTACCGAAAATTTCGGTCAGCTTTTTTCAACTTGAAAGGTAATATTAGAAACTCAAAGAAAAGTCACATAGGAAAATAAATTACCAAATCATCTCAGTTCTCAGAATTCGCATACTCATACTCACAACGCTTAATTGAATACATACACGCAGACGTGACAATTTGTGTCTTGACGCCGGATAACTACAGCGATCTCCTCATTCCCTATACGTAATACATCTCCTGTCGTCGGTTCTCCTAGTCTCATCCATCATCTGCCCAAGAATAACGCGGCGTACGGCCTTTATCATCAGTGTCTGAACTTTTCAATAATTGATATTCATATATCTTGGTTTCTTCGTGCCTCATGATGCCTTCAACTTCTACTTGCTCCTATATGTCTTTGGTTTTCCCGTAATCCCTAACGAGGAACTGAATTTCGATCAAAATATTGCTAAACTTTGTCAAAATTTTCCAGACTATATCAAACATCGTTAAACACGTCAAATTTTCATACTTAGCAAAGCCTGGAAAATGTTTATTAAAATTTGATAAAATCTTGAAAAGTCGGACAATGTTTGGAAAAGATTATGAAAGTCTGAACAAATTTGGCAAGGTTTTACAGAATTTATCAATAATAATAGCAATTGAAAATAATTTTTTTATATTGCAGTAATGAACTTCTTGGAACGGAATTCCACAGGCATGACCGCAAAACTACAACATTTTTCCAAATTCGGTTAAACTTTGTCGCAAATGGTGAAACTTTATGATATGACCTCACATTATCAGATTTTATCCAAATTATTGACAAATATTGCTAATACATTGACAAACTTTACCCGATTTTACTAAGCATTGGAATTTAACACACTTATAGCACTGTTAGGTAAAGTTTGTTAAAAATGGTCAAAAGTTCGTAACGAGTGTACAACTCGCCAAGTCTCTTAGTCCGATTCTCAGAAAAATTTTAAATCCATTAATTTATGTACAATGGCAATATAATTTTTTCATTCATTATTAATATTTCTGCACTCTGAATCTCATTCGAGAGTATTTGGCCGCTTCCATAAAAAATTTAACGAACCCGTGGACCATCCATCATTGATACCGAGGGTTTTTCTTTCAACTAAAACCACGAAAAGATGTAGTTTGAATTTTTTTACTAAACTTTATATTTGCACATTTGATCAAAGGTTCTTTCAGTTTACAGATGATCAACGGCGTTGACGTCTTTCTCCATTGGCATCCTATACATAAATATAGTTTCAACGAATGCCATGCGTCCACGCAAAGTACAAAGTCGCGCCTCTTCGATTCGCCGAGCCGCTGTCCCGGATAAAAGTACAGACACGTATATATATATAGTGAGCAAACCATCTGGGTACATTTTGAGCGGCGCATGGAATAGCGATCGAGTATTGGACGGTAGCTTGAGTGCGAATCGTGCGCAATATAAATAAAGGGGATACATCGGGGTTAAAAAAAAAAGCGAATCCCCGCGAATCCGAGAAAGATTTACGACGAGGCCGAGATTTGTACGAGGTAGAGAGGCGTGCCGGGATCGATTGCGACGTACCGACTAGAGGGGTTGAGCTGAAGCAAATTTAGATAGGGCAGAATACAGTATCCGAAGAATGGATCATCCCTCCGTATTCCAATCGGATTTTGGAGTATGGGCAGAAAGGATAATTGTATATAATTGCGTCAGTTCTATATTGTTTATGTATAATTAAACGACTGCTGGTTACCAATCTGGATTTCACATTTGACTGCGCAGAGAATGTCTAGATAATGTCTAGATGAAGAATCAACTATATGACTTTCTTATAGACTCATTTATTTTCAAATTGTTATTTAAGTTGATATACTATTAAGAAATTCAGTACTTACCAAACATTTTACCTTCACTTGGAGTTGGGGAGGTAAATAAAATTAAGGTAACCGAGCACTCATGTGTACCTATGATAATTATAATAAAATATGTTTACTTGGTATTTTTCCTGAATATTGCATCCAGATGAGAAACGGAAAGTTTGTGTAAATATCTATTGAAAAGGATTCAGGATAGAATACTTGCTTTTAGAGTGTACCTAACATTGATTCCATTTATTTCAATGGATTATATAAACGACGAATAGAATTTCAGATTCAAGATTCAAGATTACAATCAATAACAGATAAGAGTATAATTTGATGATGAATGAGTTGCTAAAAAAAATTTTTTATCTTATACACAATTGCGACCTGAATAATATTTATAAAATGTATATCTCCATTCTCGTCGAATGAGAAGACGTGACAATTAATGGATAAGGTATAAGAAATAACAAAAGAGCACATAATGTATAACTTGTAAATATTTCATGCCACCTAAATATGAAGTAGAAACTTAATAAACGAGATAGTAAACCGATATCTATGCTTAGATTTAAAATTTGTGTAGCAGAGCGAATAAAGTATATGGCGCCGTATAGTTCGTTATCGCTATTCAGTCCTTCGCTGTCTCCTGCCTTTACCAAAATAACACATTCTCCCATTCTATTTTATCGATACAGGATTAAAGTAGCTTTATAATCGAAAGGAAAAATTTTCTTTCTATAAGTTTATTAAAGCATTTAATATACATCAGAATTGTAGATAAATTGCAAGAGATATAACAAATTATTTAAATCCGATACGTGTCTAATGCATATCGTGCTTTTTAAATGTAAACATGCATTGGAGGAAAATGTAATTTTTCAATACAACCTCTTGAAAAAAAATTGAGATTGCAAAAATTTCACATGGATCGATGAAATATATATTACTCTAATAATCTTATACAATCATCTTTTATGCGTTAAAAGTATAAAATACTTATGCATGACTGTGGATAATCGGCATTTATATCCAAGCCAAACACTTATCTTCTTTGGGACAAATATTTGACTAATTTACCATTATATCGTTGATACTTGCGAAGGTGGATATTTGGAGAAATACACAGGTCACGGTTATCTGAAACATTTTTTTTTTATTTTTCCATAATCTACAAGTAAAATACATCATTTTAAATGAAAATTTTTATAGTATTTCTATATCTGCGTACGTCTCGTGTTTGCTAAAAGTGCAATCACTGATGCCGATGATATGGTATGCGTTTTATTTGTTTCTATATATATATATATATATATATATATATATATATATATATATATATATAGATGTATATATATATATATATTCATAATTAAAAGAGATCAGTTTATCTTATCATTATTACGTTCTATATTAAATCTTTGTACGTTTTGGGATGGGTCATCTGTCGTTCCACTGATGTGGCTCTAACAGGTGAGCAGGGACGAAACATACATTATTAAAAACGTAATTTTTTTTCTTAATTAATTTTTCAGATCTTTCAGCGCGTAATTTAACTTTATGTTCATGTTAATTTTTTTGGAGTTGATTTGAGAGAATTATTATTACAATTTAGATGGAACAACCACTGTACAAATTTATGTTAGTATATATTTTAATGTAAAACGTTTTAAAAAGCATTCATTTTCATGCTGTATGATAATATTTAAATTTTCATGAGTAAAATTATATTTTTGAGCTTCTCCTTTCATTAGGGTCAAGTAGAAGTATATCATATAATCCTTTAAGGCCTATTATTGTAATAAGTAGTAAGTTGAGTCGCCGAATTAAGAAGTCGTCTTATTAATGTACCTAATCAATAAAGTTCACAAATAAATGTTTAAAAAAGTGTTAAAAAATAGAAATTCATAAAAAAATTCAACAAAAAACAAATTAAAAAAATTAATTGACTAAATAAATATTTTATATAATTTTATAAAATTATTTCTGTCGTCAACTATTCGCTAATTATTTATTCTTCATAGAATAAGTTAAATCATTTATGACTAACAAGACGAGTTTTCCCAATTGCGGGCCACAGATTTTTAATAAGATACATTTACCTTCATTCTCATGGTATGAACAGATAATGTATACATAGTAGCTTGTCCAATCGTTCCAAATTTCTTGAGATATATTAATGTGTTATTTTGATCAACTGCATATATTTTTAAGAGCATATATTTGCATCAAGCTGTGGTCTCATATCTACAAATAAGTTTTTTTTCGTATTATACTATGCATATGCAGATATATACATATATATATATATATATATATATATATATATATATATATATATATATATAACCAATAAAACAATCTCTAAAAAGTACCATATTAACATATCAAATATAAATTACAATTACAATTTCACTCAACATTGTAAATTTAACGTGGACGCTATCAATGTAAATACTGGTTTAATTAAGACTCAAACATAATTAAATAACGTTAATGTTCTAATTATATCTGAAATTACATATTAAATTTATATTTTATATATTGATATTTTACATGTTTTAAGATTATTTCATTGATTACATATGTATTTGGATTGGTGGAATACGAGGAGAAATCATTTAAAGACATTAAAAAGTATTTATGCAGATACAGACGCTTAAAACTAGAAACATTTTACAAAAATAACATTTTAAATATCTATTTAAACATATATATATATATATATATATATATATATATATATATATATAAATCTTGAGCGTTAGGACCAGTCACTGCGTATATCATCTACTTTTATTACAAGAATGAAGATGAATTTTTCTTATTAGAATCTGTCATCCGCAGCTGGCACAATCTCCAAATACTATATAAGTATAAGTATAAGTAACAGTATATATATATATATATATATATATATATATATATATATATATATATATATATACAACGACTTAGTATCTATTATCTGATGCTTTCTAATTCAGGTATTCACGGAAAGTCGGCAATTGCGCGAGTAAATAAAAAAATAATTTCTTGTCACACATATACATACGACACATGTATAAAAGATCTGCACAGAAAAAACGCAGACAGACAATCTGCATATTAATTTTCAAACTGTCTAAAGTCACTCACAAAAGCATTCGCTGTATATAGGATAATCTTAACCCCCTCCTACTCGCCCCCCGCCCTCCCATCGCCACCACCCGCCGACGCCACAATTTCGGGAGGTGCAGAACTTGCGGAGAGCTCTCCGAGCTCTTTAATCCGTCATCCGCTATCTCGGCGCTTTTACTTCAACCGTCCCGTAATCCGCGGGACTCTTTGCCGAGGCGCGTCACGGCGGCATCTCATTGTCACCCCGCCGCGTTTAAGCTCCCCGACGATGCCTCCTCGTTCACGGAGCGTTATCGCGCCTCTATGTATGTGCGTGTGTATGCGCGCGCTTGTGTATACATATGTATATCTATACATTCTAAGGACGGAGGCGTTTGCATAATTGGGCCGTGCTCGCGGCCGCACGAGCCCCGGCATAATTAACCCTTAAGTCGCGAGGAGCCCCGGGCGCGGGCCGAGCTCGGCAAACATATCGCTCGGCGTATCTCCAAGCGCGAGATCGTCCCGTCTCGAGGAGGGACGCCCACCGATTCCCGACCGTCCATCCTGATTTATCGCCGATCGAGCGAGGGCGCGCGCGAGCACGGGGCGGCAATGTTCGCTTTCTCTCCTCCTCCCCCCGCACCCAACCACCTTTCCTTGACCAGTGACGCGTATAGCGCGCGGCAAATTATCGACAGGCGGATACGGCGCGCGTGCCAAGGTTCCTCGTTGGTATAGACCTATGCTCACACGTGTATATGGGCGACCGAGCGCATTATCGTCGCGCTACCCTCTCGGACGAGGCCGAGCGTACGCTTCGTACGCGGGGAGGCCAATGTTTTCCAAAATTAGTCTTTGCGCGAGCGCGTCGACGTCCCCGAGCGAGGTACTGTCGAGGCTTTATGCACACGCGTACTACGCGGCCAAGCGGATTAATCGCCCCGTCGATGCGTATACTTTTCCCCGGCGAGGTGTTTTTTTTTTTTATGTAAATTACAATAAGTTACGGTAGCTCTTTAAAGCCGACCGTTGCGTACGCGCGGTCGTCTCCGGTGATAAAATAAACGTTCCCGGCACCCTCGCCCACCCGAATTAATTATCATCAGCGCGGCTTGCTTATCTGAACCGGTCCGGCTCTCCGCAACGAAACTTATTGGCCTCCCGGCGGAGCGTGTAGCATAGCACCCGAGTATATATATATATATTTATATATATATATAGCCACATCCTCTCCCGCGTGTAAACAATACAGTTGCGATGGACGCGCGAATGCGCCCGGAGCGATTCTATAGTGGACAACAAATCGGTTTGCCAAACTTTGCCGGGCTTTGCCAAAGTTCGTCAAAGACTGGTGTGTGTGTGTCGAATTAGGGTGGTTATAGCAAGACTTCGAAAAGTCTGACATTTTTCGGACAATGTCTGGAAGAGTGCTTTACAAGTTCATTTTTTACAATATATATATATAGATATAAATAAAAACATTTTGGCAACGCCCTTTCAATCGATTATATGCTAAACTTTTTCAGCCTTTATCAACCTTGCCTAAACATTCCCAAACCGGACTTTGACGATTGTCTCAAATTGACACGCTGTAAATAAAACTACTAAAATTTGAGTAATTTTTCACTGACAAAACTAACTGAAATTCCATTTAGAACTAGATTTGTACATTTTTAGTCAAATGTTATTCATTAAACATCCCATGAATTTCATATAAATATTTTATAGGTCTTGCAGTCCTTATAATATAATATATTAGCTAAAATAATGACAGACAAACTGTCCTTCTTTATTATCATCCCCGAAGAAATTGAAATAAAACTTATTCCTAAATTTAATTAGATTAAAAATTAAAATAAATAAATTAAAATAATAATAAAATAAAATAATATAACATGAAATAAAAATAAAAATAATAAAAAGAATAAACTATATTCTATGTTAGCAAAAGACAATCTGACTGCTCCGACTACCTTATTTTCTCCTTTAAAGGAGAACTAAAATACTGCTTTAAAGAACTAAACTGAATCGTTTCATTATCATTCAATTCCTAGTCTATCAAATATGATTGAAGATCACTGACATTTTGATAAGATTTATATAAAATTTTTATGATTATGTATTGAAATTGGAATTCTATAAAAATCTTTATAAAATATACTTACATGAATGTTATAATTGTTTCAATTATTGATAATTAATTCATCCTATATTTTATTTATTTATAAAATAAAATAAATCATTGTATTTATTTATTCATATTAAAACTTGTTCAGCAAGGATTTACATGACTGTATGTCTAGTGACTGACCACTCTCGCAAAGAGACAAGTAATTAACTCGGTTAGTATACAAGTCCAATTAAGATTTCATAAGTATAACATTGTGTAAAATATATATAAACTGTATGTATTTGATGTGTTTTACTATGCATTTATATATATATATATATATATATATATATATATATATATATATGTATAAAGGATAGTCTGTGTATAAATTAAATATAAAATTATGAACTGAATAAAAGTTACAATTTCTATAAAAATGTTCAATATATATAAAAAATCATGGAAGATTTAATGTATCTTTAGCCCTTTTCAGTCAGGATTATTCACGTCTCACTGCACAGTTGTAAATAATTTTTTTTTGTAACCTACATTAAAAATGCCAGTGTAGGATTATGAAATTTCAGGTCAATTTGAATTTTCAGTGGCTCAAGGAAATAAAATTCCACGTCAACGATGAGAAAAGCTTGACAGTGCTATTTTCAACGGTATACGCGCCAGCAATGTTTGGCGAAGTTTATACACAGCAAAATCCGGCAAAATTTTGATGGAACTTCATTTTCCGCGATAGGGTGAGGGGGCGAGCCATAAAATCGATGAAATTCGAAGCTCGCGCCAGCGCGAGCCGGCCGGAAATTAGGTCATTTACGACGGGAGGATCGAAGAATGCTCGGGTCTAATTGAAACGACCTCAGCGTCTTCTTGAACGCGGATTCATCGGGAGATTCGATTCCAGAACACATTCAATTTTTGCGCGCGTGTAAATTACGCTTATCGGCCGAGGGACGAAGTCAGCCGGCTATATACGAACGATGGTCAGGTTTTTCGGATGACCGATGCCCCCCCCCCCCGACACCCACCCTCGAAGAAAGTCGATATCTCGCGCGTTTTCGAACAATTTTTATATGAGAAACGGGGATCGATAACTTTAGCAGGGGCGAGGGCGATAAGGGTGGGGTCGCACGACCGATGCCGCCCTCGAGCAAATAAAGCACTTACTACCCTCCGCCTGCCTCCGATCCTCGCGCGAACGTGCCCGCGCCTGCCGGGGACAAGCTAAACTCGCTGCCCGGCGCTCGACTGACTGGGCCGGATAAATCCATCCACACGATCCCGAGCGAAAGACTTCGCGGAAGCTTTGTCGATGGAAAGTAAGAGACCGCTAGAACGGGAAGAAAGGGATATTGCGCGGAATGGGATGAAAAGCGAACAAGCGTAAAGTCGTTGGGCGTGCACGTTTGTAACGCTTTAGCGCCGTTAAACGGACTACTGAAGGGCGAGCTTAATTAGAGGAGGACAGAGCCATTTTCACGATAAGATTGCTTGTCTCGATAATAATGGGTAAATTATTTGTGGAATGTACACAATAGCCACCGGAAAAGATTTAAATCCACATATTGTAATCTATCATATTATATCTATCATTATTATAATCTACATATATTGTAACTATTCACGTTCTTTCTATACTAATCAATTCGACGCACTGTTGCATTAATTGTTTCACAATTGATTTAATTAATCTCAGCCTTAATCAGTATAGAATAAGTGTATTGTAAGCGTGTCGATGATAATTGACATTCTTTTAATCAAATGAAAAAAATCTAAACATTAGAAATTTTCCAATGATAATTTTCTTAGAGTGCTTGAAATTTCAATTTTTACTCTAAACGTACACGATTTAACCTATTTTTCGACTATTCGAGACGGACGTTTTCCATACGGAGGATATGGGATTCTTAACGCGCTCAGATCTCGGGCGTCTAGAACTGCGCACTCTAGAAGCGAATGTACAATTCGGTTTTTTTTCAATTCACTTATCCGACGGCATGATTTTCCAAAATTAACCTTTTCCAGGCGAGACAGAAAAGGCCTAACACGTCAGCGTATCAAACAAAACGGCAATTTTAAAAATTCATACTTATTTTCTTATCTTTTGTATATTATAATTATATAAATTATATATTGTATAATTTATAAATTATATAAATTATATACGCATATTATAATTATATAATTTATTATATTAATATAATTATATTATAATTATAGTAGAACTTTAAAGAAATCGCGATAGAGCTGACAAATTTTAAGTAGTAAGCGAGAAACCATTCTCTTGTACGACTCATCGCACTTTTTCTCTTTATTCAATCCAATAGATCCTCGGAATCAAAAATATAATATATATACATAGATTTTTTTTTAATTCTTCCTGATTTGGTTTAGCTATTTTTATCAATTTAAGACAAAGTTCCATAAGACTACGTGTTAAGCCGTCAATTTTTCGATAGTAATTAAAATGTACTTAATATCTTGCAGCATATATAAGAACTACGTGATATGTATAATTTGTGAAACGATAACGTAAATCATCGGAACTATGACAAATGTAAAAATTGTATCTGTTATTTAAGAAAAATGGTAAAACGTGAATGTATCCCGTCAAGTTGAACCGAGAAATTTAAATCTCAAATTGAGCTTTCGGAGGAAAACAACGTCTCTTGGTAAAATCAGCATAACGCGGATTCTGAAAACCCAAGCAGATCCCGAGCGTTTGATAAAAATCAAGCTTGCGTCGTACGTAAGACAGCGCGATTTTCGCATTCGGCCTCGGTAATAATAAAGAGAGCTCGACCTACGACGCTTATATCGATAAAACGAGGTCCGGTTTTTCGTATAGGAAGAAGCGCCGCTGACCGTTTCTATATATTTGCGCCATCGACGGAACGAGATTCGCGCGATTCCGCAAAGGCAAACAGCGCATCCAGGAAGAGGAGAGTGGATTTTCTTTCAAAATAATTCGTACGGATATATAAGATTCTTGAAAGAGATGGAATAAAAAGGGGGGACGTTTTACTGCCTGAGGTCTGGCTTTTATTCGAAAATAAATATATATTTTAGTGAAAGAGGGATGTATATATATATATATATATATATATATATATATATATATAGTTAAAATATTAATTTTTTTTATTGCCTAATAAGGAAATTATGGGAAATACAAAATACGCGTTTTAATATCTCCGTTTAGCGTCGACGTCGGAACAAAATGGAAACTATATTAATAGGTCACGAGTCCAGGACGGTATTAACTGTTCTATAGGCACTGGGCTCCAGACAATATGAAGGTGAGACACCCTATATCAGGAGGATATTCATCCTTTGTATGGGAAAATAATATATCCTACGATGCCTGGGTTGTTTCGAAAAAAGTAAACTTTTCTTAATAAAAAACGGTCTTAAATCGAAGAGTCGATTATTAATATCAACATGCTCGTAATTAAATTTTACCAACGATGTAATAATATTTCTAAAGTAAATATATTATTTTTTTTAATTTTTATTAAAAGCTGTCCCTGGCGTTTGAACCAACGGCATAGAAGTCATTGCATTATTCAATCGCTAAAGCTTTATTAAAATAAAATATACCCTCGCTTCTAAAAGGAAACAATTGATTTACAATGTGTCTTAAAAACATTTCCAGCAGGTAATTTTCTATGCGCACGATACTACTGCTGCACTCGTTCCGTTTTCTTTTCCGTCGCGCTACTTCGACGCTCATCATTTATTAGCGAGAGCCCAGGAAAATGTTCTTCCGCTCGAGCTGTTTGCCGGCATTATCGTGAAAAATTGAAAGCTGTTTCTACACGTTTTGAAAAGTAGAAATTATGCCGGCCGTTAGTAATATGGTTCGTAAATTTTTTAAATACACGTCCCCCAACAAATCCTGGGTCTATACAGTACGCCGACCCGTAAACATCTTGAGGGGCCAAGTCACGGAGATATTCTCGCAACGGATTCGAATGTCCTCTGTCGCTCTGGTTCTTTTATTTCTGCGCGTTCGGTGTATAAATTATATTGACGTATGTAAGAAAATCCCCTCGGAAACTGTACTATTTGTTGGCGATCGCGAAGAAAAAGAGCCGGTACCAAGTCTTTTGCTTCGCTTACTACAATCTCCGCAATTTTCGTAACTTAAAAGTTTCATTGCCACATTCTCAGCTTTATGCATCAAAATTTATTCTTCAAATTTGGATAAATGTTTCTAACGATGCCAACAACTTAATTACTGCACAGAACGGTTAATGCGTTTACTTTGCAAGTTCTCGAATATTTCATTAAGTATCAAACATATAGATATATTAGTTTTCAACTAGTTGTATATATACGATAGACAGATTTAGGAGCTATTTGATGGCCTGGGTTCTCTGGTATCAATTCAGTTCTATTGATAGTTGAAGGCTAGGGATATTACTTTGAATAACACCATTATAACCATTTCACAAATCAATTTGATTTTTCTACATATAGCCGCTCTACCTGACTGTAATTATAATGATGTTTCAATGTAATACTTCTAATGTAAGTATTTTATTATGGTCTACTTCTAACGTAAGCATTTTATTTTACTTTTTTTATGTATACTATATAATCTTGGTTTAATGTCAGTAGTCAGAAACACGGCGCGTTCAGTAATAATATGTATAATAATAAATTAACCACCTCGAGAGCGAACTAATTTTAGTCAGAATTACCCATGGGCTACTTAATTTCGAACGTTCGTTTGTGTTTTTGTTTAATTAGTCGCATACTTAGAAAGCCATTGACTACCTGAAAATTTAGCTTGCGGATAGACCTCGTTCTACACGTTCGTCTAGAGCTCTCTAAGATTATATATAAGGGATTATTTTGGAAAGATATATATATATATATATATATATATATATATATATATATATTGCAGTCGCAGCGGCTAGGGACCCAATTATTGAAGAAGATACGAAAATGACTTACTGCATTGCACCTTTTACCATTATTATATATAATTTATAATTTATAATTTATATTATATATGACCGGTCCCAGCAAGCCGCGCCATGTGGAAAATTGATCGTCTATTAACTAGATCTTCTGTGGATTATACGTATTTTTAGCTGTATATCCTTTATCTCATCCAGTTAAGTCTATATATATATATATGTATATATATATATATATATATATATATATATATATATATATAATATAAAATTGTAAATTGTTTTCTCCCTCCACAGTTTTACAATATTAATATAAAAAAATAATCTTTCTTCGATTTTTTGGTACCAAGTAATGAAAAAACATCAAATTTGGTTTTCAATAGATTTTTGACAGCATAACGCGTTGACAACTTCAGGCTCTAAAATTGTATTAAAAACTTTTTAACAAAAAATAAAATCACACCATTAATGCACATCGGCGCATAATGCTGGCGCAACGTTGATAGAAAACAAAATTGATGTTTATTTATTACTTGGTCCCCGAAAGAACGACAAAATATTCTTTTATATACAATGATTCTTTTCTGAAATAAAAGCCGCCGCGCGCTGCGATGGGCGACGCATTATTTTACAAACGTAGTCCTCTGTTATTGATTGACGCGCATTCGCTTCGTTCATCCGGTTGCAAGGGGCGAAAAAAATCAACGGCTGTACTCATGGTGGTGTTGTAAAAAAGCAATTTTCCAAAACGTCCTTTTATTAGTAATGTAAGAAAGAAAATAATCTATCGTGCATCTGAGAAGTAAACTTTCCCAGCCATAAAAATAGCAGAAAAATCGTACTAATTACGTAGAAAATAAGGAAATTTCATACATATATAAGGATAGAATTGCAACTAATTGAAATTAGTGTGCAATTTAATTAAGTTTGAATTGTTTACTTTAATTTCCGATACGAGCCAACGCAATCTTTCCCGTATTGTTGTACTTTTTCAATTCACAAGTTGACGTTACCGAGCCTACCCGAATCATAAACACTATTTATAGACCATACATCGTACGACGTACTCGAGAATAGAAAACTGCACAGAATTCATTGCATGCCCACATAAACGAATTCATAATACGCATGCATTACTTTGGCGATGTTGCGAGCTGATGTCCTCCCCCCCCCCCCACTCTCGCCCACCGCGCGAGTTTCATCGCAATACGACACAAACCCCTGAAGCTGGCTACGGCGAAAAAAGCGGGTAGGTTGAACGTCAGGGCCGGAGTGTCGGCGCGGACGGAGATGCCAAAGCGCGCCGTTGCAATATCGGCGCTGATATACCGCTTAATTGTGTCTGGCGCGACCTGGTGGAGGGCGGGGGCGGGGCGGCATCGAGAAATGAAGTACGTGCCGGGACTGCGCGAGGAGGATGGGGCGCAGCGGTTTATCCGCGACGGACACTGACACTCGCGCTAATATCCTCTGAAGGCGCGAGAGAACTAGCACCCTCCCTCCCCCCTTACCCGCACGCGTTCCAGCTAACATTGGTGCCCCTCCCCCCCCCGCGCCATCAACGCCCCTGGGGGCTCCTATTCCATACGATTTCTCACTTACGCGCGCACGTCAGTACGTCGCTCGGTTTCGTCCGTCTGTCGGTCTGCCCGCATCACTCTCGCGTTTTATAATTGCGCAAGATTGTACATGGATTACGGGCCTTTTTGAACGAGCGTAATTTATGTACGTCCCATGAATCACTTTTCATTTCACTTGTACATTCGGTCTTTGATTGTTACTTGCCCTCGTTACTTATACAGCCGACGCACGAAACTTTGAATGAAAATATAGTTCGTGCAATATATAGCACGTAACTACGTATTATTATCGCGTATAATTTGAGAGAGTCATATTGTATTTTATACTCGTATAAAAATCTAAATAATGATTCGCGTTGTAGAAAATGAAATTTTAATAAAAAGTACTGTTACGACTTTACTTGATAAATTATTACGTTCATTGTAACTGGAAATAATGGATAGAAATGTGAATTACATTCATTTGCGACAATCAAATAACCGTCGTGGATTAATAATCCAATGAATAAGCGTATGCCTTGTTCATACGAACGACGTTAAAAATTGTTTAATTTAATGAAACGACGTATCGATCCTTCGTATTCGCAATGGCGTCTGCTCCTTATCAAGAAACGTTCGCGATATAATGGAATTCGATCGGATAATTTAAAGGAAAAAGTTAGCCGCTTTAGTGGAATGTGTTGATTTCATTTCGGTCCCAGTCTAGTTGCGTTAGTGTATAGATTAAAATTCGATATCCACATTTCTACCGTCTCTTTCAGAGCCGTGCGGATTCAATCGACTTTGTAAAAAAAAAAAAGAGCTATATTCGATTTTTCAATTCTGAATTAATTTTCTTCAACTGCTCGTACGAAAGTTTAGTCGTGCCGGTCTCATCGTTTGATTGTACGACATGGCCTCCTTCGAATAATTCTGCTACACGTGTATAATCGATCTAAAATTGCATCACAAATTTTTCAGCTATTTGATCTGCAAAAAGGGCCAGATAATGCACCTACTCACCATGACAATACTTTTGCGTATTAACAGAATGTAGCCTTCTCTCTATCAATAATTATTTTTCATACTTGGATTACATTTTCATACTCAAAGTTATCAAGTTTGAGCTTAATTATCATATTTTCATATTCCTTATCCTACTAGTAATCTAAGAATTCTGCATGAAGCAGCGCAGAGATATAATTATTTACTCAATGCTCCTAATCGTAGACTTTGTCTAATCTGGAATCTTTTACAGACCAATATTAAACAAGCTTCTAATTTAAAGCAATGCGAATATCTAATTTGAAGGTCATGCTTAATAATTAAATAACTAAATTTACAATTCTTAATTTATGAATTAAAAATCTTGGGCTCATATTAATTTAATGTTAAATTATAAGAGGTCGATCAAACCGCATTATGCTTTTCGATTGGATTTCTATTTATTTTACTTTGACTTACAGAATAATCATTATCGACTAATGCTTTTAAACATAATGCTATTGTTCTTACATTTGTCTCCGTATTTTATATCTAATGCTCTGGAATAGTAGTTACCCGTTATGTCTGATATAAACTATGTTTTATTCCTAGTCATCGATTAATCCTACGGTTGCTATAAAATAGCATGATGGTATGAAATTGCGATTACCTCGCATAAGAATTATAAATTTTTTTTTTCGCTAATTAAATTAGGCCATATATTGATTGATGATTTTTCTAGTTTATTATAAATTATGTACATGTTTCTGACATATGTGTATCCGTTATTTTATGTTACACTACTGGCTTAAGTAATTTTTTCAATATATATTATTATGGATGCAACTGCATACGTTTTATAAATGAATAAATGAATCAAGCAGTTTAATATCAAAAGTTTAAATCAAATTGAAGTCTAATCCTCGATTGATAAACTGGTTTATTGTATTATTGAATGTATTCATGATTTCAATTGAATTAAAATTATTACTTTGATCAAAATAAAAGTTCCAAAGTCTTTTATCTAAAAGTATTATGTTTTACTTAATAAATTATTTATGTCATTTAACCTAAGCATTACCAATTATTCTTTTCATTTTTATACAGTAATAAATATTGTATAGAACTATTGGAGTTTTTTTTTGGTTAAAATATATTTATTCTATATACATATTTATGATCTTAAAACGAATTTTTATTAAACCTTTTAATGCATGCCTATTCAAATTATGAAAAACTTTATTATACTTTTTTAACGCATTTTACGTCTCATAATTGAATAAATTAAAACGTATGAAAAAAGCTAATGGTAAAAAAAATTTATCCCGTTTATTCTAAATGCGTTAATAAAAATTATAAGAGATCTGAATGATACGATGAACGTATAATTAAACTGTCTTTTGATAAAACGCTCAGCACTCTTTTATTCGTCCAATGTTATAAGTTATCAGAGCTCTATTTACAACAACAAAAAATAGTTTAATATTAGACTACTAATGTTATTGGATTTGTTGACATTTATCCAATTAGATTCATGATCTGTATTTTACATATATGTGTGTGTGTGTGTGTGCGCGCGCGCGCGCGTGTGTGTAGTTAAATACGCACAAATTCATCGGCTCGCGCTCGCTCGCGCGTCAGCAGCAATTCCATAATCCGATAATTAATCGCGGCAATTAAGCAACTGATTGTCAAGGTCGATTCTGCAAGCGCATTATATTCGTACAGTATACGTGCACATGTAAAAAAAAAGTAAGAGCAGGATGGCACGTTGCCGCGCATCTGCATATTGTGTACGCATAACTTTTTATCGATAACGCCGCTTTCACGCGCATACATCTTAATCGATTCTATATATTTTCTTAATCACGGCATCGGACAGCTATATATGCTACCAGCGCTATAATCTGCGAGCATAGCTCACACACACACACACACACACACACACACACACACACAACACACACACACACACCACACACATATATATATATATATATATATATATAAAGAGAGAGAGAGAGAGAGAGAGCTTTGCGCACTTAGATCAGCTCTAACATCGAGCCAAACAACAAATGCGCTCTATTTCGAAAAAAAAACTATATTGATTATCATCGAGAGCATAGGTCAACCGGATAAGACGGATTTTTTCTTCTTCTTTTATTTTTAACGGAAAAATTTATACGTGCAGCTCAATCGGTATAAAAGGCCCCCTCCTGCAATATCCCTCCACCAGAATAAGTCTCATAGGCATCGTAGCCAGTTACATCTATATATATATATATATATATATATACATATATTCTCAATCCATAACTATTCGAAATGAGGTTCCTGCGTTACCTGTGCTTCCTCGTGATCGCGCTGACGCTCCTCGTCGCCGGGGCACAATCGAGTGAGTAAATCATTCAAATGCATTTCGCCGCATCATGCGCGATCGTTTGCGTATAATTGACATTGTTAACGCGGTAACATCGCCGCCGATTCCTAGCGCATATTGAAAGAGCGTATACGGTCGCGGTGTACGGGGATTGCGTTTTATTGCGGCGAAGCGCGCTTCTACGTTTTTTGTTTTTTGTTTTTGTCTTCTTTATTTATCTGCTGTATTACGTACTTGTCTACTTGCAGAGTGCACGGAGACCGAGTGCCAGAAGGCCTGCCATCACGTAGGAAACATCCCCGGCGGTGAGAAGGGAAAATACTGCGTCGACGGCGCCTGCAGATGCCTGCTGCTCAAGCCTTGAATACGTTATGCATCGCAATAACAACGGGCTCTCTTTCCTCATTTCGTGTAATGGAAAATGTGCCCTTCTGCTCACAACTTTTGGACTTACGCAAAATAAAATTTTTATAAATTAAACACGAATTTCGTCTGATCAAATATATTTCTCCGCCCGTGTGTGTGTGTGTGCGTGTGTGTCTGTTATATTACATTTCTTCAATTTCTATATATGTATCGGGAGAGGGGGGTGTATAGTTTGTTGACCAACAAACGGATCCAAGCATTATCTAAGGTAAAGTGGTAACAAGAAAATTGGATAAAAATATGAACAGGATATATATAGCTCACGAGATAAAGTTTTATGGCTAAGACAGTTCGAAAGTTTAGCCGCGAGTGGCACAAATAACTTGAAAATTCTTTGGATTTTGAAAAGTAAACTTTTCCCATAAAAAGTTACGACTTGGCGTGTGTGCGTCTCTGTGTATAAAGGTTGCGCGCGTTGAAATTTGTCCTCGACTTATCGTAAAATTTTCTTTACGCTCCTCGATATTTTTTCTGCTTATGGCTAATATGAATCATTACTATTTCTATACACATCAGCAGCCATTTTTCTTGAACATACATATCTACATTGTATCATTGTCGAAGATAGGTGTGGCCGAAACTGAGACGTATAAATATATATGGAGGTCTACTACTCCGTAAAGATTCTGTTCTTTAATTTTCAGAATCGTCTACTTTAAAATTTACAGTTTGACACTAGAAAACACTAATTGAATTTAAAGGATTAATTTTTGAAATTCCAAATTATTCAAACTCGAAAAGAATTGTTCAAAACTAAATTATCGACGATACATATATAGATATAATATTAAGAAGCATAGTAAATACAAAAACTGTAGTGGGATCATTCATTTTATTATTCATTGTCGCTTGTATAAATCTGGGATTACGTCGAGTATTGCCGTACATTACATATAAGTTTATTCTCGGATGATACACTCATAATACATGCGGAAAACTCTATCGTGATCTATTCGGATATGTATGTGAATTCGAGTCGCAGCGGCGCGATATTCCGACGTCGGTTTTTGTATTAAAGAGAAACAAACTCTCGTATCTTCGCAAATGTATATTTACATAGTCAGGCGTCTCGTCTCTATTCCCAGATTACACAGGATACAGAGGTTGAATTTGAAATACTGGCTAATACACTCGGGCTTGTCGAATTCTGTTTTAATATATTTACTACGCGATAAACGATAAGAAACAAATAGCTCTTTGACTTTTTACATGGGATGTTTTGCATAGGATGGGAACGATATATCAAACTACTATCGCGTAAGCTTGACTCTATGCAACTTTTGAAAAACAAAAGAATTTTTAAATTCGTATTTCTTACAAATTTGAATAATCAGAAAAACATTAATGGCGTTGAATTATGTTAAGGTAATGGAAATAAAATTTATGATATATATTACTTGATCATTTATATCGGATGGCTATAGAAACTGGTGTGTTTATGACAGCTTCTAATTAAAGGGGATACATAAGAAGGATCGGTGAGCTCCCTGTCTAGTCAAGCAGATTTTAATAATAAAATCCAATTTTCTTATTCGCGTTATCACTGAAAAAAATACAGTCAATGTTAAGCCTAGGTGAATTCATATTTCGTCACGAATTGTTGAAATGACGCGCGTCGTTATGTATAGTCCTTTGAATTTGCAACGGCGGCCAGACTATTGAACTACGTATTTACGAACAACAATTGGGTCAATTATACGATACTCCTTGCCAGAGCTATGGGTACGAATTGAGTTTTAATTCTGTTAGATTTCAGCGATGAAACATGGAATTGGCGGATTCTCGCATTGGGAATGCAGAAGATTGTATATTATTCGTGTTCAAAAAAAAAATCAATAGATTTATTATATTATCGTATTAGTTCCGCGATCGATATATTAATAATAACCAAGATTCCAATACTAATAAGAACAATTTAAGAGTCCAATATACTAATAATAACTAATCGAATCGATGGGAGTAGAATTATTAAATCTTATGTACTTATCAGTCTCATTCTACGATATGTAAAAAAAGTGTATTCATTTAAGAAGATTATTTAATGTGAAGCCTAGAAAGATTTCATCGGATTTTTTCCTTGACATTTCATATAAACATGCATAGTTGTGTAATAATTTCGAGGATAAATTTCCATTCTATCCATAATACAATTAAGTTATAACTGTATTAATTAAAAGTAGATTGTCAGGCTCCGTCAGATTCTCGTAAATCAATTTGAAAAAGTTATTATCTGGATATTTCGACGTTCTGTTAATAATTATGGCAACGGAGCGGTACGTTGCATTTTATATCAAATATTTTGAGTTGAAATTCCGAGGTTGTATGTGTATCATAGTTTTTTTCTTGAATACTTGTCATAGTAAACAAGTAATTTCATATTCTGCGAAGGAGAATATTTTCGTTGCTTTCTATACATTCGAGATCTCGTTTATTTCAAAAATAACAATCTAATCAAATATGAAAGAAGGCAGTTGAAACATCATTTTTATAGTATAAATGTATAAATATGTAACATTATAATGGGATGATTTAAATCAGTTAGATGTTCTGTTTGATGACGCTGTACATGACAAATTTTATAAAAGTTTGCGTCAAATCTTGAACAAACTGTAAAAATAACACGAATAAAACTGTTTGCGAACGATGCGAAAAAAAGCGAGGAAGAATGAAAGAGAGAGACAGAGAAGGAGAGAATGCCGGAGTCTATATACAGCGGGCAAATAACGAGAGCGTCGATTTGCTCGATCGCGCAAATGAAAGCAAGGCCGCGGCAATTGAGATTCTTCTCGTATATACGCGCTGCAAAAATGAAAGAAACCTCTATACAGGGCGGAAGAGGCGTCTGTCAGAGACTCTGGTGCAGTGTCACCCTGTGACGCCGACTAATACAGAGACACGCGACCTATACGCGAGTATATGTCGGAGTCGCTTTCTGCATCGGCCAGGAACGATTTGCCGGAACCCACACACGCGCACGCACGCACGCACGCACGCACGCACACGTAATGCCCGTGGGACTCGGAAGACATCCGGCATAGAAATCTCTTATATATCGATTCGCCGCCGTCGCCGCTAGCAATATATATATATATATATATATATATATATATATATATATATATATATACACGCACGCATATTATTTGTATGGAGCGAGCGTACGCTGCGCCGCGCGCGAGAGGATCTCCACCTACATACATGCCGGCTCTCTCGCGCCCGCTTTCGCGCAAGTCATTGAATTTATTTTAGGCGGCCCTCCCGAAATAGAGCTTTGGAGCTTCGTAGAACCTGGTAGAACACGAGCGCGGCGCGATGAGCAGCGCCGGATATTTTCCGGCCCATCGTCGTCGTCGTCGTCGTCGTCGTCGGCGGCTAGGGCTCGCGGTGCCGTCTTCGTGCTCGATCCCGATCTATATATTTATATTGATTTAGATGTTATTTCGAGCGCCCCGAGCGCAAAAATCAGCCCGAAAAATTCAGTCTTTCACGATGTCGACGATGCCGCGGATCCTCGCGGCCTGCCTGGTCCCGATGATAGTCCTCCTCGGTAGGTATTCGTCTGTATACCTATATATATATATATATATATATATATATATATATATATATATATATATATATCCAAAGCTATGCATTTATGATCCGGCGACGGATCGTATTTTATATATTTCATGCGTATAATCTAACTCTCGAGGTTATTTTGCTCATCTTCATAAACAACGTAAATTTTTACAGGGCCGGTGTCCGATGCCTCGCCCCAGAACGGACTGACGCCGGGGTAAGTGATTTTGCATTATTTTGCTATCCCCTCCTCTCGCGCACGCTCTGTCGGTCCTCTGGCAATCGGCTTTCTGCGACTTTTGCAATATGCTTCCGTAGTTCTGTATATGTGCTCGACATTATTATGCTCATATAATAGACGCTTTACAACTTGTGCGTCTATTGCATATATATATATATAATTGTTCTAGGCGGGTCGAATATTTTTTCGTTAAGGGACAATCGGATTATCCTTTACTAACGCAATATACGTTATTTTTAATAGATTAGGCTTTGTACGTCAAATTATATGTGGAAGATTATTAACAACTGCAGTCTGACTGTCATCGTATTTATATTACTTCATATAAAAGAAGCCTTTAGGACCTATAAGAATATTTATTTGTTTGATTTATACCGGTGTAAGTAGATTTATTAAATATCGTCTAGTGCATAAATCTGGAAAAGTCAAGCGTTCTATAGTCTTGTGCCGAAATCTTTGAAAATTTATAGTCTAGAAGTTACGCAGTTATAAAGTTTGAAGACACTGTAAAATTTTATTATAGAATAAAATTGTTGGTGTCTTTGTATAATATCGTGAATTATATATATTTAAATGTATATAAATATATATAAGTATTTCTGGAATTCGGTTCATTTTGACAGACTCTCTATACTTTTTTAACAATGCACTGTCTGTACACGTGTTATTTATTATAATTTCTCGGTTTCATCGTATCTTCTCCTTACGAAAATTTTCTAAAGCAATTTTTTCAAGTTTTAAATACAAAGCAATATCAACAACTCATCATCAATTTTACAAAGAAAAAGCAAAAAAATATTTACTTTGGAAAATTTTTTCGCCTTCGTTAAAAGACAGTTACTTTTTAGAAAACTTAGAACTTAGATATTTCTCCATGTAATCCTGGAATTTTAAATGATTGGCCACGATTCTTCATAAAATTTCAACGGATGCGGGGTACATGCTACACACTTATTCTATTTTTAATAAATTGTGCCGGACGTTGCCCTCTTGATAATCCATCGGCCGAGTTGTCTTCAGACCGCACGTGCTTCCCATTGGTCAAGTTCAGATATAGATTTAATTTTTAAGATTCTTTTGGCAATGAATAATTTTCAAATGTGCGTGTAAGCATTATACCGTGGCACAACTATCGCGACTATAAATTTACACTGACAATACGTAAATTAAAATTAAAAATTGTTTTAAATTAAATTAATAAAAAATTTTATCGGTCTTACAGTCTTTATAATATAATATATTAACTAAAATAACGACAATCAGACTGTATAAAAATATATATAAAATAAATATAATAATATTTATTAATGACAATACGTAAATTGACGCAAAGTATCGTGCATCCCTTTATTTATATCTATCGATCGAAGGTAAACGCAAGTACCATAGCTCTTTAAGCTGTTATCGGACAGCCCATGCAATTGAATTGATTAACTACTGTCAATTAAAATTTATCGATCAAAAGAAATTTAACGAAGTAACGGCAATTCTCCATAGAATGAAATCCACTGCTTATGAATGCAGCTTCGCATAAACTCATCCCGGTCGATTTTTCTCTTTGTATACAACTCTTCAGTAATATTTCTATTATAGAAAATGATCGATGCTTCTCGACACAGTCGATCAAAAATATTGGCTATTTTGAAGAGACTTATTCTTTTTGATTCTCATGCTGCTTTTATTGCATATGTTACCTAATAATTTTTTACGCTTCATGAAATCCCAAGCAATTTCGGAGACTGCTTCTGATTGAATTGGAAACTTGTAGAGTTTGCGCATTATTATGTAGACGGTTCAGTGGCATAGACCGACGTCATCTAACTTTACTAGATCTATAAACCGATTTTTAGGATAAGATCTATTGTCGGATTTATTGTATCATTAGCGGTAAGTAGATTCTCGACGTGTACAAAAGTTCTTTTCTTCTACTTCTTCGAAGTACTTTTTGTTCCGGGAGAGGATCTCTATTAGCTCGCTGCATCGAACAGCGGGATGACCGAGAATGATGTACGTGACAATCCCAATGTCACTACATTGAAGTCGTATACGTTTTGCTTTGGTCTTCGTCCTTCCATAAAGTACGCTTGGTATGTTCTGCCCTTGTCTGGTACTACATAATCTCAATGTCTGCTGTAATTGAGTTTATGTATGATCCGCATCAAAGCAGAAGGGAGAGAATGACAGTTTGGATGGCGGGAGTTGTTATAAGTACACGTCGTTCAGTAATAAGCCTGAACTAGTTTTTACCGAACTCTCAAGCACTGGTCGCATTTTAATTCTAACGCTCGATTCGTTTAGAATCGCGTGGCGAGGCAAATAAAATCCTTTACTATTAATCTCATGGATTTCCGACATATATCCTCATTTCTCCTCATATTCAGTTATCGCCGAGTTATAATTTTGTAGGTATTCTGAATTTTTCTCGATTTATTTTCCCAACAGTTTCAGAAAGTTAATGTGCTTGAGCACGTAATCTTATTGACAAATCGCTACATATTATCGAATGGAAACGCGACAATGTATCTTGCGTTATATTCTTATGGCATTTCTCCGTTTGCATTTCGCTGTTCTACTAAATAATAATAAGATCCGCTTTCGTGTGGCCAACAGGTATGCACCAGCCCGGATTCCAATCCTCTACGAGGCCTATTATCCAGAGCAGCGCCAGCTGGTAAGTTTGTTTATGTGGCGAGAACGCGCGCTCGATATTCAATCACATCGGATCTGAAGTTCAAGCAGGCCCTAACGCACGAACAGCAACGCGAATAAAAACGAATACCCAGATGGCACCGTGAATTGAAAATTAATTCATTTTTAATTTATATTTTTTTCTTTATAAAACTAATTGTACTGATTTCGTTTAAATACAATTAAACAGGCAAACAGATTCTATCAGTATATTTATGATGTCAATGCATTTGATAATTTTTTTACATGTATTATTTATGAATACAGAAAAAAGTGGGATTTATATTCATATAATATGAATATAAATTCATTTATATTATTATTATTTTTTATTCATTTATGAATAATAACTTCCGTATCTGTTTTGCACTTGTATATTAAATCTTGATAGGATTGATTAAAAACTACCTTGTTTTAAAGATTCTTATACGTAAACATTAAAATATTGCAAATTTTAGTTAATGAGGCTCTTTATTTATGTTTGCGTCACATTAATGAAAAAAGTTCAAGTAATTCATCAAACCATTTTTTTTTTTAATAATAATTTTCATTTCAGATTCTAGGAGATGGTGATTATAAACAAGGACAGTCTGACTTGTCATTATATTACTATAGTATATATTATTGTATAAGACAGTAAGGCGGATTTTATATACGGAATTAGATTAAAAAACATTTATTAATTTAATTCATCAAACCGCGTGGAAAGGAAAACATGTTTAAAATTTAATAACCAAGAATTATAAGTGAAATTTAAACCATTCTCATTTCCATACGATTTAACGAATCTGCTTGAAATGTCGCAGAAATCTAGAATAGTGTAAATAGAGGGCGCGATTACTTAAAATTTCCAATAATTTTAATGCTTACATATAATATTACTTAAAATAGACTATTTTTTGCTGGACAGTTAAAAGTTTTCTTCGTTATCTTCTTATTAATAATTTTTACGTTTTGCTGTCGGACAAAAGTTATTCATTATATGAATAAAGTGTCTCTTTATGAATACATGTTTTATACTGTTTATAATATTAGTTAAAATGTTTACTATAAATTTAAATCTATATTATCCTTTCATGCATTGTTGACTCTTTTCAAAGACTAGTTGTACACTTCTTAACCTTCCTTAATAAATTCAACTTCAATTCTGAAGTATGATTTAAAAAAAATATGTGTACGCGCGCGCGCGTGTGTGTGTGTACAATCGTGTTCTTTGTACACGTTTTTCAAAATTTCTTTCCATCTAATATATATATATATATATATATATATATATATATATATATATATCGTATCGCGTTAATTCCAGAGCCCCCAGGCGACTCTGCAGGAGATCCAGAAGCTGCGCGAGCTGACGAGCCGGCTCCTGCGGGAGGAGGAGCAGTTGGGCCTGTTGGCGGCCGCGGCCGCCGAGGCAGCGCCGGAGGACGTCCTCGAGCCGCGCGACCAGATCCTCGAGTACGTCTTTTCCCGGCCGCCGGGCCCGAGGGCGCCCGAGCCCGAGAGCCCGCCGGCCGTCGCGCCGAGGGCGCAACCCGCGGCGGTCCCCGCCCCGGGGTCGAGCAGCGGCGACGTCCAGGTCGCCTCGCTGACGGTGAGCGACACCGGGCGCCACAAGATCCGGCATCATCACGGCCAGGCCGACTGGCTGCTGCGCCGCCTCGCGCCCGTCGGCCAGCTCTGAGGATCGTGTCGGTACAGCTTGGATGCCCGATTGTAGCGCCAAACATTTACACCTAGGCACGGCCTAAAATGTAAAAAAGTAACAAATATGCAGTTAAACTTTTAGAGTGAATTTCACGTGTTTTTATATCCATAAAGTTCATACGTTATTTGCGAATATGTGTATCGTCATTTATTTATTACGTGAATCAAGTATGATCGCTGAGTAAGTTGGGGGAGGGGATGGAGTTAATTTCGTCATCGTATTTACATTTCATTTAATCGGTTTTTTGACAGTACAAACGGCTTCCTGAGTGTGCGATGCGTTTGAGCGTTTTTGAAAGCTGGAGTTAAAGCTTACACGTATACATTTTATGTGCGGAACAAATATGCAGCTTACTCCAGAATAAATTCTTTTTATATCAATATATCAGATGCACGTATGGAAATGTAAAATATTAATTCCCGAACGGCACAAAAAGTGGAATTACTGCTCGCGGACAGCGACAAAACTCGGTTATTGCAATACAAATACTGTTCTGACTTCAGGCGACAAAACTAGATTCAAATGCGAATCGAAAACTACTGTAATTTATAGGACGTGACAATTCCCGTCGCCATTTTTTATTTTTCCACGCGTACATATAGGTTGAATAAATTCCATTCGTTGGTCGAATAATATATTCTTCTAAAGACCTGCAGTATCAGCAGATCGACGCAGTTCAATTCTATTGTTCCGAGAAAAACCGCATTCTCTCTCTCTCTCTCTCTCTCTCTCTCTCTCTCTCTCTCATTATTGAAGCTTATATATATACAATATAATATAAGATATATATATATATATATATATATATATATATATATATATATATATATATATATATAGCTAATATAGGCTTTCGATCTCTCTATACTGAAGCTAACTAGCTCCAAAATGGGTAGAATCTTATTAGTACATCTTTCCCCTTGAACATCTCGCAATACCGAAAGTAATTCGCTGACTCTCGAAACTTCGTATAAGCAGATTCTGTTCGATCGTCAACTCGACAATATCGTGCCATTTTGTGCAGATTATTATTCTTTTACATAGATACGTTTTATATTAAACATCGGTGTTTGCTCTTATTTACTCTAATCTAAGATAAGTCAGTACAATTATTGAAAGCTATCTTTTATATTTTGTAATAAAATATATTACCGACGCAAAAAATTACAAATGCTACTGCAGCTTATAAAATGACGAGAAATATTAATTATTAAGGTTATTTATTATATGCATAAATTCAAATTTTGAAATATATTTTCTTGTTAATAATATTAATAAACTGCTTTCATATTTGCACGATTTATCTTGGCGGTTAAAAATAATAATTTATGCAGAAATAAACTTTTATTTTTAAGAAACCGTTATGTATAATTAATAATATTACAATGAATGAAAAGCTATCGTTATTTAATAATTATAATCATTCATTTCATTAAATTCAGATGCTTCGGTTAGAGGCTTTAATAATCGGACGAGTTTGTTATCATTTGCTTCCGAGTTTAAATCCCTCGTTTTTGGCTTCTGTATACTCGATACTCGGAAGCGACTTCGGCCACAAATACGTTTTATAGGCTATAGTATAACGTCTAAAATTAGGCAAGCGAATGGAAAACCGAGAGCCCCGGTGTATGGCAGAGTAATACGAGTACTGTATGATACATTAAAAATTTTTTGTAAAACCACATACTATCTATTTTTACTTATGCTTACTTCTATACTCTTATATCTAGTCCGTGAATTTGAATTGGAATAATAATTATTTCTTTAAATGTCGAACAAAAATTTATATTAATAAAAAAACAAAGTTTTATATAAAAAAAAGTACTTTTAAAGAAATACAGAGTAATCATAAAGAAAGTGATTATATTTCTAAAAGCTTTCGGATATTAAGTAGCTTCTTTAGCTTATTGCTTAATTATATATATATACACGGTTTCCGTTTCTGGTTTTTTTTTTTAAGAATGCACCAAGATGCGCATTTTGCTTTTATATCCATGAACGTGAATTGCACCCTATATTTTTGGATGAAAATTAGTGGAATAAATTTTATCAGAGTGAATGTATAAACATTCAGATAATGGAAGCATTAAAGTCCTTCAGTGCTTAAAGTACATAAGGTAGATATCAATCTAAATTAATTAATGCATATAAACAATGTCTTGAACTTTTGATATTTTCAAGCGAACTTAGAAATTAAATACTATCATTTTCAACTTAAATTGTTTCACAAACGATCGTGTTAAGTTACATATTCAAAATAAATCTATAAAGTACTTTTATTGACTTAAAGGATAAGATTAAAGAATTATTAAAAAAAATTTATGAATGTACACACATATGTAGATCATGATGGTACGTAAATACGTAAATAATGATGGTAAAAAAGTACATTTATAATGCATTCGATTATTAGATATTTTTAATAATAATAATAATGATAATGATAATAATAATACAACAAGTAGAAATAGTTTCATTAAATCTGTATTTTTATTATAAAAAACTAAACATTTAAATAATCCTGAAAGATTCATAGAAATTATACCTGTTGAAAATTGTACTTATGTCAACTGTTTTGAATTAAATTAATAAATATTTTTATCGGTCTTGCAGTCCTTATAATATAATATATTAGCTAAAATAATGACAGACAAATTGTCCTTGTTTATTATCATCCCCGAAGAATCTAAAATAAAACTTATTCCTAAATTTAATTAGATTAAAAATTAAAAGAAATAAATTAACATAATAATAAAATAAAATAATATAACATGAAATAAAAATAAAATTAAGAAAAATAATAAACTATATTCTATGTTAGTGAAGAACAACCTGACTGCTCCCATCATCTTATTTTCTCCTTTGGTACGTCCGATGTTTCGAACCGCTACGGCTCATAGTTAATATATATTATAAAGACTGTAAGACCGATAAAAATATTTATTAATTTAATTATACCTATTAATTATTTGGCGTTATATGTCTCTTATGGATTGTATAAATACTTTATGATATCGTCAAATGCCCATCATATTGTATACCGTAGACTTGAAATTTCTAATAAAAAATATATGTAAGAAAAATGTATGAATTTTTTAAAACCCAAAGACTTAATTTTTCAAATATCAATATTCCTCATATTGACTCACATTGTATGACCCAGCCCACCAAAATTTTAGTAATATAATGAAAGGATTCTGAAATAAATTTAAATTTTTTTTTCTGTGCCTAGTGCATTTGGACTCCCTCACTTCTCTACGGGTTTTCCAATTTAAACGCAGAAATTTAAATCTTCTCGTTCTAATTGTTTTCGAAATGGAATATTCTCGGGAATATTCTTAGTAATAATATCTAGGAAAAATATGTAGTCCACGCTTTCTCAGCAATGGTTGGACAAAAGTTTGCCTTTTCTAGAAATGCTGCACAAAAATTCCGTTCCTTAATGCACGCTAATTCGCCTGTTTTGAGAAAACGCTCGTATACCTACATATACTAGTAATTAAGACCACGAGATCCAGCAACTCTTTCTCTCGGGTCTTGATAATGGATTTTCGAATGCTTCTTCATGATTCCTTTGAAAAATAGCTGACCGGTCAAACAACGATCGCTATTCACGCTATATTCTAGTTAATTATATTATATTCTCTTTAAAAGCTTTAGAAGAATGTCATAGTTTTAAGACTTAGAAATAGGAAAGGCCTTTATAGTCCATGGGCATAGATAAAGTAATAAATACCCATGATAATATTTATTGACAAGTCAAATGTTTTCAAATTTATTAAGTCTTAAAACTATGACATCTTCTAAAGCTTTATCTTTACCTTTGCGCGTCTTTATAGGATGAAAATTCATACTTTTGTAAAAGGTTTTTTTGTTTATCGATTTAGTTTTGTAGTTTGATTTGGACAGATCTGACTGTCCCCACCACCCTTACCTAATTGAAGACGTAGTACAACGTTTCTAGCTCGCTACGACTCCTCATCAGGGACTAAACTAAACCTTATATTCTAATCTATGTATCTTAATACCTTATCCCCACTACCAAATTTAGTAAATTAAATATAAAATCTCCCTCTACACAAAGTATTTTGAAAATCGAGTATATTTAAAAATTAAGGTAAATCGCTGTGATCCCCTTCAAAGTAGTCCCCTCCCGCATCAAAAAACTTATGACAGCGAGTTTTACAGTTTTTTTCAAAATTCTAGAACATTTCTTGTGGGACTTCTCCAAGTACCCTCGTCACAGATTCTTGGTTGTTTTCAACGGAAATGTTAACCTTTGAGAAATTTTTTCAAATGGGAGAATAGGAAAAAGTGGCATTTTCGGTGAATAGGGCGGTTGTGGTAACTGAGTGCCAAAAACTGAGAGGCACTGAACGCACTGCGACAGGGAGCATTGTCGTGTTGTAGAGCCCAAGTCTTCGCGATCTCTGGACGCACTCTGATCACCCTTTTTTCTAATTTTTCGAGCACATTGCGGTAGAATACTTAATTTACGGTTTGTACAGGAGATACAAACTGAACATGGTTTTCACTTTGGACTTGCTCATTCTCATTTTCTTTGGCCTTGGCGCTTCAGGAGACAGCCACTATTGGCTTTGTCCTTTAGTTTCGGAGTCATATTGAAAAAATCAACTTTCATCATCAATACTAATTCGATCGAGAAGAATAGGATAATTTTCAACCTGCCTGAGACGTTATCACGTACCGTTGCTCTAAACTTTTCTGTTCCATTTTCGTGATATGCACTACTCGCGCGTTGTTACAAAACACTAGACAATTGGCGAAGAAATAATCATACACGGGTTGTCAAGGTTTCAATCGAGAGAGTAGGGATCTACTATTACGGTGGCGGAGTTACAGGTTCGCAGTGTTACCACAGGCCGAGAAATAAAATCGGTCGCATTACTTAATTGTCTGACTTCGTAAAAGGTGAAATAAATTAACGTAAATATTGGGGCCTTTTTATCCTACAGTTGACATTTCACTTGTTGATCAATTAGTGGTTGTTTATTTATTCCTATCTGAATGAATAGATAGACGGACTTTTACTGCTTTTTGCAAATAGATAACTATAAAATAATAAATTTATAAGCCAGTATTATACAAGTACGAAACATTGATGATACTAAAAATATATCTGCACAGCGCAAATTATTGCAAACATATTTAAAAGAGTTTAATAAATTAGCTTTTTACGGTCTCTGTCGCAGACACTCTTTAAGATGAGTAGTAGGGATTTTTTTTTGTATATAGCAAGGCTTATACAATTCTTTCTACTGTTTTAAAAAAATATTTCAAGACAAGGAGTAAAAATCAGATGTTTGAAAAAAGCTACAAATTTATTGAAAAGAATTATAAAATAGAATAAACCAGTCAATACTTACAGAAAATTTATGTCGCTCTCATTTTAGTCAATGCATGGCTATTTTCATTAGTTCACTTTATGTTCTCTTAACGCAGCGAATTTTTCAAATTTGAGACTGAAGCAAAAAAGGTAACTAAAAAATTATTATAAAATCTATTATATAATATAAGATAGTCGGATTCGTGCAAAAGGCGCAGAATAAATAAATTCAGTAATAATAAAAGCTAATTTATATTTTATAGGACATGAAAAGTTTAAAATTATATGTTAGAATAGACAAATAATTAAATATGTACTTCAAGACTCGTAAAGTACAATATCACTGTTTTATTTGAAGTTCTAACTAATTTATTAAAGTATCGATGATGCAAAATGAAATGTACATGCAATGACACTTAAAAATGTTTAATCATATGTTGTAAGCAATTTTTCACTAGTGGTTAAAATAATTTTTGCCATAAATAAAAGTGTAATGACTAGGTGTTTTCTCAAGTCGTGAAAATGGTAAAGAAAAGAAAAATACAATATGTCCTATTATAGTATTAAATCGGATGATTAATAATGCAATGATACCAATTTTAATAATAATGTTTTTTTTTAACAATAATAATGTATAGCTATTTAATTGTTTTATTTTTTATGGCGTTTCAATTTCAATTATTTATTTCAATGAATATATTTATGCAAAATTTATATTCCTCTTCCAGCAAAATCCCTAGTTTCTTTATCATATAGTTTTGTTTTTCACATATGCTCTAGAAATCACAACGTTCAAGGGTGGCGCCGCGATTTTAGCACCAGGTCTCATGAAAGCTCAATTCGGCACTACGCATGAATGTAGTAAGTTATAATTTGACGACCGAGAGAAGTGAGACTGAAACAGCAACTGTACAATGATCATCAGCTTCGCACATACATATCTAATTAGGTCTTTTGACGATGCGTGTAAAATTCGGTATAATTAGTTAGCAATAGCACTCAAAATCTTCAAGACGATTTTCGAGAATCACACGAGTCGAGAAAGATGGAATAGTCCAGTGGATAAGTTGGATGCATTTAGGGATAGTGGGAGTTTCAGGGAATATAGCTCCTCCCCCCCTCTTCAATGAAAAACTATATTATAAAACAAGAAAATTAAATTAATAAATATTTTTATCAGTCTTACAGTCTTTATACTATAGTATATTATACTAAAATAATGACAGTCAGACTGTCCTTGTTTATTATCATCCCCGATGAATCTGAAATAGAACTTGTTACAAAAAAAATTTACATTATTGAGATTCTTCAAAATATGAATACTTTCAAGAGTTTCTCTTTTATATCTATTTTTAATACTTTGTTCAACAATATCTATATTTTCAAAATCGAAAGAATGTAACAACTCTAAACTACGTTCTTCTAACCCGGATTTACTATTCATGCTTCGCAAGTTATACTGATGCTTATACATGCTTTGTTTTAGGTATCTAACCGTTTGTCCAATGCGATAATTGTCACAGTCTTTACAATTTATTTTGCGTACCACTCCCGCTTTCAAATACCGACAACCCTTTTATATATGATAATACTACGATTTTTTTATTATTCTTTTTGTCTTTTATATTATGTTCTCTAGTATTATTATAAATCTGATTCACTCTCTCTGCAATTATTTTATCTATAACGTCTACTGGATAATTATTATTAAAGAAAATTTCTTTACCTAATCTTAAATTATCTTTCCTAAAATCTTTATGTGATAATTTGATTGCTCTGTAATTGATTCCTTTTATAGTACCTATATTATTTTCGAATTGATGGTGTGAGTTAAACTTTAATAACCTACTTGACCATGTAGGTTTTCTATACCAATTTAATTTTACTACGTTATTACTAACTCTAATAAAATTGACGTCCAAAAAACTTAATTTATTGTTTCTTACTTAATTTAATAATTCTATTTCTTTTGTAAATTTAATTCTATCATGGATGAAATAAAAAATATTCACCATTTCGTCTACATACATTTCTGGTACAATAGTAAAGATGTCATCAACATATCTTTTATTGATAATGGTTCAAAATTTAACTTGTTTAGTGCAATATTTTCTAACTTTTCCATTACCAAATTAGCAATGACCGATGATAAAGGCGACCCTACTGGACAAGGATATCTTTGTTCATAAAAATTATTTTGAAAAGAAAAAATTATATTATTAAAAACTAAGTTTATTGCTTTAATTCATCTTTTGTTAAACCTGTGTGTACTAATTTCTATACATTTGTTTTCTATAATTTCTATAAATAAATCCAATGGTATATTCGTAAATAAAGATACTAATCCAATGAAATCATTTTATAATTATTCGGAATATTAATATCTTTAACTGTTTCATAGAAACTCCAACTATCATTAACATAAGAGTTGGGTTTACAATCGTCACAATATATTTGATAAAAATCTAACAATATTTTATGTTGGAAAATTAATTGATGATATTATTATTCTATATTCTATATTTTATGTTTTTCAAATGTTCAAATTTACTTTTTAGCTTTCTTCTTCTTTCGTATTTTATGTTATTATAGTGTTTTTTAAACTAGAAACAATACTTTTAAATAATCATTTTCGAAATGTCGATATAAATATTCTTCTATTTTTTATAAAGATTTTAATAATTGATTAATTTGATATTTCTAGATCTGATTTCTAAATTGATTAGTTTATTTTTAAATTAGAAAATATTTCTTTCTAAATCATATATCTTACCAATATATGTCGGAAAAATGTTTCATTTATTGGAAGTAAAAAAGTAAGCTGTTCTTTAATTATTATATATAATATAAAACCTTTAAATTAATTTTCACCCACAAACAGATGATTTTGCTTTACGCACACACACACACACACACACACACACACACACACACACACACACACACACACACACACACACACACACACACACACACACACACACACACACACACACACACACACACACACACACACACACACACACACACATATATGTATATATAAATAAGGCAAAAGTATTTTTCGAGTGTTCCAAACAGCTGTTTTACTCAGGTAAAAGCACGCAAAAATAAAAGTTTTACGTACACCATACAAATATACAAATAGCTCGGATACATCAACAATGATTGCTTGTTTATGTAGACCTTATTTCAAGTGAATAAAATAACCATTTGTTGAAGTCTGGATAGCATAAAAAAGGTCGTTTTTTATTTTATTTTTCATAAGTTTTTCTTTAACTAACATTTTTTGTTAAAAATAAAATGAAATATTATGTAAAACGAAAGAAAAACATAATTTAATATAATATTGACTCTAACTAATGTTTGAAATAATTAAAAAAAAAACACCATAATTATTGTGGGGTTTTCGTGGTTTTTCCACCATCAGTTTCATTTGCTCTTGTTTTTAGTATGTAATTATCATAATTAGCGATTCGCAAAATGTAACTAATCCTATTTTTTAAATATTTTTATGATCATTCTACAAATATTATTCGTGTATAATTTTTGAAAACAACTTTTGACAAAATCGTTATATTTGAATCACTTTTGCTGTAAAAACATTATTTGTAAGAAAAAATTGTGTAGAATAAAAAAAGAGTTTTAATTTCGTCTATAAATGTTTGAAATTGTTTGTACCATTTTTAATTTATTTAAAGATAAATTTGAAAAGCATCATTTTTATGAATTTTTCATCGTTTTCATTAAAAAACTTTTCTTGTCAGAATTAACCGTGATATCCACAATCAATTCACATATACCTACTTTACTTTTCTCTGTATTCTTGATATATATATTCAATAGTTAAAAATAATAAAAGATTTACATATATCTATGGTCTGTTATCTTCATTGGCTATACTTAAAATCGATCGAAAATAGTTAATCAAATCGCTTAGTTTTGATCATTTCGTAAGCTAGTTTTCTAATACCAAAAACAGAAAAAAGTTATTGTTAGTTCTGTAGTTTTATTTTTTCTATTTTTTAAATTTGAATAAATTTTTATTTATTCTGGTGAATTTATTTATGTAAAATTCCTGTTTCTAGCGAAGTTTCTTAGTTGTAAAACATAATTCTTTCACATACACTCTAGAAATTACAACTGTACAGGCAGACCTTGCAACAAAATTTTTTCGCTCCTGTATTGTTTCTCATCTTCTATTGAATTTTCACTTTATTTTGACAACTTTATTGCTAATCCACAATTTTTTACTTTTGTAGTAGTATATAATATATCTTGATCTCTTCCGATTTTATTACAATTGAAATCATGATACTCAAATAAAAATTGATATTCTGTTATCATATTTTAATGCACGTAAAATCTTCACGTTTAAACGTGTTAAATATTTAATTCTAAAAAATGAATTTAAAAAAAAAGATATCAATTAAAAAATGGATTCAAAGTAAAAAACAATTAAAAGGATCAATGACGACTGTATAGGTAATAAAATATCTAGTAATAATTCACATATATTATTTTATTGTACGTTAAACAATTTAAAAGTACAGAAATCTCAATTTCATTTAAACTTTGATTTGAGGCACCAGTACTGCTCTGATATGAACTGTAGATGCATTTATAGATACGCTTAATTATAATAACACATAAAATATATTTTTTAATACTCAGAGAGCAAAATACAATTCTCTACGATAGATTTGCAAGAGTAAAATTAAAAACAAAAGAAAACTATTCGAATTGAATTATGCACTATGAGTGTGAAAAAATATCGAATGGCGTCAGGGAAGAAAAGTGTTTACGGACGAGACGACGAGACGTTTGATGACCTCGCTCCACATGAGTGGCAAACGTTCCCTCGCCGACAAACACCTGTTTTACTCCCTTGAATTATACTATAATATTCTGCGATAAATATTTACTTACAGATTCGATTGCAAGTATTATTGATCTCATATTTATTAATAGTTAGAGATAAATGTAAAAAAGGAATATTTTTATCATTTTTACTAATTCAATCTTTTAATATACTCTAGTATTATCATTCTCTCTCTCTCTCTCTCTCTCTCTCTCTCTCTCTCTCTCTCTCTCTCTCTCTCTCTCTCTCTCTCTCTCTCTTTCTTTCTCTCTTCCTGATTCCTATCCCTATTCTCTCCAATGTTTGTATAAAAATATACATGTACAAGAATGCACAAGATATCGAGCTTATGAGAATATTTATGGCAATAAGTATTTGAACATGTGTCTATCTATAACATTTAAAGATCAATAAACTGTTAAGTTTTTAAATTGATTTTTCAAACAATATAAAATATGAGTTGTAACTTCTCAATAATTTATATATTTAATCAAAGTTTCAACCTAGTTTAAAAATAATTTTTTTATTAAATTTTTAAAAAGTATGCTTTATTCTGTTAACATTTGTTATATTCAATTTCATATCTGTTTTTAGATAGGACTAAACAACATTGATTGATTCACAAAAGGAATTCTTATATCTATTAAAATACAATTAAAAGCTTTTTTAATACTTTGAAATCTTGGCAATTATTACATCTTATTGTAAAAAAATAAAATTGCACTTTTCATTCTATAAATATAACATATTTCGTAAAATTCATTATGGAAGAAATATTTTTGCTTTGAAACTTTACGATATTTATAATAATATAATTTTCATGCATATATATTAAAAAGATAAATAAAAAATAAATAAATATCACATTATTTTAAACGTTAATGACTTATACGAAGATCTAGTAAATTCTTATAATAGTAGAATCCAAATTTTATAAATACAGTTATGCCTTTCCATGTCAAAATTAAAAAAGACAACAATGATTGTTGTATAGTTACTAGATTCTTTGTCTAGCAAACAGTTTTAACTATTATGGCAAGAAATATTTTCCAATTTCAAACATGAATATTTGCAGAAAGTTTTGTTTGAGTCCTACGTCTAGCTAATTCAGACATTACAACTGGACCAATATGAGGCAATCTTGGACTATTTGACATTGCTTGATAAGTTGCCGCTACAGCATTCTATAATAAGTTTTTTCATTTAAAACTATATTGGTAATTTAATTAACAGTATATTGTAATGTATGTGAATATTAAATACCTTTACAGTAACTGGATCCTTAGTAATGTTAGGTAAAAAATTAAGAGGTAGACGATGTCTATTAACTATCCATGAATGTTTTAATATATTGCCTGCGTTAGGCCTTCGAGTTGGATCAACATGCAACATGTGTTTTACTAAATCTTTCGCTTCATTTGAAATTTGACTCCATACACCACTTTCCATATCAAAAAAACCACGACCGATTTTATCTAAAATATCATTTGCAGTATCTCCAGGTGAATTAGGAAAAGGTATACGACTGCAAAATTTATATCTTTATATTATCAAATATTTTTATTATATTAAGTTAATGATAAATCTTATATATAACTTACCCAGAAAGCATGATATATAACAAAATACCAAGGGACCAAATGTCACATGCAGCATCATATCCTTGTCGTTTTAATACTTCTGGAGCTACGAAATTCGCCGTGTAACAAGGAGTCATTAATAGGCCATTTTCTGCCCTTAACTGTTTTGCAAAACCAAGGTCACAGATACACAATGTTGATGGATTAAAACCAGGTTTAGCATATAAAATATTTGAAGGCTTTATATCACGATGAACAACCTATAAGAATATATCAATTAAATTATGTAAAGTAAAGTATTTAAAATAAGAACTAATATTATTTTATTAATGTTACTCCATTTTCATGAAGATATTGCACAACACTTGTTATAGTGTAGGTAACTTCTGCTGCTTCTGCTTCTGTGAAATTAGAACGTTGTAACATTCTATCAAGAAGCTCGCCACCTCGTAATAGTTCTAATACAAGATAAACATGTCTCTCATCTTCATGAAGAGCTTTTAATGTTACAATATGTGGATGCCTTCCATAACGCAATAATATTTCTATTTCTTCTGTGGGGTCACGCTTTTTTCTGTCAATTACCTACAAAAGTTAAGAATAGATTGTATAAAAATATATAACAATATTTGCAAAACTTTTATACATTTGTAATTTATTTACTTTGATAGCATATTCAGTTTTTGTTGACTTATGAATAGCAAAGTAAACAGTACTATAACTTCCTTTGCCTATTTCTTGTTTAAAGTCATATTCATCAGTTATAGAAGTAGGATTAATATAAGTCGGAAAATTACTAGCTACATTTTCGCAATTATTACGGTCAGTATAAACATCACGATCATCAAGTAAGCACGGTGCTACAAAACTGAAACCTCGAAATAGTTCGTGTGCAGTTGCGCTTGGTGGCACTCCAGGTGAATCTAATTAAGATAAAATAATTTTTATAAACATCATTTGATTTTAATAAAAAACTTTAAATTCACTTATGTCTTACCTCTCGGTGTCTTACATGTAAATTCATTATCAAAATAAAAGGCATCGTCTTCTTGACTTACAGCTGGTTTAAAAGGTGGTTTTATTTCTTTTTTGTACAACATTTCCCAATTAATAGTATTAAAAAAAATGTGATTTTTTATTTCGTCTACACCTTCTGTAGAATTGAATTACTTATTAATATTTATTCAATTATGTGAAGTAAATAACAGTTTTGTATAAAAAGAGTGTACATACTAAAACCTAATCTATTAGCTGGAGTTCTTTTAAATAAAACACGTAAAAGCGCCTGCGCTTCTCTTGATATTTCTTGTGGCATATCTAATTTGGCTTTTAGAATTTGAGCCATAGTAACTTTACGATTTTCACCTTGAAATGGCAATGCACCAGTTAGCATCTCAAACTAAAATTGAATATAAAACAAAATTATTTTGTAAATTTACACGAAAAATTTTATATTAATTAACAAAACTATCAAAAAACCATTAACACTCCAAAACTCCACCAATCAGCGGCAAAGGAATGTCCTTTACGATTAACAATTTCTGGAGCCATATATTCAACTGTTCCACAAAATGAATATGTTTTTGTATCATCAAGTGGTTGTTTACTTAATCCAAAATCTGTTAAAGCAATGTGACCTTCAGTATCAAGTAAAATACTGGAATATAAAAAATATATATTTACATATAAATAATATCTAATATATATAATATTGTTAAATTATTTAATATATTATTTATATAAAAAAAGTCGTGGTTAGTTATCATATATCATTATTTTGTATTATTTAATATGCAATAATTAATAGTCTTTACTTTTCTGGTTTTAAGTCTCGATAAATGATTCCAAGACTGTGCACATGATCCAATGCAAGTGCTAATTCTGCTAAATAAAATTTAACATCCTCTTCTGTAAACATAAGCTAAAATAATTTTTTAAATTTAATTGTTTAATATAAATATTAAGTCCTTGAATAAATAAATAAATGTTTTTTTGACAAACCTGCTTTGCTAATCTAGAAAATAAATCACCACCTCTTAAAAAGTCAAGAATCAAATAAAGTTTTCCTTCTGTCTGAAAAGCATAGTGTAAACGAACTATGAAAGGATGTTCAACATGGACTAGAATATTTCGCTCCATTTTAGTCCTCATTCTATCTCTAACTGGAAGTGAAATTAAAGGTATCTTAATTATATAATAAAACATTTAACATTTATAATAAGCATTTTATATGTATTCAAGTATTATAATATTATATTAAATCAAAAATACTGTTAGATTAAATAATTATAAAATATACCTTTCAGAGTGGCTTTTTTTAAGACTTTCATAGCATAAAGAGTTCCACTATCTTTTCCTACTGTTTTCCTTACTAGAAATACCTAAAATTTTATATATTTTATATTTATGTAAAAACAAAATCATCTAATAAAAAAACATATAAGGTTTCATACCTTTCCAAAAGAGCCTTGCCCAAGAACCTTAAGAAGCTCAAAGTGCCTAGGTTCTGCTTTTTCATGACCATCTCGAACTAAATCACGAACCTCAATTTCATGTGACTCAGAACCACCATTCGAATGAGCTTCTATAGAAGTTCTGTTAATCATATTTTCTTCTTGACTTTCAGCTGAGAGAATCTCTGAATTTTGCTAATATATTAAAAGAAATATAAATTATATAATATTCAAACTAATGTAGCTTTCAAAAATTTGAAAGAGTTTAAAATTTTAATTAAAAATTAAATAATTTTTAAACCATAATTAAATATAAACAAAACTGAAAGTGTTGAGCAAAGAAAAAAAGATTTTGAAATAATTTATTACCTTTTCATTTATTTGATCATGATTCCAAGGAACTGTTAGTGTTGCCAGCGGCATTTTTGTATGTTAAAAGTTATTTGCCTGAATGTAAATACTTGTATGTACTTAAGGCTTGTATAAATGCTACCCGTGATCTGTAACATTTAGCTTCAACTTACGTCTTGCGTGCAAGTTTAATTAAAGTAATAATTAACTGAGCAATTTGCTATTGATGCCGCTTTACAGATTTCCGAAAACTACTTTTAAGCAGTAGAGTAGACGCAATTTGTTGAATGACTTCTTTACTGTGTTGTTGCTGTCAGTTTGTTAAAATAGTAATCAAAGATGCTATACAAAGTTATTATTAACAACAATAGTTTGCAACCGCTGGCGTACAGAATGTTAACACTACAGAATTTATAGGTGAACACAATCTAATGAAACTTATCATGTATAATCTATTTTATATATACATATTTACATTTCTAAATTTATTCGCTGAATTAATCTACATTCTTCTATAAAAGCTTATATACTTATAGATATACATATATCTATATATATATATTATATAGTTATGCGTGTGTATATACATGTATCATATCCATATAGATGTATAGTGACGTAAATGTAACTTATATGACCGTGACTTATATATATATATATATATATATATATATATATTAGGTATAAATAAACCATAAACTAGTATCCAGCAATCCAGCTGTGCTGATGTATGCTGATTATTGCTGTTGGCTATGCTGTTAGCTGCATTTGACTATATCTACTATCTGATAACAAGATACTATGCAGACTAGTCTATACCAATCTATGCTTTCCCTTAGTCCTAGCGAAGCCATATTTCTAGATCAAACCGTGCTCAAAACCATTTCAAAACTTGTCAAGCCAAGACTCGAGTTTTATTTGATCGTCAGCTGATCAGAAATACTGCGTTTTTTGCTGAGTCCAGATTTCAAAGAGAACGTTATTATTCATTCGTGACATTTTTGTTTTTTTTTTTTTTTTTTTTTATGAATTTTCTCTCGCGTTTCGTCATAGTAATCAATATTTTTTATTGTTATATATTTATATGAGTTTCGTAGTTGTATTCTACTCATATTAAAATAGATATTAATTAAGAATACATTTTTTTTCTAATGGCATTGAGGTATATTTCATGTGTTACATTAATTGTTAAATCTGCCTTCGATTTTCTCAGAAAAGTTACAATTTTCAATTGAAATATTTTTTAAAAATTTACATATTTTTAGAGATAAATGCGATAAACCATACCATCATCATAATAAAGTCTGTACTTTTTTCCAGTTTTTTACTCTTAATCAGCCTATAAAAATAGTAGAAATTTCCTTTATTTTAACTGTAAGAAAGAAATAAAGTTTTGTGATTTTCAAACGAAAAAACAAAAAAAGTAATATAATATAATAATAGTATAGTAGCAATATCAGGTAATTGGTAATATCTGGTAATATGATATCTGATGATGTATTTAGAACCTTCACAAATTTTAATTAATGGTTAAAAATCTCTTTAAATATATCTTCTTCAACTGGGGTAACTTCTTTTCGGAATTTTGATCAGAGATTAGTATATCCAAAAAGTTTGTTTCCTTTTTACAGATTTTAAATAGAATGGATGTTTACAAGTGTTTATAAAGAAATCAATTAGAAAAGTGCATTTAAAAAGAAAACAGGTGCCGGGCTGTAAAGTGACGATGCGACCTTTGGCATGACCAGGCGTGACTGGGCTAGATGTGACCTGATGTGACGTTTTACTGGTCTCACTCTGGTTTCACCTCTGGTCTCACCAGGTTTCTCTCCTCACCAGGTTTCACACCGAAATTTATTTTTGTTTTTAATCATTTTTCAGAATGGAGCAAAGTATAAAAATATTTCTTTTGGGAAATGCTAATTCAAAAATACCAGAAAAATATTTTTAAGAATATTTTAATCAAAATTCGTGCTAGTTAGGTACACTTGGTTACAGCCTTATTTCCAATGTTACATTGCAATCTCAGTCTATATATACCCGCAATTACAGGTGCGCGCGGTGCGCTATCCTGTCGTGCGCATCAGGGGCTCAAGGTAATATTAACAGTATATATATATATATATATATATATATATATATATATATATATATATATATATATATATATATATATATATAATAGTATTTAATCAAGATAGCATATATAGCTGTCACGTCATTTTCTTTCAGTATACTTATATAGACCGTTGAACAAAGTATGATTTGGTGCACTAATATAATTTTATAGTAACTAATATATCTATATAAGTCTAGTTACTTATCAGATGTAAAAGAGACCATAAAAAATTAGTGCTTAGTTGCGAACCAGCTGCTACTGCGGAGTTTTAGGAGATATTCAAATAAAGAAATGAAAATTTCAGTTCTCTGAAAGTAATCTAGGCGTGATCCATCATCCATGTCTATGGATCTCTCTATCGCTAAACATCATAGTGAAAGCACAAAAAGACTGAAGCACAGGATTATACTAATGAGCAAGTGGACGATGCAGAAGGTGGTAGTCGCGGTCATAGTATTGCTATAAATACGGATATAAGCTTAGACGCGATGTTTACGAGGACGAAAACCACGACGACGAAGGCGACGAAGACGACAGATAGGAGCAGAAGTTATCGCGATTCATAAAGGGATTTACCGATAGAAAATTCGGATTTCATTTCGTGTACTTACCTTATACACTCCAAGATTTTAGGTGCAGAGTCAGGGGCTGCGAAAATAGAATAAAAGTATTCAACATACGATATTCTCGTAAAGCGCAGATTCCTCAACTCAGATGGTTAAAACATGCAATAAAAATATTTACTACAAAGTTTATCTTTTGTAGTTAATTATATTATTTTTATAATAATTTTTAGATAAATCTTTCAAATAAAACAGATAAATGAAATTCAACTTGTAAAATTATAAATAGAATCTCCAGTGCTTCTTTATAAAGTTTATTGAGATTGAATAATTTGCAAGGTACATCATTTTTTCTTATCTTTTTTATTTTAAGTAAACAAGTTATATTTTTAATGGTTTTAGACAATGAAAATGCTTATTTAATTTTTTCAAACTTTAATTGATTTTTCTTACTATGTCTTATCAAAAAATGTAAATTTTAAACTTTATATGACATATGACTGCATATAATAAATAACTATTTCTCAAAATCAATAGAATTTCAATTATGTTTTACTTATGTTTATTTAATACTCTTTCTAAAATGCACATTACAAATGTGAAATCTATAAATAGAAATTATTTGAAATATTCAAATAAGATTTATAAAAACTCACTCTTGCTTTTAATTTATTTATATTAAGTTGATTTTTTTATTTCAAATTGATTTTAAAGACTTAAGCATTTTTAGTATAGTCAATTCTTAATTAGATGTTCCTTTATTTACTATTATATTATCAAAATATTTCTTTCAGTTAAAGATGACAGAAATCAAAATGGATCAAGAAACTGTGTACGGAACACATGAAGATAGTCATGTTGTTATGTCAGAAAAAGTACAGTCATTAGCTGGAAGTATTTATCAAGAATTTGAAAGAATGATTGCTAGATATGATGAAGATGTTGTCAAAGAGCTCATGCCCTTACTAGTCAATGTATTAGAATGCTTAGATATTGCATATACACAAAATCAGGAGCATGAAGTGGAATTAGAATTGCTTCGAGAAGATAACGAGCAGCTTGTAACTCAATATGAAAGAGAGAAACAACTGCGAAAAACTTCCGATCAAGTAGGTTACATGAAAATTTTTAAAAATTTTAAAGTTATATTTTATTAATAATCAATATTGTTTTAATAGAAACTATTAGAAATAGAAGATGCAGCAGAAGATGAACGTAAAGATTTAGTTTCAAAAATCGATAGTTTGGAATCAATTGTTCGAATGTTAGAACTGAAGACTAAGAATTCTCATGACCACGGTACAAATGTCACTGACAACTCCAGTCAAAGAAAAATCCCTTACAGTAGAGTAGCTTATTTTTAGTTTATTTTATGTTCCGTTTTAAATTTTCTTTATGTTTACTTTCATATGAAAAAGGGGGGAAGTTGTTTTATCGTTTTATTTGACCAGCTTGATTTATTTACTTTTAATTTTCATTTTCCTTCTTCATTTACTTATTTTTTTTTTATACTGTGTTTATAGGATTCATTGGCTTACTTTTAATATACATTTGAATATAAATTAATATTTTGAGCCCATTAATGTTTATTAGGATTTTCAAAAACCAAATATCAAATATGAATAAAATTTGTACTTTTTCAGTGGTTCGACTTGAAGAAAAAGAATCAGAGTTGAAACGTGAATATTCTAGATTACATGATCGTTACACAGAATTATTTAAAACTCATGTTGATTATATGGAAAGAACTAAAATGCTTGTTGGTAGTTCAGAAAGATTAGAAAATTCAACTTCTGCCAATCGAGCTCCAAGTCGATTACCTGTGCTTGGAATGACGCACATGTCAAGAAGCTCTGGTCCTCTCAGCTATGGATTTCAAAGTTTAGAAACTAGTATGAATGCTGAAGATATTCAAGAAGAATGTCCACCTAGTATTACAAGTTTGAAGACAGAAATGCTAGATAACAGCAGTGAAACAACTGTAGAAATGTCAGATAAAAGTCAGTTAACAGATCAGCCTATTCAGGAAAATAAAACTACAACAATTTCTAGACGTAAGAATTATTATTATATGATAATAAATATTATAGTACTATTATTATCTTAATAAATTTTTGAGAACTTTTGTTATATATATTTGAATATAAAATATTTATAAATATTTATTTCATTCTAAGATGTAAGTCCAGAAACAGAATCAGCACCAGCAGTAGTCTCGCCAACATCACCAAAAGTGGAAAAATTAGTTACAACTCCTGGTGGTAGAAGTCGAACAGATAGGGAAGAGCGTAGAAGCGCAAATACTTTATACCAAGAAATAAGTTTTCAAGATGCTGATGCTTTAGAAGAAATGGATGAAGGAGCTGATATTACAGGTAATTTTGTAAAAAGTTGTTTTTAATTTAAAATTCTAAATTATATTCTTAATTTGTAGGAAGTTGGGTTCATCCAGGGGAGTACGCTTCATCAGGTAAAATATGAAATCAAAATATTTTAATTTTGACATTCTGTTATTATTGATTTTTATAGTAACAAAAGATTTCTATGTTTTTGTCTAATATATAAAATTATAATAGTGTTATAATTTTATAGTATTATCCAACCAGTCTTGATTAAAATAATTAACTAATTAATAATTGGCATGTTAATTCTTCTTTACATCTAAGTACATTAATCATTTTACTAATAACTTTTATTCTTTGTAACAATCAATGCTGTACTCCTGCTTCAACCTTCATTAAATGATGCATGCAACGAATAACTTACCTGCAGTTAATGACAACTTCTTTGGTAAGAAATATATGCTAGTATCCACAATTACTTTATTGTAAATTCAAAATATAACTTCCTATTTATCTATTTAAATTATTCTTTATATATATTTAATATATTTTCTTGTAATTTTTATTATTAAAGAATTTGTTTTGATGCTATTATTTATTTAAATAAATGACTAAATAAATATATTTTTTACAGGAATGGGTAAAGAGGTTGAAAATTTAATAATGGAAAATAATGAACTTTTGGCTACCAAGTATGTGTTTTTTATTCAAATATTTTACATATTTGTAAATACTATTTAAATTACAATTATTTTCAGAAATGCTTTGAATATTGTGAAAGATGATTTAATTGTAAAAGTAGATGAATTAACTGGGTATGTAAGAAATAGATATAATTAATTTTATTTGCAAATGTACAGATATTTCAATAATTTTAAATTCCAGAGAACAAGAGGTTCTTAGAGAAGAAATACGTAGTTTACAACAAGCAAGAGATCGTTTAAGACAACGAGTTTTAGCTTTAGAAGAAGAAATAAAAAAGGTTAAAGAAGAAGCAGATGCTGCAGCAAAAGCAACGAAAAGTGATGATGAAGAAGAAGTTCCTTTAGCACAAAGGAAAAGATTTACAAGAGCTGAAATGGCAAGAGTACTGATGGAGAGAAATCAATATAAAGAGAGATTTATGGAGTTACAAGAAGCAGTTCGATGGACAGAGATGATACGTGCTAGTAAAACTGATCCATCTAGTATATCTGGTGGAAAACAAACCTTTTGGAAATTGTAATATACATTATTAATAACTATGTTATTAAGTTACAAGGTTTTCAAATATATATATTTTTTTTATTTAGTTTTAGTAATCTTTTCACGGGTCCAGCAGATCGAGGACCATTAGCTCGTGGTCCACACATTCGTTATAGTGCACCAGCTAATCAAGTAGTTCCAGCTGTTCCTCTAGATATGATGCGAAGGCGTACACTTAAAAATCGGCATGATTTACTAGATCAAGGAAACACCATGTGAGAAATGATAATTTAAATTAAATCGTTTAAATACTTTATCTTCTCAATTATTAAATTGTGATAAGAATTTGTTTTTATTTAATTTTATTTATACAGAAATATTTATTTAAAAGTCAATGTTGTTACCTTTTCAGCAAAATGCATGATATTATTATGAGATTTAGTTTATGTTTTATTGTAAATTTGTATATATTTTGTTAATTTATGCTTTTACAAATTTACATTTGATTAATGTACATAAAGTATATTTTAGATGTTAAATTTGTTATGGCTCTTTAATTATCAAAAAATGATATTATGCAGCTTTTGAGTAGAATGTATATTGAATTGAAACAATTGTTATGTATATAAATATTTATATATAATATATGAAAAGTTTGAGATATAGAATTTATTTCATCACAGAATAAATGAAATTTTATTTAAATTTGATAGTTAATTTTTATTTCATTAATCATTTTATATTGCAACATATTGCTTTGGTATCTTTATTCTGGGTCTGCATTTTATTTCTTCCCTGTGATGCACTCAAGAAAACCAAGCTTTTCACCTTAGATTGTATAAATAGCAGGTAATATAGTTTCACATTTTTATCTCCTCAAACTAAATTCCCACTTACTAGCACATTCTATAAGTGCTTATTGACTTGTAGATAAACGATAATTATTATATTAGGTTGTAAACTTATATTTTTATTATACTAATTGAAATAAACATATATGTAAAGATAATTTTCATTATCATATAAGTTTATACTTCTCATTTATTAGATTGCTGGTTGGTTTGATAGTTGTTATTTTATATTGCTTTTTTATTTAAATGTATATGTGCAGCTTCGACTTTTATAAATTTTTTGTTTATCTGTAAGTCTTCTATAAACATATTTAATCAAGACTTTTTTTAGGTCATCAGAGAAGTTAGTGGCAAGACGAGCAAATGAGAGAAGGGAACAATATCGTCAAGTAAGAGCACATGTTCGTAAAGAAGATGGTCGATTACAAGCTTATGGGTGGAGCTTGCCAGGTAAACCAAGTGCTCCAGCACGTCAACCCGTTCCAGTACCTGTTTATTGTAGACCATTGCAAGAAACCGAGCCTGGCATGAAGGTATTTTTACAATATGAAAACTATTCAATGCTATTTTTATTTTATATTACATATGAATCTCTCCACTGTGTTTTAGTTATTAAAGTATCAATATCTAAGTATTAAAGTATATTAGTCACTTTATGTTTTTGTCTAGATTTGGTGTGGAGCTGGTGTCAATTTGAGTGGAGGTAAAACCAGAGATGGAGGATCTATGGTTGGAGGTAGTGTTTTCTATGCTGCAGAAGCTCGGGAAACAAATACAGATCTTAAAGCTGAGCCTGAGGATGCTGTTGAACATTTAGATAAGGAACTACAAGAAAGTGAACAAAGAAGGCTCGAAGCTGAACGGTTAGAACAACAACTGAGTTCACTTGTTTGGATATGTACATCCACACAAAAAATGTCAAAAGTAACTGTGATAGATGCTAATAATCCAGCTGAAGTACTCGAAGTTTTTAACGTTTGTCAGAGTCATTTACTATGTATTGCAAGCGTATCTGGAGCTAAAGAAAGCGATTATGTTCAAAGCGCTAAAGAGATTAACAGTGAACAACAAATAAATAAAGATATTGATAATCAAGCAAAAATTGCATTTTTGGAGGAAAATAAAGTAGAAATAGTAGAACCAAAAATTGTTGAAATTACCAAATCATGTGATACATCACCAGAAGAAAAGTTGGATCAATCGCGTGAAATTTGTTCTGATCCTAATTCAACTGTTGAATTACACAATTTAGAAGTGGACTCTGAAACCGTTAATTTAGGTAAAGTTCGTTTTGTAAAAAATATTTCCGAATCTAACTCTACGCAAACGAGCACGAAAGAGGATGATGAAAAATGTGAAACAGAAAATGAAACTACAATTGAAAAAATGTCTTCTATTCAACCAACTATGTGGCTTGGAGCTCAAAATGGAGCTGTTTTTGTTCATTCTGCTGTAGCTAAATGGTCAGTGTGTTTACATACTGTAAAATTACAAGATGCTGCGCTTGCTATTGTGTAAGTGAATTATTTAAACTTGAAAGATTATTTTATCATTTTGTTGAACAAATGTTTTACTAATTCTGCTAATAAAATTTATTTGATAGACACATACAAGGACGTGTACTAGTTGCTTTAGCTGATGGTACCGTTGCTGTATTTAGAAGAGGAATAGATGGTCAATGGGATTTATCTCAATACCATATAATAACATTGGGTAGTCCACAACATTCTATTAGATGTATGACTGTGGTTTTGGGTAAAACGGTATGGTGTGGTTATCGTAATAAAATTCATGTAATTGATCCAGTTTCTCTATCATTGGAGGTAATTAAATGTATTTTTATTTTATTAAATATAATATATTTTTATTAAATTCAATATTAGGAATACTTTAACAAAAAAAATTTGTTATTGCAGTGCACTGTTGATGCACATCCACGTAGGGAATCTCAAGTTAGGCAGCTGGCTTGGCTTGGTGAAGGTGTTTGGGTCAGTATTCGATTAGATTCAACATTAAGACTGTATCATGCCCATACGTATCAACATTTACAAGATGTTGATATCGAGCCTTATGTTAGTAAAATGTTAGGAACAGGAAAATTAGGATTTTCCTTTGTAAGAATTACAGCTCTACTGATTTCATCTAACAGACTTTGGATAGGTACAGGGAATGGTGTTATTATTTCCGTTCCTTTATCTGAAAGTAATAAAATTATTTATTTTGTATTATTTTTATTCTTAAATAGTAGTTAAATTTTACATTTATTAATTTAAGGTGCAGGAGGTTCAATGGCTGTGTCACGTGTTCAAACGGGTAGTGGAAAAGGTGATGCTCCTGGCGTTGGTGTCAGAGTTTTTGCTTCTGATCATGGTATAACTCCAGGCAGTTTTGTTCCATATTGTAGCATGGCTCACGCACAACTTAGTTTTCATGGTCACAGAGATGCAGTAAAAATGTTTGTTGCTGTACCAGGTATAAATTAATTAACAAATCCAATAACAAATTCGATAGCTGTAAAATGTTTAATTCTTGGATTTCAGGTCATGGTGGTCAAAGTGCAGCTTCAGATAAATCGCAGCCAGCAATGCTTGTTTTATCTGGAGGTGAAGGATACATTGATTTCAGAGTTGGTAAGTCTTACGATAATATACTTCATTTTAATATGAATAAACATAAACAGACGGTTGAATTTTCCATAAAAACTGCTGTAAAAATAAACAATTTAAACTTTCTTTTTGACTTACTTATAATTTCAGCGGATGAAGCTGAGGATGAGAGTGACGTGGCAACACATCTAATTGTATGGCAATTAGTCAGGTATGCCCCCAGAGAGTACCGGGATGCACCTGAGCCTGCTCTATATTTATTATACATACATTTGTTAAATAACCAAAAGACCTATTTAGAAGAAAAAAAAATTAAAAATTAATCTTTTCAATGTAGAAGTAACTTATATAATGGTTGGAGACATTTAAAAAAGATTGTTTGTAAATAAGGGTTTTTTTATGTTATTATAAATAATATCCTTTTTTAGAAATTTATATATTTATTTCTATTTCTTAATAGTTAAAAATAAGTTTGTTTCAATAATTAAGAATTATTGAAAGATGTTTAATTAACTGATTTGAGTTTAAAAAATGAAAACAATTCTATGTAATAGATTTAATAATTTATTGAAAAGATTGATTTATTTTTACTAATAAAATGGAAAACAAAATAACATTTGTATAGATGTAAATGGGAATCGCACAAGAAACTAACATTTTGCTTTCTATTAATGCTTGAATTTACATAAATATAACTCATATAACACTTAACCAACTAATGTTAACTAAATGCATTCTATATTCATCTTTCATTGAGGAATTCTTTTTTTTTTTAAATACTTTTAGATTATGAGAATTAATTTTTTCATTTTCTTTGCTCTCTGGGGGCTGGATTTTAAAACAAAAACTACTGTCTTTAGAAAATTTTTTGTATTTATGAAATTAAGGTTGTTTGAGGATCCGAGTTTGATTCTCCGAGATGATAATTTTTGTTGAAGGTATTTTCAGAATAATGTTTAATGCATTTATTGATGTTGGAGAACATATTCGTTTTCATTGTCTATGTGAAGTGCCTTGTGAAAGTGCTTTCGAGCTCGTTAAAGTAAAAACATATATAAATAATTTGAAATTTTATATAATAAAAAGTATATTAAGACTATCTTTCAGTGTTTAGATAACAATTTAAAAACTAATTAAAAATATGTTTTTATAATGATAAAACCATAAACTATTATACATTGATATTATTATTGTTTTAAACGACAATAAAAATTTTATAGGTGACGGTGAAGATACAGATGAAGGAATTGACCGGACAACTGCATCAACACTATCTAATTCTGAAGAACAAGGTGAACAAAGCCATTTAATAGTGTGGCAAGTGCAATGTCCAATATCTATAACAAATGCCTAGTCTTTTTGGATGAATGAGTTCCTTCATAAGGTGCCTGGCCTAGCTTCGTCCATTAGAAACGATTCATTGGCATTAAAACATTTAAGCCAGACTGTGGATAGCATCACCACTTTTCAGTAAATAAGTTAATTGCCAAATTAAAAAAGGCTTGTGCTTTAGAGGGAATTGTAATACTAAAAGCGTTAACAGAGCGGCAAACAGGTTGTTGTCTATTTGTTAACTTAACAATTAAAAAAAATGTAATTAACTCATAGTCGGTTAACAAACACGATTATAATTATTGCTGTTCTTTTGTACCTCCATCTCTTATATACGTTGATACGTATTAATTAATCAAATATATTTTAACCTTTAGGATGCCGTATGGTCACTACAGTGACCAAGAATATATATTAATGTATTAATGTATATACATTATAGATAAGGCAATATTTGTGAACACAAGTCACTTTTATCTTCATAAGTTTTTTATATAAAATGATACAAAATGATTTAAACAACGATATAGAAGTATATTTAAAGTAAGCAGTGATCTTGTATGATGCTCTGTATTGAGATAGTACATTAGCATAATGTTACAAAAAAATTTTTTATCTATTTTGATTGAATGCTTATTCTAGTTATTCGAAAAACAACTGTATAAATTTTATCAGAAAACTATGAATTTTCATATTCAAAAACGTGGCCGCTTAAAGGTTAAAATATTTACATAATAAAATCGTAAACATTTTGGGAGGATACAAATTTTAAAAATCATTTATATAAATTGTTGCATTTCTTATATTTATGCACTGCTTCATAAGTGTATATTTTGCGTGAATAGATTTCTGAAAATTTATTTATATATATCCTTATCAGTCTGTACAAACATGTATAAGGTTCTTTATCAATGAATATTAAATATATGCATCCAGTCACTGTTTGCTTTAGAACTATACTAAGTTAAGATTACATCATTCAATAATATATATATATATATATATATATATATATATATATATATATATATATATATATATATATATATATATGTTAAAGATACTATTTTCGTTTATATTTATTTAACAAAATCGTAATTGTATTATGAATAAATGATTCTTTCATTCAATTAGTAAAAAGAACAATTACTTGAATTGTGTAAATATGCAATGTTAATATTAGGTAAAGAATATTTGTTATGTTATTCCATTTTTTATTTAAAAAAAAAGTTAAAAATTGAAGCAGTTTTTTTTACTCCATTGAGTAAATTCTATATTTGAATCTTCTACCAAAGACACAGAATGAATATAATAATACTTATGTGAAGAAAAAAATTATTTGTATAATAAATTTTGAAATCTTTTGACTAGTATGCATTATATTCCAATCAGTGTATTTTATTTATTTTTATCATTATTATAAAATGTTTGAAAATTATAACTATAAACTATTTTTCACAATTAAGATTTAAAATATTAATTTGCTTAGTTCAAAAATTTATACAAATATATATATATAATAATAATAATACCACTGATATGTATATTCGACATATATAACTATGACAAAGAGCAAAAGAGAGAGAGAGAGAGAGAGAGAAAGAGTGAAAGAGTGAGAGAAAGAGTGAAAGAGTGAGAGAAAGAGTGAAAGAGTGAGAGAAAGAGAGAGAGAGAGAGAGAGAGAGAGAGAGAGAGAGAGAGAGAGAGAGAGAGAGAGAGAGAGAGAGAGAGAGAGAGTGAGACAGAGAAGCAGTTATTTACTTTTCCAACTAATTATTTATTTGGGTGGACTTTTTAAATTGAGATCTAGAAATGATAAAATATAATAATTATATGAAGCATTTTAAGAATCGATTTTTTTTAAATACTAAAATAATTATAATATATTTCATAATATTATATATTAATAAATTAATAGAATCCTTATATGATTCAAATTTTTTTATTTCAAACATTTATCAATTTGTATTTATTCATTTTATTTATTTAATTATTATTTTAATTGTCTTTTTTAATCAGCCTATGAAACCCCTATTTTAGAAATTATTAGTTGAACTAAGCTTGTTTTACGTCATTGAAAAAACTGATATAGAGTTTATAAAATGTCTTTAATAAAATTCGCTATGGTGTGAAATAAAATTCGGAAACATAAATAAACTGATGCGTTTACCGCCCAAAGCAAGAACTCTACTTTTAATAAATTTATATAATGAGACTATGTTTACTTTGCTTTTGTATTAATTTTGAGTACACATAAACAGATGTAAGCATTTAATATTCTTTATTTATATGATGGTTATTTGATGATAAAAAGCATTTTTAATTTGAAAACTATAAATACTAAAAAATACAATAAATCATCTTAAAAAGTATGCATGGATCCAAATGTTGAAATAAATATATTAATAGAATTTTGTAGTAATATTTTTACTAAAATATATTAAGCATGTACTTAATTTTGAATTACAATATACAAATAAGGTGTAACACATATTAAAAAAAAGTTTTGTATAGTTTAAAAAATTTAATATATTTTAATTTTTTTATACGTTTATTTAATACTTAATATTCATATTTTTTATACAGATTAGAATATTGATAAGAATGTTATATGTATGCATCAGAAGCTATAAAGTAGGCAGACCTAAATCACAGATCATATTTATCCAAGGCAGAGAAATTGTGTTTTCTTTTGCACGTACAAAATCAAAAGTATTACCAAAATTTCGGTATTTATTTCATTGTTTTTTTACCTGTATTTAAGATTCTACAGAATTTTTTATATTGATGTAATTTATCTTATTTTTAAAATTATATTTATTGCTTGGCTCATAAATACTTCAATTATAGATTTTGTTCATTTGCAACATTGTTCTCTTAAGTGAAAGAAAGAATAGTTTTATTAACTGGATCGAAATTTCTTCTAATATAGACAATAAATTTACTGCGATTGAATAATCAGACACATATTATTTTGATAATACTTCCGGAAAATTTGTAATAGTGGAGAATCGTACGGAGGTGTTTCGTCAGCCACCTTGGTTAGTAAAATTCGATATTTGCACAATTAAAAATTTACGCTTTATTCGGTTAAGCCAATTAAAGGATTACGAATTTTTATAACCAAATTTAAATCTTTTTTCAATTATTATAAATTATTATTATATAAATTTTCAGTAAAAATACTTATGCCTATTATAATAGTATGTTTTTTCTAATTTAGTTTTAAATTTATTTTATATGCTTCACCTTAACTATTTCGGAGAATATAATACATAATTTAATTATAATTTTGATAAAGACGATTAAGTAATTAACATTAACATTTTTAATAATATTTTATGTTTATTTAAAATATAATAGTTATTTTCACACAATAAAGTAAATAAAAACGAAAAATTATTTCGAGAATAAAAAATTATATATATTATATATATATATATATATATTTATTTATTTATTTATTTATTTATTATGGATTATAAAAACTAATCGAAGTGGCCATAATTTCTTGAATAATTTATTGATATTACTTATCATGCTTACTTTATAAGATCGTAATATTAATAATACTTACAAATACTAATAAAACTTACAAATACTAGTATCCCCTGGTGATTGACAACATAATTCTGACCAAAATCTGGAAAATAGTGTTTTGGTAAATTTTCTTATCTTTTATAATTTTATTGATGTTTAATTTTATTACTACTGTTAAAAATGTTTATAAATTAAAACATTTTTCAAAATATATATTGCTTCTTTAAATTTTGATTTTAAACATTTTTTATTTAAAGAAAATTATAATAATAATAAAGTAAATATTTTATTTTAATTTTATAAAGATTTTTTAAAAATAATTTAATAATTTCATCAACAAACACAAAAAATTCTTATAACGTTGCATAAAACCAATATTGAATTACAAGAAATTAATAAATTAGTTACTAGTCACTATGTCTACATATTATATAACAAAAAATTCAATCGTTTTAATCTATTTTTCAGAATTCATTACAAAGAATATAAAAGAAATATTAAAAAATTTATAATACTTGAAAGATTTTCTAAGGTTGTAAACGATTTATAAATTTTGTTTTTACATTTAAATTAATATAATGAATAACTTTTAAGTTTCAATAAAAAAATCCAATAGTTTTTTTCATAATAAAAACAGGTTTCTTTCTATTAAAAAAATATAAAATTATATAATCAAATGCATAAGCAAATACTAAGGTTCTAAGGCCTTATGGTACAAATGATCTATTTTGTTTTTATTGAAAAAAAATTTCATTTAATTCAAGTAATAGTAATATCAATATTGTATATAATCAACACAAATTAATTATAATACATTGTAATAACAAAGCAGAAAGTATTTATTATATATTAAATAAAGCAGAAAATTACTGGATTGAATATATAAAGTAAATATTAAAATCTGTTAAAGTTAAAATTGTGAAAAAACATGGAATTATTTTTAAATCATTAAAAAAGTAATAAATTATAATAAATAATTTTTTTTCTCCGTATTTTAATCTTTGTGATATCTTATATTTTATCTGTTAATTCGTCAATTCGTGTCGACCATTTGTTTTTTGCCAGGTGCACCTTTACCTGTGGTAATAAGCCACACGATCTCCTATATATACATTACAATGAGTATTATTTATATTAATCTTGTAATATTTTTGATACATACTTTTTTGTAAATTAATTTTTCAACATTTCTAATTTCGAATTTCAATAGTCCGGTATCGACCGAATGGATTGTTACATCGTGTATTGCATCCCAAATACGATAAATATAGCTGTAATTTTTTTAATAATATATTTGAAAATAAATGAATTTTATTTGTTTATGTATACTCGCTTATGTAATATGAACAAATAGTAAACGTATTTTGTATCGTATTTTGTTGACAATAATTTAAAAAAAAATTTTTAATTATTTATGATTTGCACGATGCCTTTGGACGATTTTTACATAATCATAAGTATATACAATTGCAACGTAATTATATAGAATATATATTATTTGCTTGCAGTTACAAGTTCCCCACTCTATAAATAAATGTTTTAGTAAAATATCATATTAAATTATTATTCTTTTTTCATTCACGTACCATTATATTATTAAAACGTGAAAACAAATTAATAAACTTCAGGTGTCCACATCAGTTATGAATGTATTATATTTACTTTTTTGTTAATATGTGTGAAATGTAAATGTAATCAGCTGCAATCGGCTGCAATACGGAGCTGAAAATCTGCACTCTTATGCATATATATGCAGTCTTATAATACATGAATCAGAATCATTACATTTGTTTGTGCGAAGTAAAACTATATACATTAGGTCTCCCTCTCCTCTGATATGCCGATAATACGTCATACTTCACACATATTAAGCCTTTTAAGATTATTGTTAACGCGTCAGCCGTCGCGCAGCAGTAACAGTGTAACTACTCGAGCTATACATTATGCCGGTTTGAGCTTCAACCGCATCAAACGACAACTTTAATTTTTGACTCGGATCGTTTTCACTCTTCAATTATACACGATTATACCTGTTGACACGTACACGAGTTTATCAACATAACCACCATGATCAGAGATCCAGCAAGTAATCAACTCAATGAATATAAGAAAACGGTCAAGGTTAGTTATAGCCTAATAAAAATTTTCTTTTAGATATATTAGTCTGATTGAGAAAATATTTGATATTCTCTTTCGTTTTTTAATATTTTGAGCAAAATATAACGAATGACTTTATCATTGCTTGTTCTTTTGCATTTACGAACTTTATTAGAAACCTTAATTTTAATTTGAATGATACCTATATTATTTCTTTGAAACCAAAAATTTTAACTTTATAAATTTAAATAAAATAATATTGTTTTAATCAATAATGCAGTAACTTCTAAATATTATAAATACAGTATTATAAGTTGTACGTGCAATATGCATGTGTAGTATGCAATCACAGGGTCATATATCATTAGTAAAAAAGGATATTTTTTAACAAAGTACAAGAAACTATAATTTCACATAAATAATATATTTGAATATATTTTTGAATTCTGAAGATGTAGAACATATAAAAAAAATTATATAAAATCCACCTTGTGCGAACATTCGCAAAGAGGTTATCTTAACTTTACTTACGACCCCTGTAATTGTATGTAAAACCAATAAATAAATAGTTTGGTGGAGTATGAAAATAAATGATCTATATGTAAGTATCGGTAATCAAAAAATAATTCCATTATTTCTTTCCTTTTTTTTGGCAATGGAAACAATTTCGTACATTGCTTATACGTACATTTATAAGTGTATTTGAACATGATGCAAGTATGTAATTTTGAATTTTGATCAGGTAAAGTCAATCAAATAATTTGAAACCCACCTGAAATCAACATAGTGAATTTCTTTTAAATTTATAATGCAATTTAAAATATCCTATATTTATATATTATTTGTATTATATTATTTATGCCGATGTCGATCAGGATCGTCTTTATAAGCTGCGGGGCCCTAAGCCTGTGAAAGAATGGGTCTTGATTCTAAAAAAAGAATTTTTTTTGCAATAGATTATAAATGTCTTTCGATATTATGCATATTAATTTCAATTAAAAATGAACCTTACAAATGTATTGCTTGGAGAAAAACAAAGTTTTCTTATTATTAAATATACAAAAAAGTCAATGGAGACACATCTCAACATAGAGCCGAAAAGGGAGTTCATTACATAGTTTTTTATATGAAAATTCTTTATGATTTTTTTATTTAAATAAAATCACGTGATTTTAATTTATTGTATATAGAAGTAATGCAGAAATGCTGCACATTCAAAGAGATTTTTATTCCGTTTTATCTGATTAGCATTAATAAACATGCTGATTTTATTCAATGTTTTGATTATTGGCTTAATTGAACTGGCTGAGCCAGCTGAATGTAGTTTATATGTTACGAGTTCTTTACGTTACCTCAAACATTTTCTTTATTTTTGTTTGCTTTTTGTAAATACAAAAAGATGGCAAAATATTGTAGTTTCTTCTTGGACAGAAAAGTATTAAACTTTAAAATTAACTGAATCGCTTCAAGTAATGCACCGATGACTTAAAAATAGATACAATGATTTGCATTAAACATTTATTTTAAATTGACAGACTTTGCATATAACGTTGCCAAAATTCCCCCAGCTTAACAAAATATTTTTGGCAAAGTTTGGCTATAACTAAATTGAGAATCATTTCCATTATAACCAAACAATTAGAATAGTTTTAAATAGAAAATACCATAACACGCAAAAAGATGACGAGTATTTAAAAAACAACTGATAAAAAATTGAAAAAGTAAATAAAATAATACGAAAAATGTAAACGAATATACGGTAATAGATATAAAATTTGTTATTAAAATATAAAATACAATTATGTAAAAATAAAAAAACTAATACTAATATGAAATACGACAAAGAAAACCCCATCCAGATTTGCCAAAAAATCTAATTTATTAGTAATAGTAGGTAGAACGCTATACAAAAAAGTTTTTGATGGGCGATTATGGTCGATTATTTAAAATTTGACCGATACTTTTTCCGAAGAATCGATTATTTGTTCGAGTCTATTTACAAGTTGATTCTCGAAAATTGATACTTTTTGAACATGAAATTAAAACTCGGATGACATTTCAGAGTTCTACTATCTGCGTACTTACATGTACGATACAACACTTAGATCTTTGACCTTTTGAAAAGTATACGCATGCAGTTTTAATAGACCTAAAAATACTTTTACAAAAATTGTAAATGAGGTTAGAAAGTATTTCTAGATTATAAAATAATAATAAATGAATTTGCAACTTAGGATAATGTTTTTTAGTGAATTAATGTATTTGATAAAATTTCTGTAATAATTAGCTTTTTAAGAAAGATTGTTCAGAGGATTTTTTCTCGTTGTTTCAAAGAATTACTTAACTATTTCAAAAGAATCGAGTCTTTTTTTACTTTTGTAAATTAATCGATTTTGAAGTATTGATATTTTTAAGAATCGCCATAAAATGAACCTTATGCGTATAAAAACATAACATGAAAAGAATTCCATTTGTTTATTCCCAAGCTAAAGAATATCCTTTGCAATAACATTACGAAATCTATCTTGTTTAATATATAATGAAAACAAATTTACATAAAAAACTGTCTTCACAGTTGAATCGCAAATACGCATTTTTTGCATCACTGTCAAAGCTGAAATATACAGGTTCATGTAGTGCAGGTGACTGATTATAAAGAAAAATAGTACTATCCGACACGGAAAGTAGTTTGAAAGTTCTGAACTAAGCGACATGATAACCTCGATTTCGCCTCGGACATCATCTCGCTTGAGGCAGGAATGACAATTTTTTTTTCTTATAGTACATAATGAACTATTTTTTCTGTAGCGTATATTTTGTAGCATTTTTTTTTTATAGACAAACGTCTTTTCGTGGTCATCGTTAATGTGCGATATTTTCAACGGACATTATATATTTTTCACCAGGGATACTCTTCTTATTATTTTTATGAGTCAGTTTTTTCACATCAAATACCTATGTAGAATATTTCCCCTCGCTTTTTTTGTTTTTTTGTTGAAGCGTTTCTTTTCATTATCACTATTTGGATTGAATAGTTTTCCTAGAAACATTGGGGTGTTGAATCAGAAATGGATTGGTTTTTTAACGTCCTTATTAAAAAACGTAGTTATGGATAACTTACAGTATTCGGCTGATAAAAAATTAAGATATTTATTCGGCTGATAAATAATTTTAAATCTTAATTTTTCATTTCGACAAGTTTAATGTATTTTCATAATTAATAAATTGCAATATTATAACAAGAAATATTCACTTTATTTTATAGCTTACTATCAACTATATACTAAGTAGATAAACTAATTATATAATTCAGAAATACATAAAAATACATTTCGGATATATATATATATATATATATATATATATATATATATATATTGTTTTGCATTGTTAAAAGAAATTAGTAATTTCTCTTTTTTTAGTTTGTTATTAGAGTTTTTAATCTTATTATCGGTTTGGAGTTTCTTCGTGAATAAATTTGCTTAAACATAACTATTTAAATATTTAAAAAAAATTATTATCTTTTAATTCTAATAAAGTAATTGGTTTTTGTAGGTGAAAAATATGTTATGTTATTAAAATATATGGTATGGTACTATTAATTTGATTTATGTGATTAAAACTGCCGTTTAGCAAAATCCAGTAGAATTGAAAAATAAGGTTATAAATGAAATTCTAAAATGCTATTCTTGCGAAGGATAAAAAAACTTGAATAGAATAAGAAAGTTAATGATACAGAAAACAGCATTTGATAATTGTCATCAAATTTATATTATATAATTCAGCATTCAAAAATTCTGTTTATACGTATAGACTTATTGCAACGCTTTTGAACTAGATGTTCAATTACTTCCTGTACTGTAAAAATCCATTAAATCGACACATTAGATTTAGATGTGAAAGAGAGAAAAGGTTAATGTTTACAAGTTTAGTTTAAAAAGGAAGCATACAAGATACTAGTTTCTGAGAAAATTTTATCTGTATTAAGAGCAACGTGTTATCTTCAACAAGTAGTAATATCCGAATCATGTAAGACCAACATTAATTTTACTATTTTCCTAAATGAAAATACGAAAATGATGGAAAATTGATCATAATATATAAAAAAATTAAATAGTTTTAAGGTAATTTAAATAAATATTTAAATAAAAATCGATAGGCACAAAACACGAGAACTCGTAGAACCCCTCATAGGGACAGCTATTCATGGGCGTCCTTAAATATTTGTATATTCTTATTTTTTTAAGAATGTACTTATACTAGTTTTTATTGTCAGAGATAAGATACATAATAAATAAGATACATAATAAATAAATAAGTTAAACTTTTTTAAATTTGTTGTATAAATAAAATATATTTATATAAAACATTATCGATCGTTATCGATATATATATATATATATATATATATATATATATATATAATTAAAATTGTACTTATATCGACTATTGTAAACGAAATTGATAAATATTTTTATCGGTCTTGCAGCCTTTATATAATAATAGACTATACTAACATAGTGACAATCAGACAGTCCTTGTTTATAATTACTCCCGTAGAGTCTGAAATATAAATACTACTAGTAAAAGAAAATATAAATATTAGTATACCATTATTAGCAAGGTATAACGTTACTGTCCCCACCACCAAATTTACTGAATTTAGGTATCTGCTTATTCAGCGCTTCAAGCATGTTACAAAAATTTTGTATCATTTTGAGAAAACTATATTTTTTAATTAAGCCATAAAATTGTTGGATTAGGTAAAACAGCATTGATAAAGTATAAACATATTACATATGTTAATGAACAATACAATTAAAGCAAGCTTTAATTATAAAAGTTACTTCCGTATGAAATATCTTGATTTAACCTTGAGCATATATAATTACTTGTTCGGTATTGGCTCAACAGTTTTAATAAAGTTAGATATATTTTTTTTATACGAAATGATTTCTAATGTTAAAGGTATATAAATTTATGTATTATTAGAGTATTAATATATGCTTGCTTTGTAGTAACTAATTTAAGAAAGAGTACAAATTACACTATTCCTCAACTTACACTATATTATTATTCATTTTTGTTTTTATTATGCCAACGTCTTGGCTTTCCTAGAAAGCCCCCATCCTGTTTTTTATGAGTTTTATTAATAAAAATTATAAAACAACAACAATAAAAAGCGTGCCATTCACAATTTCAGACATAAATTGTATAAACGGTCTAAAACAACAGTGTGTCTTTGTTAATAGTAATAATTAAACTAAAATAATATATATTTGTTATAATTGTTCAAGAATAGAGATAATTTACGGAAAAAAAATCAATGATCGTCTAAATTCATGTTTATTAAATTTTTTAAAGTTGGAAATTTATTTTATAAAAAAGTCGTCTTTTTTATTTATTTTTGATAATTATATAAATAAGCAAGGGAATTTCCTTCTTATATGGGGAACTAAATGAAATTATAGATAACATAAAACACTTTTATCAGACGAGTTCTAAATATATTTATGAAATTTTGCACTGTTCAACACGTAAAGTATTTAAATAACAAACACAGTTTTATCATGCAAATTAAAAAATTATAAATTTTTAGCATATTATTTACGTCAATTAACCTAATATTTTATTATCGAGTCTGTCTTTGTAATTACTTGCAAATGGATTTACAGATTTGCACCAATGAGCAGGTTATATATATATATATATATATATATATATATATATATATATATATATATATATATATCGCGGTTTTTCAAGTATCACGAACTCAGTGATAGAAGGAGAAAAAATATTTTTCAAAGGTTGTTTATCGTGTACAGCTATTATTCTTATCTTGCATGTAAGTAATCGCTAATCAGTAATCCTCGTGAGTCTTTGTACTCTTTATGTACCTGTTCGAGTGTGCACTTAGCTATAATCTTAGACGGAATTACATTGATTCATATTACGAGTAAACATTTTTCCGATAAATATTGATTGAGTAGTACAGTGTTAATTGTTTTAAACAAATTTCTATTTATTTATTTGTTGCATGTTTGTCTTTAAATTGTTGCGTTGTTTCTTTTTAAATTTTAGACAATTAGTTTTATCATGATGCTAAATGAATTTTTTTTCACGAAGAAATTTCTATTTCTATAATATATTTCTAAGTCTTACAGATACATTATCAAACGTAGAAATTTGGATAAATCATAATAAATCTATGATTAATCAACACTGTAGTCTTCAGTATACAGATTTATTAATATAGACTTTCAAATGTCCATCAAATGCATTGTGCATGTAATATGCATCGATTTTACAATGTCAGTCAGTTGCGAATCAAAAATAATATATAAACGATCTTATTAACTTAAAAAAATAATTTTTTATTATTTTTACTTATACTTTAACATCGTTAATACATTACGCAATTGCTTTCGTATTAAAGAAAATACTGAAATCATTCTTTCATTGACAATATTAATGGAAGAGTCGTAAATCATTTGATAAATCATAATGAAACATTAATAAAGTACAATAAATGTAATTGAAGACACTGTGCTAGTTTCAGAAAAGAGTTACATTTAGTAGGAATTAAGGGCTGTTTTGGCGACCAAGCCAGCATCTGTGTTTGCCATAAATTTTATTGTACAACCCAGTATTTTGAATTGGCTTTATTTATTGCATTATTAATATTTCATTAATATTCCCACGACACTCTCAACTGCCCTCTGTACACAAACACAACTTCATATAGGTATTTTTTTCCAAATCTGCTTTTGTTTTGACGCACAAAACTATGGTGAAAATTTCTGAATCTGTTCTTATTAAATTTTAGCCATATATTTGTAAGGTATCAATATGCCCGAAACTAAATCTCATCTTAAAATTTTAATGTTTATTATATATTTTTATCCCAAAACTGTTCTTGAAAAATGGAAAAAACGTATTCAGCACTCACTAGATCGAAAGGTTTGCGTAAAAATGGTTCATTTCGATTTTGAGAACTATTAAGATTATACTGAATCTAAATTTTTTCAAATTTTGGTGCTTAAGGGAATTTTTTCTAAAAAAATTTTCTACTATTGGCAACTTTCTTCTCGAAACTATATGGATTATACAGGTTTACGTCAACAAGAAATATATTTGAAGTGATATATCCTTAAATTTATTCTAAAATTGTTTTTAAAATTATTTCAAACTTATAAATACTAAATTGACTATCACTACTACTTGACCTATTTAATTTCCGTTGTATATTAAATAAAAAGTAAGTGAATTTTTGAATTTCCTGTATTCAATAGAGACAGAACATAGTTAATAGAAGAAATTGATATTTCTATTTGTAGATACTGAATTGATCGATTGGATACATTAAAAAACTTTATTTGATTACTCGATTATTTTTGTGCTATCCCACAAACGCAAAAAAATATAAGTTAATTGTAGGGTATATAGCACTGTTCGTGAGGCTTTTGTTCGTGATTATGCTATTTATGCTTTTATTGTTGATATTTAACAAAATGATAAAAAGTTTTTAATGCCTAGTATTTATAATGTTGGCGAAAAAGAATATATATATATATATATATATATATATATATATATATATATATATATATAAACATACTTTAACCAATATACTTAAAATAATATACTTAAAAATATACGTTCATGAAACTATCCAAGTCTTATTTTCCATTTAATTAATTTAGAATTTGAAATGTTAATCGCATTCGCAAAGTGGACAGTGAATCTAAAATCAACAAGATATAAAAAATATATAAAATATGTAATTTTAATGCTTTTTTTTTTTAAGAAAAATCTGTTTTTGTCGTGTTTTCTATTAGTTTAATGAAAATAATGATTATTTAATCTCGTTGATTCAAATGGATGGATTTTGTTTTAGCAAATTAACCTTGCAAAATAAATTTGAGCAAAATTTAGTCTTTAAGGTAATGTACATGGGGATATCAAAAACAAACACCTTCGAGACAAAACGAGTTTAAAGTTTCTAAAATGCGGGTATGCAAAGTGCTCCTAGATAAGCAATTGTCACTAGGGCTATAAACCTATTTTGCACAATTTTGAATTGTATTTTTAAAACTTGTATACGCGATATTCACGAACCTGTGAATTACTTTCTTATGCAAAATAAAAAATCTATTTTGTTTCAGCTTCACATGCATTTTTCTCTTTAACGAAGAATCAGCTCAATTTTTAGTTATATAGTCCTAATGAATAAATATATTTTTATTTAGATTTTTTTTTATTTAGTCCTACTACGCTAATCTATCAAATTGTTGTCAATTAATAATAATAATAATAGAAAGAACAACAACAACAACTATAACAAGAACAGTAAGCTGTTCTAAAATTTAAAAATAGATTAGATAATTGAATTTACATCTACATTGAGGTCTCAGATATTGAGGTAGCTTACGTAATACATTTGGACATTTCGATGCAACTATATCTACGCTTGATAGTGCTTTGTATGATATAATATCATAATTACTGCTTTTACGAAAAATACTGTACCTCGCATTTCATAAATGCCTGTATATAGAAAAGAAAACATGGATATATATTAAAATAGAAACAATTTCAATTAGAGAAAATATTAATCTGAAAGTCAACATCAGGATATTAGACAATTTTAAATGTTAATTAAAATATATAATGTGTAAATAAAAACTGTCAAAATATTGCTAGTAACAGGTTTATTAACGTTCTCATCGACTGATTTCATTATTGGTTATTTGATTTATAGAAATTACCAATCGCCGATAAATTCATTTGAAAATCATTTTAGTACCCTTCTTATTTTTGATTTCGTTAATTATTATGAAAACATTTAAAGTTCGATCTTTTAATAAATATACGACTATTATATTTAAAACTAAATGCTTCATTTAACAAAATATAGACTTAAAATATACTCTATATTTTCTACTTTTCTTGATTTTCATAAACAAATGAATTTCGAATAGATTCTGTCCGCTATAAATTTGATTATCATTAATGTTCTATAACAAATCCAGAAAACTATATATTAAAATATAATAAGCATAAGACTACAGTTTCTTCGTACGTAGAGAGACGACGAGTTTATAAATCGATGATTTTCTGATCGTCTTTCAGACCTTGCCAAATTAACATAAGCCAATTGAAAAAAAACGCATCGTAGACCTTCGCCTTTAATTAGTACTATTACCAAAAACGCATATTAATAGAGTGAGGTCAAATCATAATAAAAAGATTATATATTTTTTTCATTCAAATTTTTTTCATTATTTTTGTCGAGAGAGAGAGAGAGAGAGAGAGAGAGAGAGAGAGAGAGCGAGAGAGAGAGAGAGAGAGAGAGAGAGAGAGAGAGAGAGAGAGAGAGAGACAGACAGACAGAGAGACTTTTATTTATCGAAGATCTCAAGATCTTATCTGGTGATAGCACAAAATTTATCAAAAAAAGTGAAAAAAATAAAAGTACAAAAAACAAATATTAAAAACAATATGAAGTAACAATGATTTACGCAACTTATTATGTTACATTCTAATGATGAAATGTATATTCCAGTATTAAAGTACCCTGTACAAAAATATGATTACACCCCTTGTCAGAGGGGCGCTAATTTATTAAATCGAGGACATGGAGATAAACTTCGCTAAGAAGCATTTTTTATTCAAAAAAGGAGAATCGCTTCAAAAGAGAATTTATATAGTATTCAGTTGGTATTATAGCTTCAGTCCAGATAGATTATGATGCCACAATTTTATATGTATTTCTCGTTCGAAACGTTTTCGGAGATTCATTCTTATTCATAGAAATCAAATGAGTACGGATATCTGTATAACTACAGTGAATTCAAGCTGTTAAATAATGCTACGCTTTTACATTGTTATTGTCTTAGACGAAGTTTTACATGCAAAAAGAGCAAAAAAAGATTTTTTTCTAGTCCATGAGATAGATCTTTCGAACTTAGCCTATTCGCTTCCCAGCGAGTATTGCTGAATTTTTAAGAGTAAATGATGGTTACGCGAGCGACTCAGAGATGCACTAAAACGATTGCACAATCTAACTAAAATACCAAGCAGAGTCGATGATTTTATAGTTGACTTACCTGCATCATAAAGTACAAGATTGAAACTGTGAGAGACACAAGGCAAAAGAATACTAATAGCGAATTCATATATAACGTATGTTTTTTCATTTCATATACAATTAATTGCAATAACGTCGGCGTCTGCGAATTATTGCAGCTAAGATTATTTTTTTCTTATACACTGCACATATAACTAGACAAAGCCTTTATAAGTGGAATCTGATACAGGATAAAATTTGAAAAAACTTTCAGAAATCGCAATGTTCGATTTTGATAACGTTACGTATCTAATCGTTAAGGACAATTGCTTTATACAGCTAATATCGGATGGGACGTCAGCTACAACTGAAGCGTATGTTGCTCCTTGAATTTTAATAATTATTTGTTAAAGAACTTCTTTAGCCATTAAAACTAGGAATTAATTTACAATATTTTTCCACATTAGTAATAAATTCTTCTTTTAGAATATGATTGCTTGATGTTTTTGCATTATAGGATCCAATTTTTTCAAGTAATTGAATAAAGCTGAAGTATTTTCTATTATTAGCCATATATAATTTATCGCAAGAGTCTCATATCGCTACATTCTTGGACGTATTAGCACTAGTATCCAGCGTATTATCTTCTTCAAACGTAGTAATTGTTCAGCTTTGTCAATAGTTCTTTTAGTTTTATAACTTAATATTGAAGGTAAATTTAAATTTACTTTTTTTAAATTTATTTCTTCCATTTTAGAAATTACGTATTTTACCAGGCTCGCCTGCCTTCCGATCTTCTGAATTTCCATTTCTTACAAAGCCCTTTCATTTTGTTTCTGCACCTGATAATTTGTTCAGCTTTCTTGAAAATATCTAACATCTATCTTTCAATACCTTGATATATTGTTTCTTCATATATTTAAAGAAGCAGACTGTACGAGCCTACAAATTAAAGCCAACAAAGACTATAAAAATGAGGTGGATCCGTCAAATCTCAGTTAGTTACTTATGGCCGAGAGTAGGAAGTAAAGAAAGAATATCAACACTACTAAGTAGTCAGATATCGAACTAAAGTTTTACAGATCTAAAATACAAATAAAATCAGCACTCGTAGAACTCTATCTAGTGGTCTAACCACAACTAATATTTAACATTGTTTTTAATTTACAAAGCATTGATTGAAAGTCGATTATAATTTTCCATCTTCCTCAAGCTGAATAAATGAACTTTGTCTTCGAATTAAAAACTCATTGGCACCTATAGAGATTTAAATAAATTGTTCTGAAAGAAATTAAATTTAACTAGGAAAGAATAGTACATTAAGTACCAAAGAATCTAAATTCATAATATAATAAATATAATCTATAACTAAGAACCAATATAATATGCACGTTTCGCCTTAGGTCACCACCTGTTGGGTTAATCGGTAAGACGATTATTGATGCTTTCCTCTAGATATAGACGGATATAAACAATGATATACTTATGATTTAGACTAGACTATTTTATTTGCGAATCAATAATAATTAAAAAATATTTCTTATCACATATATCATAGAAATTTATATTATATATATATATATATATATATATATATATATATATATATATATATATATAGATATATATATAAATCTCAGATACCTCATTCAGACCCTAGAGATTGAAATTTTATTGGTATATATCTCTTCTTGCAATATTATATTGATTTAAAAAAGAATTTTACCGTCAAGTACCTCTTAAGGGGGTGAAAGATGTTTTTTTTACATTTTCATTTCAAAAACAATAGTTTTATAAACTCAATTATTGAGGAAAAATAATGCTTTATATTATGTCACAGTAGAAGTTAGTCTTGTAAGAAAAAGCAAGAAACAGCAAAAAGTAACAGAACATGAATCTGTTCCATTTATATTAATATGCAATAAAAATGTTGAATACGCATGCAGTCAAAAGTTTTATCGAGAATTAAATTTATGTACTCCTTGAACACTATTACAACTAAGTATATAAGGGGCATTACAAAATAAATTAAGGCGAAGGACAAGTATTAGTTTATCAAGTTGGAAGGTAATTGCTGAGATAAATGGGTAGATAGAACGAATATATGCATACATTTATTACTATATTTACGATCTAGCAATGAGAGAAAGTTAGAGAAATTTTATTATTTTTAAATGACAGAAATCCTTTTTTATATCCTACAAACACGAAAAATAATGCTATAACGAAAAATTAAGCTTTTGTAAAGTTTAAAAAAACATATCTAACAAATCGTCTACTTCTTTTATAATATAATACTCATGTGTATTTAAGCTTGTTTAAGTATTTGTAACGTAAGCGTCAAACATGAAGTCCTTTATGACTCAATTCGCTTACAAGAATTAAACAAGTGAATAGGGTTATATAAATTATTGTATGCAAATGCATGGATTGTTCAAGATTCTGTAATGATATTTATTAAAGTCATGGGTAAGAATATTAAGGTTTGAAGAACATGCATTGTTACGTAAACTATAATCGGTTAAAAATATTTTTATTTGTTCTTCGTAACAAAATCTCGCTGATAAATTTGGATTTTATTAGTTTTTTTATTTATTTTTGTAATTTTTATTATACATTATTTTGAATCGTAAATAAAATTTTACAATGACTGTCGTAAATAAATTTTGTAATTTAGGGCGATCCTCCCACGCTTACAACTGGATCTGGAATACCGATTGCAGAGAAAAATGCGTCGTTAACGGTTGGAAGCCGCGGTCCGACTCTGTTACAAGATTCGGTATTTATCGATGAGATAACACATTTCGACAGAGAAAGAATACCAGAGAGGGTCGTACACGCTAGGGGATCTGGTAAATATTTTTAATTTTCGATTTTACTTATAGATCTATAATTTCTTCTATTTTTTTTTTGTTTGTTTTTAAGAAATACTCATTTCAAATATTTAAAAAGATTTTAAGTGCTATACCAATAATTCCTTTTACTAATATTTGAATCCATATTTAAGCGTATTTTAAAACTAGTTATGATAATATGCATTTGTCTCGCAGGGGCTCACGGCTACTTTGAAGTGACGCACGACATAACCAAATATACAGTAGCAAAGATTTTTGAGAAAATTGGAAAAAGAACTCCACTTTTTGTACGTTTCTCCACTGTCGGCGGGGAAAGCGGTTCTGCGGAAACTGTCAGGTAGGTAAGATATTCGCTCTCATGCGGGTACTGCAGTGATTGTTCCTTACCGCTGTTGCGCCGAGTTGCTTAATATAGCTATTGTTGATCGTTTAACCGGTAGATGCTCAGCGGATGTTACTCAATCGTTTAATTCTTCCATTGCAGAGACCCGCGTGGATTTGCGGTCAAGTTTTACACGGACGAAGGTGTTTGGGATCTCGTGGGAAACAATACGCCAATATTTTTCATCAAGGATGCTATGCTTTTTCCAAGCTTCATTCATACACAAAAGAGAAATCCCGTGACGCATCTTAAGGTGATTACTTTCTCATTAAACTTATAATCCCATGCTCCCGCTCATTTGACAATATCGTTTCGACGCAGGATGCGGACATGTTTTGGGATTTTATCACGCTGCGCCCCGAATCAACCCATCAAGTCACATTCCTTTTTAGCGACAGAGGCATTCCCGACGGTTATCGACACATGAATGGTTATGGATCGCACACTTTTGAACTGTACAATGCTAAGAATGAGAAATTCTACTGCAAATTCCACTATAAGGTAAATTTCTCCTTGTTAAGTCGTTCGTGCGCTCCTTTTGTCAATTTTTTTTTTTTTTTTTTTTTTACATTTATATTTTGAATTTCAGACTGATCAAGGAATTAAGAATTTATCCGCGAAGCAAGCCGAAGCTTTAAGTGCTAGTGATCCCGATTACAGTACTCGCGATTTGTATAATGCTATAGCAACTGAAAAATTCCCTACATGGACATTCTACATTCAAGTGATGACACCGAGTCAAGCTGAATCTTTTAAATATAATCCCTTCGACGTTACGAAGGTGAGTATAGATAAGATTTTGCGCACATTGAACTAAATTTAAAATAAGAATATTTTTGCTTTTCGTTAATCTAAAAATTAGAAATTAAAATAAAGGATATAGAAAGTACAAAATTTATATTAATTTTGCAGTGTGTTCGTTTCTTGAAACGAATACGTCAAAAGCACACAGAAGTTTACTTCTAAAGTATAATATTATAATAATATATTACTATAATAATGTTAAAATTTCATTTAAATTATTGCATAATACGTATGTTATCGTGAAAGAAAAATTACCACCAGTAAGTCTTACCAACGATTGCATTATAGGTTTGGTCGCACAAAGATTTTCCTTTGATACCAGTCGGTAAAATAGTACTCAACCGAAATCCTGAAAATTATTTCGCCGAGGTCGAGCAGTCAGCATTTAATCCGGCTAATATAGTTCCTGGCATAGGACCGAGCCCCGACAAATTATTGCAAGGACGTCTCTTTTCTTACGGCGATACTCATAGACATCGGTTAGGACCGAATTATCTGCAATTACCCATCAATTGTCCTTATAAGGTTTGGCTTAATTTATATTATTATCAATGATTTCTGTGTTTGTTTATATTTTATTTGAAAATCAATATCATGAATTCAACATTTAAGTTTACCTATGGTTCTTTTAGATGACTTTATACTTTTTAAAATTACCTGCTTTGTACATAAATGTTTATATTTATAACAAATCAAAGTAAATGATCTAAATTAAATTTTAGAGTCGATTAAATAAGACAATATTTATTATTATTTATTTATTCAAATCAGTGTTATGGAGGGAATAAAATTAGAAGAATAGAAAAAGAGGTAATTTTATAGAAAGTTTGATTACGGGTTTTCAATTCAGGCTCTGAAGAAGAGCCGGAACGTGCTCGAAACGTCGGAGTTTATGGATGCGAGCTATAAATGAACATTTCTGAGAATGGGTGCAATCAGATTGTCCTTTGCTAACAATATTTCATTAACATTTACGTTTATCGTTTGATTTTTAGTTTTGTTTTTGTGTCTTTTATATCTACGAGGGGGATTGTAGATAAGAGCATTGTGAATGTGATTACAATTGATAATATTATTAATAATATTAGTTTGTAAAAATACAATAATATAGTTTGTAAAAAGTCTATAAGAGTGATAAATATTTATTGATTTTATTTTGTACAAATATAAAATATTTTATTAAGTTAAAATGTTTTCTTTTGTACGCTTCGTATGTGATTTATTATTTTAACGCATTAAAAAATTTCGTATTTAGGTGAAAAATTCGTGCAAATATATCATTCTTTATAACATATCTTTACTACATAAACCTATTATGATTTTCATACTTGTATCGTTAGAATTTTAAAAAGATGTAAAAAAGTTCTGCATTTTATAATTTTTTTATATTTCTTTTCTTTCTACAAGTATTCTTAAATTATACAACTCAAAGCGTATAATTTATCGTTCTGATATGCCTTAATATAAAGTAGATGTTATGTCTAAAAAAATTGCTCAATATACGACTTTAAAATTAATATGAGATATTAAAATCTTATTTTTTACCGTTTCTTAAGCAATGATTATTAATAATATTTTTCAAATATTTAAGCTTTTTAAATTACAGTACCAAGAAAATAAGATGTATACATCGATAACTTTTAATTAAGTCGTTCTTTCTAACGGCGTTAGAATGCAAAATTTATTACGAATAGAAAAATATCATTTTCACTACCAAAAATCATTATATTGCTCTTGATTTAAAGCACATAATATTTTCAATTTCAAATCTTTTTAGAATGATTTTTGCCAATAAAACTAATTGTATTCTATTCATAATATAACAGTTATTTTTTATTCATAAGAAATTATACAAACTACTGTTCTTGTCAATTATTTAGGTCGTTACAATTAGTAAGATTAGATATAACTGCTTTACTTGGTAAATAAACTAACTTCATAAAACAGCAAGTGTAGAAAAATTGCAAAACAGCATACTGAAGTATATTGTTGCTTATTCAAAGGCTGAAAAAAGTTTATGATTTACTGCTAGTTTGGTTTTTTTTTTCAATTCCTTCCAGTAAAGGATCAAGTATTCTTTATGTATTTATTAAAATCACTTTTCAAAATTGAAAATTCTTCGACCTCGTTATTCCAGTTTTCCAAAGCAGCCTTAAACTGACATCGCTATCTGACATTGTGACGTTTGCATCGTGTGCCTATCTCCCCGACCCCTCGCTCATGCTCTCTCCTCCCCTTTTTCATCTTTTACTTAAGCAAGAAAAGTTGGTTGACCCACATTCCTCCTCGCGACATTTACGCCGACATATATTATATATTCTTAGAGGCACGCCATTCCCATTAAGGGCGCTAAAAGTGAACGAAAAGCATCTGTATATATTGTATACAATCTCTTTCAGCCTCTAGCTCAGCCTCACTGCCAACCTTTTTTTTGTTTATCTCGCTCTCCTTGTTTGCTTTATCTCTCTCTCTCTCTCTCTCTTTCTCAGATACTAAGAGACAATGTTTTATCGCAGTATTATTATACAAAATCATGTGTACGCACCTCCCTGAGTATATGGAATGTATTTTCTCTAGGTATTTTCCTAGGGATTCTTTGACAGATATGGCAAAAGCAATTGAACATCTTTTTACGCATAACGAGGATGGCAAAGGGTTCTTTCAGGCTCAAAATGTATATTTTTAGTATATCCTTCCTAATGATCATCGCAATCTCTCCTTTGTTTAGTTGAAAGCAGCAGTTAAGAAGTATCTCTTTAAACTCGATTGATGTGTCAAATTCTATATTCAATTTCGTTCGTTTTTTCTATAATATTTACGATTAACAGAATTTTCGCTAAACACTTGGTGAAACACGTTTGAATATTATATAAAATAATAAAATAGACACTTGGTTAGTTTCACAAAATTATTTTATTCAATCGACAGCTGTTTCGGCGGTTAAGCCATTTTCAAGATCATATACTAAATATTTATTTATTTTTCCTAATCATATACTATAATATTTATTTTTAATAATGTAAACACTAATAAATACGTTATAGTATTTATTGTACTCTATTTAGTTTAATTCTAAATTGTACTGTTACTGGAAATATCGACTGTTATTGAATTAAATTAATAAATATTTTTACCGATCTTACAGACTTTATAAAATTATGTACTTTGGTAATATAATGCTAGTCAGACTGTCTTGGATTATAATTACCTCCGTAGAATCTGAAATACTATGTTAGTAAAGGACTAACTGATTGCCACGCACCAGCTAAATTTACCTTTGATATTGTCCGACTAAACTGTATTTACTTTTATTTTGTGACGAAGTATGATTACGAGACTTACCAATTATACTTCTGCGATTTGTAATTAATTATAATTAGAATTTATTGTATCTAAATGTTTTTTTCTTCAATATTTACTTTGGAAGAATTGGTAAAAATAAATGCTCATCTATCTATCGATCTGTTTCTATCTATCTCTCTCTCTTTTTCTCTCACAGCTAATGTCCACGATGAAGTGCAATTATCAGCGCGACGGCTTCATGACGATCAACAGCCAGGGCGGCGCGCCGAACTACTATCCGAACAGCTTCTGCGGGCCCGCGGTCGATCCGGAGGTGAGGCCGCCCAGCTTCCACCTGAGCGGCGACGTGGATCGCTTCGAGCCGCCGCGCTCCGACGACTACACCCAGGTGACCGACTTCTATTGCAACGTGCTGGACGCCGAGGCGAGGACCAGGCTCGTCGAAAATCTCGTCGGCCACCTGAAGGACGCGTCGAACTTCATCGCCGAGCGGGCGGTCAGGAACTTCAGCAACGTCGACGTCGACCTCGGCAGGAGGCTGGCCGATGGTCTGCGCAAGGCCGGCCTGCAGATCAGCGCGAACGGCTTAACGGCCAGCTTTTGAGCAGGGGGCTTTTTTTGAGCTCGCACCGTGTTATACGTTATACGAATTAACTTAATCAAATTGTTATTTATATAAAGTTATGTGCACATAGTTTTTTTTTCTTTTTAATTAAATATATATATATATGTATATTTATGTTGTATATTTTATGCGAGGGCAAAATAAATATTTTCTATACATATTAATGATTTTTATGCTTCAATGGGTATGGATTTTTTTTTATATATACTTTTCAGAGCATTTGAAATGCTAAAAAATGTGAAGCAATCGATAAATTTGCTCGTTTAATCGAACGAAATGTATAACATACAGCCGGAATTCATTTTAAATAAATTATTTGTATTTTTAGCAAAATATTTCTCTTTTAATATTCGCACGACGTTCAAATTATTTAATAATTTCAAGAGTATACATCAACAGCAGCATTTCTTAAAACTTATTGTTCTTAGTACTCTTAGCCACTGACAAGGAAAACGTTTCACCTTTAGATGTTGGATTTTAAGGAAATTTATTCACATTGATTCTTATGTCTAACTTGATGATTCATAGTGTATAGCTAATCTATATATTTTTAAAATTTTTTGTTATATTGTGAATATGCACTTTTTTCTAATGGAGTGCAAATTCATCGATCTGTATTTATGACTCTAGATAATTATTTAAAGTTTACTCATTAATTAACGCTGGTAGGTACCCATCTATTGAGTACACATATACTACTAATGCATATTTAGTAGTTCAGTGTAGTCTAACGTTAATTACCGAGTAAACGTGCAAAAATGTTATCTAATGTTCTTGTTATTTTCAGATTGTCTCATTTACTGAATGTATCCGCTCTGAGCTAATGCGATATAAAAGCCTTGTAAGGACAGAAAAGGTTACGCGCTATTGTGAAACTTTGTACATCATATAGTATAACATTCATAACAGCATAACTGAGAAATTAGATACTCTAGGAACGCATTTGAAATAAATGCATTTAATTTAAATCTAAGGTGATGAAAGAGGTACGATAACTCTACTTTGTGAGCTATTTTATTATAAATAATATCAATTGACAATTTTAATCTTCTGTAGTAAAAAAAATGCACGACTTTTAATCGTTGACGTTTGTTTTGATAATGAAATAGTGACAATTAGTGTTGGATTAAATCACAAGTAAAGTATGACATAGCGCATAAGTGGGCAGTTTTATTGTAGTATGAGGATTTTTAAATAGCATGATTGCTTAGCTTTGCTTTTGCTTAGATTATTAAAATAAGTTATATACAGAGAAACAATTTCATTTTAGAATTTTAACGCTCAATTCTCATACCTCCAATTCTTAAATCGATAAAAATCAATCGGGAATTGAAAGAAAATTAATTCATTATAGATAGAAATAATCTTATCATGCAATATTTTCAGTATATGGAGTATAATATTAACTTATCAGAATCAAATAATTTATATTTTAAAATAGAACTATATTAGAATCACAGATTTGAGCTTAATTTCACATATAAGCGAATTAATAGTGCTGTAGCTTGAATTACAATTGCACGTACCTTCTGCGAAGAAGATACCTGTAATTAAGAATTTTGATATAGAATTTAATATGCCCATAGTTTTTAATTAGCATTAGCTTCCACGGTAGGTTCACTTAAATTAGCCTTCTTCGTAGCTTGATATTAGAAACTTGAGGCATTTCATCCACGAGATAAAATTTTATATGCCCTTACGGATTCGATTTATTATGTTCAAGAATTCTAGTCGAATGACTTTTTTCTTCTATAGTATACTGATAGAGCGCGAATTATGCGAGATAACGTAAAATGTGGCTAAATATAACTTATCTCCGATTGATGGTGAGATTTTTTCATTACAACTCGATCAAAGCGAACGATTTGTCATCGTCATTTGCGAAAAAGCGAAGAAAAAGACATTTACTTAAATGAGGCGGCCGCGGTCACAATGGGCTTTAAAATTACAGATTTGTATAGCTTCGCTCATCCAACGGGCATCCTATGCAAATACTGTGTGTGTGTGTGTGTGTGTGTGTGTGTGTGTGTGTGTGTGTGTGTGTGTGTGTGTATAGCAATTGCTGTCTCTTTTTTCCCTCCAGTTTATATTTATTAAGAAAAATTGCAAGAACGCCGTTGCCTGAAACTCACGCCTTCTGACGCAACGATAACTCTAATAACTCTCGAGAAGCGAAGTACTCGGGAAGAGCGCGCTCGCTTATTACGCGGGGGATTGAACGTGCAACTAAGGCGCGCGCACCAATAGAACGAGAGAGAGAGAGAGAGAGAGAGAGAGAGAGAGAGAGAGAGAGAGAAAGTAAAGATGTATATATCCAGTGCCAGAGGAGAAGGAGACGAGGGATGAGGAGAAGGAGGAGGAGGAGGAGGCGGTTAAAGCGTCTCAAAAACCGGTAACTTTTACTTCTTTTTGCTATACGTTTCTGTATCTACTTTGGCTCGCTCGACTGGAAAAACTAGTCCACTTTAACTCTCGGTTTTCCAAATACATCGTACGAATGACTTATATTTCGTCTTGGGTAGAGAAATGAGGAAAAATAAACTATTATATATATATATATATATATATATATATATATATATATATATATATATATATGTAAATATAATGGAAGAGAAATACTATAAGGGAGTGGACAAAATTGCTTGCCCTATGGCGTGTCCCCGTGAATTTAGCACCTGCATCATTACCCACCTATTCCTCTCTAACTATATATATATATATATGTGTGTGTGTGTGTGTGTGTGTGTGTGTGTGTGTGTGTGTGTGTGTGTGTGTGTGTGTGTGTGTGTGTGTGTGTGTGTGTGTGTGTGTGTGTGTGTAAGCATCGAGTGTATTTCCATTAATTGGCTTCTTGTCAACTGCAGAGCGCAACCGGCGACTCGAAGGAGGAGGGAGGTGTTAGCTCACGATCGCGCGCCTCCGTGTACACAGGCACAAACGCGCGTACGCGGGCACACACATATATGTATTTACTCCGAGCGTCCGGGTTAATTATTCGCTCGCGGCGTCATACTAAGATCATATATATATATATATGTGTGTATATATATATATATATATATATATATATATATATATGTATATATATATATATATGTATACATATACACATATACACATATATAAAAGCAAGAACCGAATTGAAAATTCCAAGTGCAGGGCGGGCAAGGAGATGGGTTTAAAGTACCGTGATCGACGCAATAATCTATATAGGGAGAGATAGTGGAAGCGAGAGAGAAAGAGAGAGAGAGAGTGAGCGAGTGAGAGGGGGGAGGGCGGCATTGGATCACCAGCGACAGGTCGCATAATGAACGCTTCGGACATTGGAGATCCCTATACCGCTCGCGTCCGCAGAAGGTACTGTAGAGCGATAAAGGCGCATATTATAGATCCGGAAGGAGTGTATAGGACGGTAGGAGGGAAGCCCCTCCGATTCCCACCGTCGCCCGTCCCCCTTTTCGGACGAGTAGCTTTTGACGAGGCAATATCCTGGCCCCCGGAGCTCTAATTATAAACTTGGGCGAGGCTTTGATGGGGGGAGGGAGCTGCGGCGGCGGCGAGCCTCATCGGCGAGAAGGACCCGCCGAGCGCTTGCGCCGCGCTGCTATAAATATCGGCATTATGTGTGTGTGTGTGTGTGTGTGTGCGTGTGTGTATGCGTATATATGCACCGATATTGTCGATTTGTCGCGAGGGAAGTCGAGGGGGCCCTGTGGCGATCGAGTGAACCGCCGCACTCGGCGGGATAAAAAGCTCGCTGGCAGCGAATCATTTGCTCTCTCTCTCTCTCTCTCTCTCCCTCGATCGTTCTATCTCCGTCTCCGGCCCTCCCCCCACCCCCTCGGTTGATCGATCTAGCGGCAAATGTAATTTGCCCGCACTGGTAGAACGTTGCCCTCCCGTCCCTCTTGTTCGAACTTGTTGCCCGTACGCGGGCGCCCGACGCGGGATCGAGGCCCGCGGTTCATCGCCTGTCCCTCCAAAAGTTTCGCCACTCTGGCTTTGCGGGACGTCGTCCTCTCGCCCCCCCCCGCCCCTCTCCGCCCGTCGCACTCGCCAAGCTCTCCCGCGCGCCTCACACGACTCTGGCGAGCGCCGAGAGGGGGGTAGAGGGGCAGAGAGGGACACGGGCGGTGGGGGTAAAGCGATAACGAGCTTGCCGCTGCAGCCACTAATTAGTTGCTCTGAAAGCGCTCCTGCAAGCTGCGTTCACCCGCCGCCCTTGCCTGTTCGCGCGCCTTTCCTCTTTCCGCCCCCTTTACCCGCTCATTGCCCCTCTCTCTTTCTCTTTTCACCTCCCCCCCCCCTCTCTCTCTCTCTTTCTGTGTCCCCTTTCTCCCCCGTTCTCTCTTATATAGTCAGATATAGCCAGATAACGCGACTGAATCGTCAAAGGAGCGCCGTGTGTATATGAGAATTTTCGCCTCGGCTCGTGTGCATACGCACACATGTACAGATATATAGATATAGGCGTGAGTCGGTTTCGCCGAGATGAATCAGGGACAGTTCCCGCACTCGGCGCTTCTAATTATAAATTCGCGTTTCTATTTCTTCTTCTCGTCAATTAGCGCGAGTGCAGCGACGCCCGCAGATATCCCTCTCGCGCCACCTCCGCCCCGTTCCCGGCCTCGTCCTCTAGGCAGCGCGGTGAAAAAGAGAAGGGGGGGCCGGGGGGGATACGGAAGGATGGCGTGGTGGGAAGCGGGCGAGGGCGGGGACGGAGACTCGTTAATGTACAAGTAGATTTGAAAATGTTCGAGCCGCTGCTCGCGCACAATGGGCGAGCTCGCGCCGCGGCGGAAGAGTGGGGCGGGAAGAGCCGCGCGGGTATATAAAAACAGAGGATAAACCATCCGCGCGCCGAGAGATATGAGGGATGCGAGAGAGGACCTGGAGAACGGGAGAGATAGTGTGTGAGAGACAGAGAGAGAGAGAGAGAGAGAGAGAGAGAGAGAGAGAGAGAGAGAGAGAGAGAGCGACAGAGACAGGTGGCGCGAAGGAGACTGTAATTTCTTGGTGTTCTCCAGTTTATACTGATGTATATAAAGGTACACCCGACGCATCTACCTACCTCTCTCCTCTCTTTCTCTCTCTCCCCTCTCTTTGTGCGTTAACGAGCTGCCTCGTGCTCTGTGTCGTTTCCTACCTCTCCTCTTCCACCCCCGCCCTTCACCATCGCACTTCTGTAGGATGGAATCCGAGCCTCTCCCGCGAGCCCGATGCGCGTGCTCGCTCCACGTGGATTATATACGGTGCACACCGGCCCCGGCGAAGCTGCCGCCGAGCGAAGGATAAGAAGGAAAAACGGGAAACGAGCGTGGGCGTTGGGCGAAGGGGGAAGGGGGGGAGCGTCGATCTACGACCGATATAGAGCATCATTCGAGGGGGGGGGAGAGTACACTTTTATTTATTTTGCCTTGCCTTTTTTCGCCTCCCCCTTACGCCTCCCTCCTCGGCCGTCCCCTTTCGCGCAATATCTTCCGGCCCGGGGCGACCGGAAGGAGACAGCGTCGGCGGCGGACGCTCGCCGCCGGGGAGAGCTACGAGATCGATCGGAGAATCGGCAAATTGAGCGCGAAGAGCTTATCGCGTCGCTCCACCCGCCGGGCCGGTTCGTCTGTGTGTTTTGGGATTTTTTTTTCTTATTTTTTTTTTTTTTAACTTTACTATATACCGCGGCTTCTTCCACCGTCTGTACGACTTCGCCTCCTTCCCGCGGTTCTCCAACGACGTCGGTGTCCTGAAACGCGCCCGCTGCTTCCCATCTGTATCATATATACTATATATATATACCTGCGTTTGATAGAAGGCGGAAAATATATACTGATATACATACATACATACATACATACATACATATATATATATATATATATATATATATATATATATATATATAGATATATATAATGCACGTTACCAAAGGACGCCGCCGAGGGCGTCGTAAATCGAGCGGAAAAACTCACGGAGCGACGCAAACTGCAGCCAGCGTATATATAGTTGATATAGCTTCGCGAAAAGTCTGCATCTCGCGGTGGATGCTGCTCGTTCGTCGCTTTCCGCGCTTTCTGCCCGAGAGCCGCCTGCGTTATATATATATATATATATATATATATATATATATATATATATATATATATATACACGCGTGGGTACAGCAGCGGGAAAAAAGTAACGACCCATTGTCGGGCGTTCCCTCGGCTCCTCCCACCCTCTTCCTCCGCCCTCTCCCTCTTCCGCGAGGAGGACGCAGCGCTCACGGGGTTGTTCGGGCCCCTGTTATATATATATATATAGAAAAAAATTGCGCAAGAGGGACAAAGAGAGAGAGAGAGACCGTGCTGAAGCGCCAAAAGCGCAGCGCAGGCGCGACTTCGCGCGCGCCCAAGGATTCACCGGCCGAGCGCCGCGATCGATCCCGAGACCGCCCGCTGCCGCTGCTGCACCACCGAGCGCCACCATCCGAGAGAGATGGGTATATTAATATATACCTGGATGCGGAGAGTCGGCGCTTTCCCATCGTGCGCGGGAAAGAATCGAAGAGCTCCTTCTCGTCTCTGCTTCTCGTTCCGATACACACACACACACACACACACACACACACACATAAATAATCAGCCGATGCGGTTCACGCGACACGTGAGAGGAAAAATTGTTACAAAACGCGCACGGCACGCGCCGTAACCCCTCTCCCTCCCAATCCTCCTTATCTCCCCCCCTCTCACACTCTCTCTCTCTCTCTCTCCCTCTTTCATAGATTTATCTCAATAACATATATCTTAACAACATATAAATTCTACATATAGTAGTAGCTCTCGGTAACTCCATGTCCCGCCGATCACAATCCAATATTGCACTCGCTATAAGAAAGAAGCAATTATAACTCGAGCAATCTTTCGTTTCCGTAAAGAATAAGGAATTTCTATCCCAGTAGTAATTCGCGTCGACTGATATAGTGGCGAACGACATTCCCTCGTTTCCATCACTGCGCAGGATTATTTTCAAATCTCTCAAAGGAATGCTCGCCGTTAAAATTGAACGGACGTGGATAAGTATTGCCATGCGCCTCGGTCGCTGGTTTTTTAAGATAACGAGCATATATCTGGGATCTATCGCGAGTCCGTGCACGTTTGCGATCACTAGACAATGAGATGGATATCTTAATTCATGCGGGCGTCATGCTTCATGCTCTCATTAGATGAACAACGCTTGATAATCGGACTACACTTTCCAGGACTACAATTGGCATGTTTCTTAACCTAACTTGGTTAACGATCTAGCTGTTCGCTACGACGACTATCATTCCTTTTGCGGAACGTATTTCGGTAGTTCGCGCAAAAACAATTGGATTTTATACGACGCACGTCGCAAGATTTTACATCTTTTGAAAAGTTTCGTTTGATCACCACTCAGTTATACTTCTATTATATGGTCTGCCCGTTTATGTGCTTCAGCGCAGACATCTACTTGAAAGTGTTAATCATAGATTGACACTTTTTTAAAGCTATTAAAGATACTCGCTAAACCGTCACATTGTCAATTGATCACGAATGTAACTAACGCACGCTTCAATTAACAAATATTTTTATTGATCTTTATAATATGATATAATTGTAATTATATAATGACGGCAATTTAGTAATGGAAGAATTCGAGAATATTGTATTGCCAAGATTGAATTTCGAACAAATCATCTTGAAAAGATATGAAAATAGGATATAGAAAGAAAATTTTTATGGAAAAAGTGGCGGTTATTTTCTAGCCACGATGGGATTAAATATACAAAAAGAAAGTCAAATAATAAATTGAATCATTTTGGACATTAATGTTATCAGAATTAGCAATAAACAGAGTAACATTAAATTGCTATAGATAGCCTACGTGGTCTGCTAGGTTATGAAATTTTTATTCGCATCGTCAATTCGGATCATTGACATGAAATTATCACATAAAGATTTTCGAGAAAATAATTGAAAATATTTTACAGAGATATTTATTAATAAAGAGATGACCCAGTTGACTTTATATTAGAAAAAACGAGTACTAACAGAGTAAACGAAATTTTTAACCGTAATAGGTAAAATTGTATGAAAGATAAAATTAGACATAATTTATTAATTCACGAATAAGCGAACACTAAATAAAGAATATTTTATCTAATGAATTTATATAGTTATTATCAATTCCAAAATTCTAATATATATTTATGCTTTGGGTTGACTCTAATACAATAGCATCCTATAATAGAGTTGAAAAATTGTGCTTAAAGAGATATCTTTAAAAATTAATTTTAAGTTCGTATTACATAATTTGATTCAATATATTAATTATTATTACAAACGCTATTTTCTTTTAGTTTTCTATTTACCTTATATATTACTGCACCATTACAGACGAAAAATAAATCCCTACTTTCTTTTGTAAAAGCAACTCTACCTATACACATATTAATAAATCAATAAATACCGGGCTCATTCTTATAATAAACCCACATTTATTCTCTTCTGATTTCTCTTTTAATGGATGAAAAATCGTGATAATTGAGATATCGAGATTACTAAAATATTAAAAAAAAAAAAAAATTAAAGACTATAGATCAATACTTTCAATTATCTGATAATTTAGTACAGCTTTATATAGCTTTAAAGTTTTAAAATGTCATTTCCATCGAAGAATGTAATCCCTTAGTACGGCATATAAAAGTGGCATTTCAATCACATCTCACAGAGTTAAACTACTGACTGCTTCGAAAAAGCATATAAAAAGGTAAAATATATATGCATTTATAAGTTGTTAAAATTATATATTAAGCGCGAGTGTCCTTCTATATATAGCCTTTAAAAATTAATCAACGGTATAAGCAGAATTTTAAATTCAATCGAATATTTCGCGTGAGAGCATAAGAAATCGAAACAAAGGAAATTCTGTTTTTGAATCCTGAAATTGTATTTAGCTTTTAAAATGTTTTTTTTTTCTCGACATTAAGTCGTTCCAATATTTTAAGTAGAATAATTGCTAAATTATTTTTATAGCTCTGTGGATAGAAATTTTTAATTATAGCAGCGTACGAATTTGGATCGTTAATGAAGTATGCGAATTTACTTGATAATTGATATATTTGTAATTATACTGTTCCTAAAGTTGAAAATTATAATGCTCTTGTGGAAAATCTGAAATAGCATTCATCCTTCATTTATAGATTTACTAAAAAAACAAATGTATCTATTTTAATTATTTAAATAAATATAATATTAATGATTATAATGGCTAGATATAATTCAAGATATTGATTTTTTTGCTATTCGGATTTTCTTCTTTTCCTTTGTGTAATATTTGCTTTAAAACCAGATATAGATTAGAAATTTGTATTCAACAACTCAAATTACATCGGCTTGCCTGGATTATTTCATTTAGACTGAAACTGATCACTTTTCTTGTTAATTGTGATATATTCGGTGAATGCATTTTTTCGAAAACAAGAGTCGATCAAATTCAAACATATTTCATACGAAAAATATTATATAATAAAGTAAATATCAGACAAATTAAAAATTTCGACTTTGTAGAATAGCAAAAAAGAATATTCCCACTCAAAAATTGGAGCCTCTTAGCGCATATTCTACTTCTATTCTACTACTAGATGTAATTCTATACGATAACGAACTTACACTTTACATTTTTAATTGATTATGTTCGATTCGTCAATATACTTCTTACTGCGGTCTTTTCCAGGTATTTTCCTCTTGACGAATTTATCAGTTACAAATGAGATTCGACAAATGTTCTATGGGATATTTTTGCCAAATTTGAATATAGCTTATGTGATTGAAGAATGTTCATTGGCAACTATTTTGAGCGCACGCGTGTATGTACATATAAGTATAATTTCAAACTACATAATTTTTAAGAGGTATTTATTGCACGAAATGTGTTCAAAGTATAAATTTTCCGCATAGTTTTATATTTACCATTTCAATATTAATAATTTTCTTGAATTACGCGGATATGGAACAACCGTAGCAGGCATAACACTAATTATTATTTTTCCATAAGTTATACCATACGAACATCTTAGACTTTGAATCCTCATCCTATACACCAATAAACAATAATACCAAAAATTCAAACATTCTCTACGCCCGGACCTGAGGTATTCGGCACGCTGTTGGTGGCACAGCACGACGGCCGCGTGTATTACATAGGTGTACATGCATATATGTATATATATATATATATATATATATATATATATATATATATATATATGTAGGTATGTACACATGCATACCACCCGCCGGCGCCCGAGGACGATTATGTTATACGAATGCGCGCGCGGGCTCGCGCGAACGATACGCCGAGATTACGATATTACACGTGTTCATTGTCTCGCGGGCAAATACGTAGCGGAGGTGCGCACTTTGGATCAATTATTTTGCAACCGCATCTTTAGCAATCCTGCCGCCGCTGCCGCCGCCACCGCCACCGTCGCCGCGCAGAGTCATGAGAGGAGAGCAGCGCTTCGTGTGTAATACGGCTCGGGTGTAATTATACGACCCGGGGATCCCGGGCTGTAATGCGCGCGCGCGCTCACTTACACACACACGCGCGCGCAGACGTGCACACGTGTGCGCACGCACGGCCGAGAGCAGGAGGAAAAAAATCCAACCGCGGTTGCAATATATATATATATATGTACTTGTACACATATGAGGCAGGTTGAAAGTGCATCAGCGCCGATAATACGAAAGATCGTTCTGTATATAGATATACGGGTGTATCGAGACGAGACGAGCGGACAACCCCACCTCCACCCCTCCACACCCTCTCTCTCTCTCTCTCTCTCTCTCTCTCTCTCTCTCTCTCTGTCTCCCACGCAGCAGGCTGCGCAATACCACCACGAATTATATACGCGTTTTTGCATTTTTTGTTCAAATAAAGATGAAAAATATCAGGACGCTCCGAGGAATTTGGCTTTACCGCCCCAGGGAAAATATCGGATGATTCACCGACGTGGTATGGGATCGTCAAAAAAAAAAAAAATATATATATATATATATATATATATATATATATATATATATAGAAGCTTAAAAATCCCACCTCGACCATATATAAAAAAGTTATATTTTCAAATATGAAACATATGAGTGTCGAAATGTGGTGAGGATCAATAACGAATAATGACTTTTTCGTTCTATATGTAGGTGCATTTTACCTCAATATAAAAGTCAGACTTTAGGAAAGAAAATTAATTTAAAGATGACAGTCTTCTGATATATAGAAGGATATATATATACGTAAATAGATATATATATGTATATATATATACGTACATATATATATAATTTAAAAATTGACGCCCCTGAACAAAAACTAAACTAACAAAAACTATAGACTTTCAACAATCTCAGCGAAGACTGGTACATATTTTTGCGTAAACAACTGACACACAACTGATCGTTTTGCCTCGAAAAATACGCATATTATATAAACATCGGGGAGAAACATGTAAAAAAAACACATGTTATCAATACAGATATACGTGTAGAACTTGAAATTGCATTGAAAAGGTTAAAAATGGAAAATGATGTGGAAGACGATGTATTATATAAGTCACTGACAGGATTTGATTGATTCTCATTTAATAGAAAATATATTTAGTAACAATTATAGTTGCTGATTAGACTGCTGATTAGCTAATAATTGAATTAGACTCGTCGAAATACGTTAATCTTTCGCAAAGGATCCGGTTACCCAACTCATAATTTCATACTGGTCATCGTGGAGTTTGGCGAAAAGTCCCGCTTTTCGCATACCGACTAGCGTAACAACCGTGCTTTACTTTTCGCCGCGAAATGAATGGTGCTATATATATATATATATATATATATATATATATATATATATATATATATATATATATATTAGTGTACGTTGAGGGGATACGCTTTCGACAAATTCACAAAGAGCGTATTTCCATATATTTTCATGCGTTTGAATATACGAATATGATACTCCTATAGTTCTATATACCTATTCAGCGCATCGAAATACGTGTATAGAAATATTATAATATTCTAATATTAATACTTTTTTACTGGTTTTCAAAGTAACCTGTATATATATATATATATATATATATATATATATATATATATAATTAACATTACGTCATATCCCAACTAATGAGGTGGTCACATTTTACATGATTTTTTTTTCTGAAAATTTCATACTTTTCAAGAAGAAATGCGCATATAGAACTAAAAAATCTTTAGTTTACTTTATATGCATACATCTATAGATATATATATATATATATATATATATATATATATATATATACATATATACATTACTTTAATATATTAAATTTTTCTTTCTAATATTTTTTAAAAAATTTTTCAGATTTTCGCAAATAACTGAGATAAATTCTAATTTTTATAATTTCGTGATACAAGATTTCAGCAAATCATTAACATTTATATACCGAGATTTTTAAAACAAATTTCAATATAGATTTAACCCAGTAAGAATTGCGTTATTCGAGATATCTTTGTAGAATTAAAATAGAAGTTCCAAAAAAAGTAATACAATGCAGTTCTTGGGGCGTATTACAGAGAAATTAAATAGAATCATATTCAGGAGTTTAATCAGTTGCCTTTACTATTCTCAATTTGAAGTTTTTCAGCATAGCTGCTTAAATATATAATCCCGAATTGTTATCGTATCAAATTATTACTACATGTAATCTTCGCCAATGTAGAAATCACTGATTTTAAATTTGCGAGTTTTGATAAACGAAAAATGTTTTTATTAAATCCGAACGAATTGTTTTTAATTATTTGGAAAATGAAATGCCAATGCGACGATTATAAATAACAATAAATATTTCAATGAAAGTAATTACTACTTAATTGATAATGGTTTTCTGAAATTTAAAACAATATCACGGATATTATTTCTCAGAGCTCGATCAGAGTCTCGTGCCAGGACAAAGTGCTTCTCGTGCCTGCGCTGGTCTTGCTGCATTGTCATGGAATTTCGAGACAAAGCCGAGGCAGAACTCGGTATTAATCTCGAGTCATGATGAACGAAGGTTTCACCTATATAATTATTTCCACGAATTTGTAGAAACATCGATTTTTCTCGCTAATCCACTTGGCGAGAAATCTGAGATCACTCCGTGCGTATGCGCGCATATGTGTGTGTGTGTGTGTGTGTGTGTGTGCGCGCGCGAATTTTCGCGAGCGTGTACAATAGAACGAGCGTCTGGTAGGGGGGGAGATGGGGTTATCGTGGAATTTTCCCCCCACGGAACCGGGCCGACCGAGTGTCCGCGCCCCGCAGCGCGAGAAACAAAAGCCCGACGATTATAGCGCACAAAGGCGCGCGAATTAATAACGAATTGGCCTCGGATTATAACGATGTACCCCTGGCCCGGCCGCGCTGGCGTTGGGACGGTGGGTCCGGAGGGTGGGGGGGGTCAGGTGGGCGCCGTTACCAGTTGGGTTCTCGGGCCGCGGGCGCGCGGCGCTGGTCGGATCATCCGGCGGGCGACGCCTGTTATTGCTTCCGTCGGGCGCGATTCGCTCGATGCCGGCGGTATATAACTCTGTATACGTAAGCATGCGCGCGTATATGGAAACGAAGATGAAATATCCGCGTCATCGCTCAACGAGGGTCGGGGGACGTCCTGGGGGAGCTTCGAATACCCGCCGAGGCTGCCAGGCTCATCGTCCTCTCCTTCTCCATCTCTGTTTCTCACTCATTCCCCCTCTCACTCTCTATCTCCTCCTCGTCCTGCCTTTACAATGGGTCACGTTTCTCTGCCGGCAGAGTCAGTCAGGGGGGAGGCAAAAAAAATTGCACAATGCCGCGGGGGCTCGGTCCCCTCCGACTTTCCTGCGCGTTTCCCCTCCCTCACGCCATCCAAATGCGCCCCCGCTCTTCTTTCCGAAGCTATCCGTGTGTTCTTATCGGTGACAATGCGTATATACGTTCCGTTTCTCGGCTCTATATATATACATATAAATTTTTTTTCTTCTTTTCTTTTTAGAATAATGGGCATAGAGCAGAATTTTGCTTTATTAATAGCCGACGATGCGGCAATCCTCGGAAATGATCGCAGGCGCACGCTGGCGCTTATAGGAAAAAAAATTCTCAGGAAAAATGTGTAATTTTAGGAGTTTATACGTTTTTGAAGAATATTTCCATATATGTATATGTATATATATATATATATATATATATATATATATATATATATATATCATATATAATTCAAACAGAAAAAGAGAAAGGTTCTGAATTCTAGATAATACATTACGGCTTAAAACACGGAAACTCTACGTTGTAATGCATAATCAGTCTTAATCATTATTTTGAAAAAAATCGTAACAGTTTCGCTTTTACATAAAAATATATAAGAGTATTCTGTAATACTTTTAATATCATAAAAAAATTTCGAAAATAAACTACATTTTTTGAAACTTTAAATTCTTTTGGTTGATCAAGAAATCGGATGTTAAGAAAAATTCTAGAAATCCTACATAATTCGAAAATATACTTTATTTCTGTGGGGCTGTGAAATCATCCAGTAAAGTTTGAATATTCTCCTACATTTATAATCATTAAAGTAAAATGATTACCGATGATTATTATATTACACGATTTATTAAGATTCGGCCAGATTTTAGGAACACTTAATATTAGTTACAGTCCTTACCAGTCGTATATACCGAGTTATGCTGATTTTACTACTGTTCTCGATGAAATGCGATTAAATCAAAAAATTGCCTTATTGCATCTCACTGTGTTGGGAGAACTAGTAACCTGATATCGAGATTGTAAAATATATCTTTAACTTCGCAGCAACGACGGAGTTTGCACAAATTCTCATAAATCGACGTCCTGAGATGAAATTTCAACCACGATAATAATTGAAGCTATATTTCAAAACACGTTGAAAGTATTACATACATACATATATATATTTAATGAGTATCCATTATATATGAAGAGCGTGAGAAAGCGAGTATTAAGGAATTGTTATTATGGGGAAAAAATTGAAATCGTTACGTATAGGGTGGGCGGGAGGGGCTCTCATGATACAATATTTTCATAGACTAATCTCGCGCTTTGATGAAATAATAACATTTATATATTTAAAATTTACACAGGGCGAATTTTAACGTGGATTAATTAAAAAATTTTTAATTAAACGTACGTACGATTTAATTCAATTTAGTACATAAATACGTTGAAGGCGGTATTCATATTTACTAAATATTCGTCGCTAAGATTCATTAATGCTGCCATTATTACACATGGCAAACAAAGGGTACGATATTCTTATGGTTTCAAACATTCTCGTAGGCGTAAAATCGACTTCAAGGATCCATTTCACCCCTGTCAAATATATATTTAATATAAAATTTACGATCGATATTTTTTCGCTGCCTATCTATCATTACGACGGACAGTTAATCATAACTGCTTTACGATGAGTAATTTTATTCAATTTCGTAATGGTCTTTAATAATGCAATCCTCGTACCACCGTAAAAGCATTTATTGAACGGATTATATTCTGCAATGCGATAAATATTTAAAACGATAATTTTGCGAAAAAAATTACTTTTAACGTTTAGAAAGGTCGGATTATATTATAAAAAAAAAGAAAGAAAAATTAAGCGTTCGATTAAAATTCGTTCAACTGTAAATTAATGTCGAAATACCTGCGCGTACCGTATATATATATATATGCACAATTTCTCGTAATGAATAACGAGTCGCGCGCGTATTCTTTCGAAACGCAGACGTTCTCAACAAGGTCACGCGGAATCATCATTGAATCATTAAGATGCACGCGAGCGTCTGCTCTTTTAATGGAACGATGTCAAAAAGCGCCGTTTGCAGCAAAGACAGATTGTGCTGGAAATTTCGTCAATCTTATTACGTTTGGGGCTGGGGCGGGGGAAGGGTAGCAACGCTATGTGGGATACATATGCGGTTGCGCAATGACGTTTTTTCTCTCGTTTTGTTTCGTTTTGTATTTTGTTTTTCCTATTTCGAACGGATGATTGAACGATTAAGCCGTTTATTTTATAAGATAACACGCAAAGTAAAGAAGTGAAGGTACATAGGATTAAACTACAAAAATAAAAGTTTTACAGTTGGTTTTCATCCTTGATAATGCAGCTTGGTCTTTAGAATATATATATCCATACACATGTTGTGACACTGTCGAAGTGTTTTTTACCGACATTCTACTGCATTAACTATTTATTTAATGATTTTCCATTTGGTACAGAGTGAATCGTCAATGAATTATATTATATATATATTCATAACTAAAAAATTTCGTTTTCGCAATTAAGTTGATTTACGTTATTTGCGTAACCGAAGTCGTATAATATGGCTTATATTTTATATACTATATATAAACAGGTGTAAAATTCTGTAATTTGTGTTTATTGTTTAATTACGAAGTAAGATATTTTAACAAACTATATTTACACGTATAATGAACATTTTGCGCTTTAAGTTTAAAGCTTATGATATTGTTACTGTAGACGTTTATTTCTCTTTTCAGAATCTATCATTTAAATTGCTTCATGCCCGTTTCTGAAATTCGTAAACAATGCCAGAACGTTACATCTTGCAATCATTGTGCGATACAATGTATATATACATATGAAGGCTCAGTTCACTACGCTTGCAAAATTTAAATGGAATTTGTATAGGACTGAATTCAAGTGCCTCATTTCTAATACTTCTTGCATTAAAAAGAGAATTTTTTTAGTTGTTGTTCTATATATAGTAGGTATACAAATTGAATCTTCACACATATATCTTTGCATAAAATCATTATTAATGCATATGGGTCTAATTAATAACGATTAAGCCTTCCTATAGCACATGCATAAAATGAGAAAAAGTAATATAAGTTTTATATACGCTTTTATACACAATACGACTCAATGTATTCATTGCTTTTATTTATGATTTGGATACGTGTATTAAAGTGTGTCTGAGGTACAAAAAGGTCAATTATGTTACATTATCTGCATTCTACAGCCGCAAGTCTTTTGTACATATAAAAGAACGACTCCCCCATGGGAGCATCTTTAATTACTTATATGTTGAAAGCATTACATTTACATTCTTTGCTTAAAAGAAAATATACGACTCTTTTTGTGCAATACTATATATAATCTTCTTGAGTAAAAAATAGATCTTATAACTTATATATTGTATATTATATTATATATAGATATTGTATATATATATATATATATATATATATATATATATATATATATGACGTAATGTTTATTACAATAGCGATTTCTGCATGATGTGAACCATATACGGACCTCGAATCAAATTTTATCCATAATAATAGTCATCTTAAAATCGGGCCGCAATCATACCACTTCCATATTACGCTGTGCGACCGAATTATATGTATATGTATATATATATATATATATATATATATATATATATATATATACCTATTTCGTGGCTTTCAACGTCTCGACATGCTTTGTAAAGCGATTGTTATAATCGCAGCGAAAAAAAGCCTAGAATGAAAACGATTCCGTCGATCGTTCTTTGCGATAATTGTAAATGAAGATTCTTATCTTTGAAAGCCCATCATTGATTGTGGCACACATCATTGATTGGCACACGCGCACGCGCACGCGCGCGCACACACACACACACACACACACACAAGCCTACAAAGCTGACAGTTATCTAATAGAGCTATACAATATTTTGTAGCACTTTATAACACCATAGTATCATGACTTAACATATATATATATATACCCATAATATATATATATATATATATATATATATATATATATATATATATATACATACATCCTTAAGAGAATACTCTTTAATTTAGAAAGTTTTTAGATTGAATAGTCATTAATTCTTTACATTTTGTGTAGACGCACGACTTTTATTAAACTTTCTTCGAAATTCTTCAAAACATTAATAATGGCACTTAAAAAACTAATAAAAATCTTTTGCTCTTCATCACTCATTTATAAAAAAAATTTTTTTTTTATTAATTATACAAATTAATTACTAGTTACGATAAAATAATTATTAAAAATTTCTCGTTTGTCTAACTTCATTCCGATCGATATTTTCATACATTTAATCATAAAAGATCGATTATAAATTAGACGTCTTTTCAATCTCAGCCGATCATTTATTCAACTAATTTAGCTTCAAAGTGTCGACGGACAGAGCGGCTGTAGTCGATCTATTTTCCGGATCTTCTGCCCTCGGAAAGGTCTGTAAAATA